>CM076580.1:1638731835-1639074082 GCA_034641835.2 Pinus albicaulis
CTCCATGGGATTACTGCTCTCCATGTGAAAATTCTTTAGAATCTCATTGGCATACCTGCCCTATGATACAAATAGTTCCCCATCTCTGCCAAATTTCCAAACCAAGGAAATAATGCAAGAGCCCCATATCCATCATCTCAAATTCACTTGAAAAATCCTCCTTGCAAGATTTGATCATATGCTCATCACCTGTCAGAATCAAATCATCAACATATAATACTATAATCAATAATTTACCTTCAACCACAATATGGTAAAGTTTCACATATGCCTCACTTTTTGGGAAGCCAAACCGAGTGGATTAATTTTTGATCCTAGTGTACCAAGCACTGGGCACTTGTTTTAGTCCATAAAACACTCTCTTGATTTTGCACACATGTTGTATCATTATAAGCTGATTGTTTAATTGTTTAGTTAGGAGAATTTTTATACTTAGCTGCCCATTTCTCAAGCTCTTCCAAAATACCTTTAATGAAAGAATTGGACAAGTTAAGTTCATGTTGTGATTTATTTTCTTGAAGTCATTATCAAGATTTGTATTCTACTTAGTCATAGTTTAGGTTTGGTTCTGTGTCAGTATTTGCATTTGCATTTGTCATTTGTCATCAACAAATTAGGCTTCACTCTGTTTTTAACCAGTAGCTTCTTTCCACCAACATTTTGTTCTTTCCCTTGTGAACATAAAACCATAAAAAGACCAAAAACATCATAAAACACTAGACACAACGTAGTAAGAAAGAAACACCTAGGCACATACAGTGCACCTCACTTCAGTAGTTTACCAACCCTGGTTGACAATTAAATGAACTCAATTTAGGAGACTAGGTTGAGCCCAAACACACCCGGAGCTAAACAACACATCTGTTGGAAATCTGTAATTGGCAATATTGGCAAAGTCCAAACATAGAAACAACATCGTTCGAACCACTTTGGGATTCTAGGATCTAGCCCTCCTGAATCCGGAGAGGGATCTCTCCAATAACTGCAAAGATGGATTTGTGTTTGAAGTTTTGGGTAATGATATTAGGCTAGTTATGAAGGCCGAGGGCTTGTTTTGTTTTTGGATGGTTGAGAATGATTAATGTTTGAGGTGGAAAGTTCTAAATGCAAAGAGTTTCAAAGGTGAGAAGTTGCAAGCAAATAGAACAAGCTTTGGCCAAGAAGATAGATAATTGCAGGTTTTAGTCCATTGGGTTATGGAGTCATAATAGGGTTTAATTGAAACAAGAAGAGGCAAGAGTGGTCCATGGGGCAAGTCATCTATGTCTAAGGATCTCTTGAAAGTTTGATTTATGGAATGAAATGAAACAATAAGAAGGGGAATTAAACATATGATTAACAAAGAGCAGCCTAAGATCAGGTAAGTACTTCTAAACTAGCCTGCTTTTGACGTACACTTAAGAAAGAAATAAAAGTAATCTAAGATCAGGTAAGTACTTCTAAACTAGCTTTCTTTTGATGCACTTTTCAATAGAAAAACACTTTAAAACAAAGGGAAACTTGAAGCCAACTGTTGGAGTAAAAACTAGTGGGTCGGGCTTACCAAAAACCCTCTCTTAGCTCTGCTCTACTTGGTAACTTTTAAGACAAACACAAAGATTAACAAAGAATAGCCTAAGATCTGGTAAGTACTTTGAAACTAGCCAGCTTTTGACACATTCCAAGGGAAACTTTCAGACAGTCTTTTGGGATAAAACTAGGACCAGGGCACACCATATTTTCCTTAGTTCATCTCTACTTAACATGAAATGAAAAAAACATCCAAGAACAATATTTAGCTAAGACAGTAGGACGAGGGAACGCCAACATTCCTATGCTTATACTAAATTAAATCATTCCTAAATAACACGAATTTGGAAGAAAACATGAAGATAAAGATTTTCAGTCAGAGAAGGGTACTGATATACAGTAGGTCATAACTCTATGCATGTTTTTCTTTATGAGAGAAGATGAACACAGTGAAAATAGAAATAAAATAACAATTTACAATAAGAAATAACATCACCGTCGATATAGACCAGGATCCCATAAAACAGCTTGTAATGATGCTCCAAACCAGTTACAGCTCTAAGTCCAATGCTTTAGCTTAGCAATCATCTACACTTCCCAGACTAACTTATCTTTCACAAACAGAGCTCCAGGAGCCAGTGAACACTGTTTACAAGTAGAAGTCTCAAGCTCAATTACATTTCAAAGTTCAGCAACCAACTCATTCAACCCCTCTCTCATCTTCTCCAGTAGCATTTATAGAAGAATGAGGAGGTGAGATCTGATAAAAGATCTCCAAAGATAATTAATACAGACTTAATGGCTTCTCGACCTTTGGGGGGCTCGATGAAGAAGCCTACATAGGTGTCCTCTGTATTAAATAATTTACATTAAGATTTAAGCTCGGAGGGAGCTCTTTTTGACTTTTGAGGCTCTCTGTTATGTTGAAGTAACTCTGCTGATATTTGGTCATTAAGTTTATTTGTAGAATTAACTCACTGGATGCGTTGAGGAAAATATCTGATCTTTATCAATAACTTCAGCCTTCGTTTGAATGCCTTGAGGCACATGTGGCACTGTGGTAGCTGGGAGGAATCAATTTGCCTCAAATGTGGTGGTGGAGGCCTTCTGTCTGATAAAAAACTTTGATTTTCTTTTAACTGTGTCTTAATTGGGAGGATTAGGCTTTTGATAATCAATCTTGGCTGTAATCCCCCCAGATCTGTCTTCAATATTCAATTCTGGTGCGTTCTGTCTTCAACCCTGATACTCTTTGATTTTTGATTCATTTACTGTGTTTTGTTGGTGTGCAGTGCTGTGCAGGGATCATGAGGCATCAAGGCCTTTGGAGCATTTGACGAGACATGGAAATTTAAACCCTGGATGGCTTCTTTTTAAAGAATCAAAGGCGCGAGAATTAAAACCCCAGCCTTCGGCTTTTCTTCAACATAATGAAAAAACCATATAATTACCCTTTATCAAATGATATATCCAGACTTCAAAACTTTGATAAAACCACGCTGTATAACCATTTCAGGTCACAAAAGGTGTTTTATAACGTTAGGGTGTTTGTGATTCGAAATTTTAATGAAATCCACCATATAAAGTTCCCTGGGTCCGTTTTGGGGCATGCTGATGTCAGCCCAAGTGTGACCCGGAATCCTTATGAATTCTGCCCTATAAATATCCCCGGGTTTGGATTTCACGACCATACGAGTAACCAAACAAGGCCTGCTCCAATCCGCTGCTGCCGCGTGGATGCTGACTAGGTGTTGGTACCAGCGACTCTATGGGACCGCTGACTGCTATCATGGCAGTGGGGAGCAGCGCGACTGATTGTGGGCCGTCGATCTGCAGATCAGATCGATGACGGAGATGTTTTGATAAATGCGCCATACTTCAATTCATCGCCCGAGCTCCTTTTGAGTGCAATCATCGTTCGATGAGCCATCCTCAGATCAGATGATGTACGCCCATATTGTGCTGAGCTCATAGTCGACCTTTAACACCCAGGGAGGGAAGTATCTCCAAACCGATCAAGGCCACGTGTCGGCCTGTGGCATGTGTCACACTCGAGTTGGAAATACCGCTTACCCCACAAAGGCAGTGCTATCAAAACTGTTCTGATTTTCAAATAGTAAGTGACTATGGGGACCACCGGGGTGATTACTTTGAGGGTTGTTGATCTGTAGATCAGATCAATGGTGGGGAGCGAATTAAGCTTTTCACCAGCGGAAATCTTTTCAAACCCTGCAAAAAACACCAAAATTAATATAAACAAAGGTTTCATGTGTCGGGATGGTTTTATATATACGAAGTGGATAGGCGCTCGACTGCAGGGCCTTGGTCTATATGAAATGCAATATGATCGGGGGCTATAATATACAGGGCTAATCGGCATCAGAGTTTTTTTTTAATGTGCAAACAAATGTGCTCCGTGAGTTGCTCCAATGTGATAAGCGCTTAGGACCCTAGCACTTGGTTCTAGCGCTAGGGCACATGGAGGGGAGATGGTTTGGATTTAGCCCAAAGGGGCTTAACCCATAATCAAAATACTTGTTTTTTAGGACATTTTCAAGATGTTTAGATGGATATTGGGGGTTTTGATAGAGTTCAAAACGAGTTTAAAACTAGGTAAAAGATGATTTTCATGAATGAAAGAATGGGAATCATGAAAATAGAGGAGTTTGATGGAGGAAAAAGGGGAGCAAAATGAAGGTTAGGTTTTCAAGTGAGGAAAGGGAAAAAGGGATTTTGCAGTAGTTTCTTCTCATGAAATCAACAGAATTCTAGAGTGTAAAATGGGCACAGTATGGAATATTTGGACAGAGGCATGAGGCCTTCAAGATTCTTCAAGAGATAACACTTTTTTGCAATAAAATTTTTTCCTTGAAGGCTCCAGAAAATGATTTAGCCACCTTTTGATATAACAAATTTTATAGGTGGCTAACAGTGGCTCCACTTGGGGATGGTGCCTTCTTGAAGGCATCAAGAACTTCAGACTTGCATTCTCTGAGAGGCTGATCAGTGTCTTATCCATTGGGTTGCCTTTCTTTTGCTAGGATGATCTTGCTTTGAAAACATATTATCAACCATAAAAACAATGGATCTTTCATCAACAAGCTTTTCTACCTACCCAATCCTACATATCTAACATTTTTTCTTCTTTAGAGTGCATTTGGATTGGAAAACTCTTCTCACAACATTTTATTCTTTTGAAAGTAGGAAATCTAATCTATTTCTACTCCTTGTTTCTCCATGGACTCAGATTAAACAATTGAGCCCATATGATTCTCTACCTAATCTACTGCTTATTGGGATTAAATTGTCCAATAGATTTTATTCACTAAATTCTACAACAGAAATTTAAAAGCATACAAGTCAGGATTGAACAGTCCAACTTGATGCTGATCTATGGCATAAAAAAACGCTGCACATAGATCTTATTTTGCAGAAAATTAAAACAAAATGGAAGGCTTGAGATCTCAAAATTCAAAGTGCTTCCTTCATATTTTAACAGCTCTGTTTTAACTTTTGTTTGAGATGTTTTTCCTTTGTTTCTCTGGTTCAGATTTTGAGCTGATTAGAACCAGATTTACCTCTGTTTTGACTTAGAATTTGAAACAAATTGGAGTCAATTATTGCTTGGAAACTTAGGTTCAGGTTTTGAGCTTGTTTGAACCTTTAATTTCTACCCTAAACTATCTACTGATAAGCCAAAGATTAAACAGTTTGGCAAATCGAATTCACTATCATATTAGCAGAAAATTTAAAACTAATTAGTCAAGATTATGCTGTTTGACTAACTAGAAGTGTGTTCTTTAGGAGTGGCATTTGAGCTTGCACACTTTCAGATTTGTTTCTCTTTTTGGTATGGGGTTGTACCTTTCTTGTTTTTACAATCTTCCCTCTTTTCTTTCTTTATTTGTTATTGTATTTTTGATGTTTATAACTTTGAATGCAATGATGGGTGAAGTATTTACAATGAGAAAAAAGATAAAAAGGCTTTCAGAACATAACATGGATCAAGAGAAGTAATGCTGATGCAGGAGCATCGGCATTAGCCAGAAATGTGGAGGATTGTTCACATGTTGTGGCTAATCACAGTAAAATTCATTGACTGTTTGGTTAAATTCAGGTTTACCGAGAGGAGTAGACTTCATGAATAGTTTGTTGTTATTGTAATAAATGAGACTGTTGTATTTAGATTAGAGATGAGATTGTTAAACAGATATGATCGAGAGTGATAAGATAGGAGATTGTTGTTAAGATCTTTTAGTAAAAGTAGGGAATTTCTGTTAGCTATTATTAGAAAATAAGCTAATTATAAAAAGAGTGATTTTGTGTGGAACGAAAGTAAGAGTGTGGTTTGTAGTGTGGAGTAAAAGCTTAGAATGGAGTGAAGATTGTGTTTTGTAACAGAGATTTTCTTTGGTAAACTCGCCAAGGACGAACTCTATTTTCTTGTATTATGAATAAAATCGATGTTATATCCATCGTCGTATTGCGAGTATAAATGTTTGATTCAGTTGTTTTCTTTTGAAGTCGTTGAAGTAGATTGATCTGCGTTTTATTTTAATTGCAAAGATTGATGTGTTGAAACAAATATGAAATAGTTGAGTCTGCGCATATGAAAGTCATTTACACAGAAAATATATGAAAAAAAAACCCTTTTCAAAACTTTGGAACGGATTTATAATATATTTTGATTATTTTATGATCCATAGGGTTCGATAAGACCATCGCATTGGATTAGGAAGGAGTTCATTAATCACATTGAAAAATAATAGACGGATGTGTGCAGTTATAGAAAAGTTTAAAAGGAGATCGCGTCCGGATATCGCATCGCGGATTTGAAGAATCAGAGAGAAAAGAGAAGAGTGCGATTTGCGATCTGCGACATCCATCGCATCGCAACTTTGGAAAGTGCGATTTGCGACTGTCAGCTAAAAGTACCGCCATTTGTGATTTATATGTAATTAGTTACGCAATATATATATATATATATATATATATATATATATATATATATATATATATATATATATATATATATATATATATATATATATATATATATATATGTTATAGAATTCTTATAATTTTCGATTGCGATCAAGGCAAAATATATCGTATCTGGGGTAAATTCCAGCAGCATTCAAAGACTTAATAAAAGGTTTAGCTCAGATTGGCATTTTAGTTGAAAGACTTCGGTTTCGATAGAAACAAGGAACGCTTGTGGGTTTAATAAGTTCCGGTTTGGAATTAAATTTAATTCTAGTGCTGCTGCTGCGTCAACAATTTGTGGTATCGGAGCAAAAGACAGGTGTTTGCAGTAAAAATGCCGCCAAGAAGAAGAATTGGTCGAGGGAGACCAGAACCAAATGCAGTTTTGATAGAAGAAGTACGAAGATTGCGTACACGAATGGAGACAATAGAGACAGCCCAGAGAAGAGCGCTTGATGAGGGAGCTGAAAGTTCTTCAGAAGAATCTGATGAAGAAAATGAAAATGCCAAATTCGTCAAGATGTTGGCAAAAGCTGGAAGTAAACCTAAGATGGAGATTCCTATGTATGAAGGGAGTTTGAATGCGGAGGAGCTCAAGGATTGGATCAGATCCATAGATCAGTACTTCGACTATGAAGAGGTTGAGGAAAATAAGAAGGTGAAGTTTGCTGTCACTATATTAAAGGGTCATGCAGCCATCTGGTGGGATGAGGTACAGACATCAAGAACGATAAAAGGGAAATCTAAGATCAAGCAGTGGGACAAAATGGTAAGTAAACTAAAAGCCAAGTTTTTGCCTAAAGAATATCATTTGAATCTTTTTAAACAAATGCAAAACCTGAAGCAGAAAGGAATGTCTGTTAAAGAGTATACAGAAGAATTCTAGAGGTTAAGTATCAGAACAGGACATGTAGAAGATGATTTGGAGAAAGTGGCTAGATATGTTAATGGGCTAAGGTATGAAATAGAAGATGAAATTAGCCTGATAAGTTTGAAAACTGTTGAGGATGCCTATCAAGCAAGCCTGAAAGCAGAGGAGAAAATATTGAGGAAACAGAGTCAAAGGAATAGAGGAAAGAGTTCAACAAGAGGTGGAGGATCTGGCAGATCTAGAGGAACACAGCATCGACATGAAACAGGAAGTTCAAGTGGCAGATCACCACAGATGGGTGAATCTAGTAGAGGAAGATTCGCGCCTAGAAGAAGAGGGTGAGGCAGAGATGTTAGGTGTTATAATTGTGGAGAATGGGGACATATGTCGCGGGATTGTCCTCATAATAAGTCGGCAAGCCAGAGGGGTGCAAATGTGGCTGAGGCAGAGTCAGAACCACCTTGAATTGTAGAGAAGGAAGAACCACCTGAAGAAGGTGAATCACTGCTGCTTAGAAGAACTTTGCTGAGATCAGAAAAGAAGATTGGAGAACCTGCACAAAGAAAGAACTTGTTAAGGACTACATGCAAATCAAAGGGTAAGTGCTGTAAGGTTATAATTGATAGCGGGAGTACTGACAATCTTGTGTCTACATAGATGGTGGAAAAGCTTGGGTTAACAAGGAAAGCTCATCCTGCACCTTACAAAGTATCTTGGCTTCAGAAGGGTCATCAAGTTATCGTGACAGAGCAGTGTAATGTGGAAATGTAGATCAGCACATACAGAGATGTGATTTTATGTGACATAATGCCGATGGACGTATGTCACGTGTTATTGGGGAGACCATGGCAATTTGATCGGAAGGCAATTCATGATGGGAGAAGGAATACATATACCATAGAGAAGGACGGAATTAAACATACGTTGCTGCCAGTGAGGAATGATGCTGATAAAGAACTGTCTGAAAATAGTATTATGTTGATGAGTGGAAAAGAACTGCTGCAGGAGGTTGACAAAAGCGAGGAGCTGCATTTTTCTATTGTGGGGAGGCCGAAGGTAATTTTAACCTTCACGAATTTAAATGATTTTCCTGAAGAAATTCAATCTGTGTTAAATAATTACATGGACATCATTGTGGATGAATTGCCGAATGAATTACCGCCGATTAGAAGTATAAGTCACCATATCGAATTAATACCAGGGCAAGTCTACCTAATAAAGCTACATATAGATTAACTCCTCAGGAAAATGTAGAGGTTGCAAGACAAGTTCAGGAGCTGATGGACAAGGGGCTGATTCGAGAAAGTCTGAGTCCGTGTGCTGTGCCAACGGTGTTTAGTACAAAAAAGGGAGGAGAATGGCGCATGTGCACCGATTCCAGAGCTATCAATAAGATAACTGTCAGGTACAGATTTCCTTTGCCCAGAATGGATGATTTAATGGACTGTTTAAGTGGATCCAGGTATTTTACAAAGATAGATTTAAAAAGCGGATATCATCAGATCAGAATTCGGGAAGGCGATGAATGGAAAACGGCGTTCAAAACAAATAGTGGACTGTATGAGTGGTTAGTGATGCCTTTTGGACTCACTAATGTGCCCAGTACATTCATGAGATTAATGAACAAGGTCTTGAAGGAGTATACAGGTAAATTTGTTGTTGTTTACCTTGATGATATTCTGGTTTTTAGCAAAATTAAAGAGGTGCATTTGGAACACTTGAAGTTAGTCTTGAAAACTCTGCAGAAGGAAAAACTATTAATCAATTTGAAGAAATGTAGTTTCATGAAAGAAGAGCTGGTATATTTGGGATTTGTGATTTCCAGAGAAGGTTTAAAAATGGATCCAGAGAAGGTATTAGCAATTAGAAACTGGCCTACTCCCAAAAGTGTATTCGAGGTAAGGAGTTTCCATGGACTTGCTAGTTTTTACAGGAAATTTATAAAAGGATTCAGTCAAATTTGTGCACCAATCCTTGAGACAATCAAGGAGGTCAATCAGCCATTTTGATGGACAGAGACAGCTGATAAGAGTTTTAATCTGCTGAAAAAGAAGATAACAGAAAAGCCAATTCTAGCATTGCCTAATTTTGAGAAAGTCTTTCAAGTGGAAACCGATGCAAGTGGAGAAGCAGTTGGTGCAGTGCTGAGTCAAGATCAAAGATCGATAGCGTATTTCGGTGAGAAATTAGATGATGCAAAGAGAAAATATTCTTCCTATGATAAAGAATTTTACACTATTGTGCAGGCATTGAAAAAATGGAGGCATTACTTGCTGCCAAAGGAGTTTATCTTATATTCAGACAACCATGCTTTTCAGTTTATTAATAATCAGCCAAAGTTAAATCAGAAGCATGCTAAATGGGTGGAATTTCTATAAAGTTTCACTTTTGTAATAAAGCATAAAAGTGGTAAATCAAATAAAGTGGCAGATGCATTGAGCAGGGTAAGTTTTCTTTTGCAAGAATTTAAAGTGGGTGTTGTAGGTTTTGATGAAATGATAGAAATGTACAAGGATGATGAAGATTTTAAAGACATCTACACAACAGTTCAGAATCCAGTGAATCATAACCGAAGTGAATGGATGGACTACCTTATTCAAGGAGGCCTGCTATTTAAAGCCAACAAATTATGCATTCCTAAATGTTCCATGAGAGAGAATATAATTAAAGAAAAGCAAAATGGAGGATTGTCTGGTCATTTTAGACAAGATAAAACCTTCGTTCAGGTGAATGCTTTTTATTATTGGCCTAAAATGCAGACTGATGTTAAAAAGTTTGTTGAGAAATGCAGGGTATGTCAATATGCCAAAGGAAAGAGTCAGAATACTGGTCTATATCAACCATTGCCCATATCATATCGACCATGGGATGCAGTAAGTATGGACTTTGTTTTGGGTTTACCCAAAACTCAGAGAGGAAATGATTCTATTTATGTTGTTGTAGACAGATTTTCAAAAATGGCCCATTTTATTGCTTGTAAAAAGACTAATGATGCAACACACATAGCAAATTTATTCTTTTCAGAGATTGTAAGATTGCATGGGTTACCTGTAAGCATTGTATCAGATCGAGATACTAAATTTGTAGGGCATTTTTGGAGGACACTTTGGAAGAAACTGGGAACTAAACTTAGTTTTAGTTCAGCCTACCATCCTCAGACGGATGGACAAACTGAAGTTGTGAACAAAAGCTTGGGGAATATATTAAGAAGTTTGGTACATCAGAATCCCAAACAGTGGGATTTGGCATTAGCTCAAGCTGAATTTGCTTACAATGATACACCAAACCGAAGCACTGGAATGAGTCCATTTCAGATTGTCTTTGGAATGCATCTGAGAGGAGTATATGAACTAAGAGACTTGGGAAAATAGGAATCCAGGAGTGCAAGTGCTGAAGATTTTTCTGAACAAATGCAGAAGCTACAGGAAGAGGTTAAAGGTAAACTACAGGAAAGCAACAAGAAATACAAGCAAAGAGCAGATCTGAAAAGGAGAGAAAAGGAGTTTCAGGTAGGAAATTTGGTCATGGCATATTTGAGGAAAGAGAGATTTCCTACAAAGACTTATAATAAGCTGAAATTGAAGAAGATAGGACCCTGTAAAATCAAAAGGAAATTTTCAGCCAATGCATATGAAATTGAGTTGCCGGAAGAAATCGGAATATTCCCCATTTTTAATGTTGCAGACTTATATCCATTTAGAGAGGAAGAAACAGAGTTGCAGACTGAAGCTACAGGTGATGAAGTTCAAACTATCGATTGGGAGGAACAGGTACCAAAAATATCCAAGAAAGAAATTGAAGCTATCTTGGATCAAAGAATATCCAAGAAAAATCGAGGGCAGACATATTTCCAGTATCTTGTCAAATGGAAGGAGAAGCCAATGGAAGATTCCAGTTGGTTGACAGCATCTGAATTGCAGAGATATGGAATAAATCCTGAAAGTTTGAAGAACAAATCTTTTCTTCCCCGGGAGTCTGATGCAGGAGCATCGGAATTAGCCAGCAATGTGGAGGATTGTTCACATGTTGTGGCTAATCACAGTAAAATCCATTGACTGTTTGGTTAAATTCAGGTTTACCGAGAGGAGTAGACTTCATGAATAGTTTGTTGTTATTGTAATAAATGAGACTGTTGTATTTAGATTAGAGATGAGATTGTTAAACAGATATGATCGAGAGTGATAAGATAGGAGATTGTTGTTAAGATCTTTTAGTAAAAGTAGGGAATTTATGTTAGCTATTATTAGAAAATAAGCTAATTATAAAAAGAGTGATTTTGTGTGGAACGAAAGTAAGAGTGTGGTTTGTAGTGTGGAGTAAAATCTTAGAATGGAGTGAAGATTGTGTTTTGTAACAGAGATTTTCTTTGGTAAACTCGCCAAGGACGAACTCTATTTTCTTGTATTATGAATAAAATCGATGTTATATCCATCGTTGTATTGCGAGTATAAATGTTTGATTCAGTTGTTTTATTTTGAAGTCGTTGAAGTAGATTGATCTGCGTTTTATTTTAATTGCAAAGATTGTTGTGTTGAAACAAATCTGAAATAGTTGAGTCTGCGCGTATGAAAGTCATTTACAAAGAAAATCTATGGAAAAACCCTTTTCAGAACTTTGGAACGGATTTATAATATATTTTGATTATTTTATGATTCATTGGGTCCGGTAAGACCATCGCATTGGATTAGGAAGAAGTTCATTAATCGCATTGAAAGATAAAGAGACGGATGTGTGCAGTTATAGAACAGTTTAAAAGGATATCGCGTTCGGATATCGCATCGCAGATTTGAAGAATCAGAGAGAAAAGAGAAAAGTGCGATTTGCGATTCAAGTACATCCATCGCATCGTTAAACTTTGGAAAAAGTGCGTTATCCTCGAAGTCACGTTGAAATCAATATTTGCGTACATCCATCGCATCGCAACTTTGGTGCGGGTCTTTCATACCATTGCCAAAAAGGTTTGGGCTATTTGTGATTTGTGGGAGGCATGTTTAAAAGTTACGTATGTATATATATATATATATATATATATATATATATATATATATATATATATATATATATATATATATATATATATATATATATATATATATATATATATATATATATATATATATATATATATAGAATTTCATAATCTTTGATTGCGATAAGGGCAGTTATATCGCATCGGAACCATTTTATAAAGCATTCAAAGACTTAATAAAAGGTTTAGCTTAGATTGGCATTTTAGTTGAAAGACTTCGGTTCCGATAGAAACAAGGAACGCTTGTAGGTTTAATAAGTTCCGGTTTGGAATTAAATTTAATTCTAGTGCTGCTGCTGCGTCATCAAATGCTTAAGCATCCTGCCATTGATAGGACCCCCAAACAATTCTGATCCATAGAAGTAATGCTTAAGCATCCTCCCATTGATAGACTCCCCAAACAATTTCGATCCATTCAACTCCTTAAAAGAAATAGCCTTGCCAATAACGCTGAATGGATGGAGTAAGGGCCAAGCCATAAGTTGTCAAATTTTCCATGCTTGCCCTTGTCTTCCCTCCTTGAGTCCCACTTCAAAACTTTGTCCCCAATATTGAAATTGCTGGCCTTTGTTCTTCTGTCAAAAAACTTTTTAATGTTGTCTTGCTTCTGTAATGCTTTGTTATAAACTTCCTCTCTGGTTCGTTGAAGATGAATGATCTGATTTATTCTTCTGGTCATGTCATTATCTTCAGTTTGAAACTCTTGAATCAACTTCATCACTGGTACACCAAGGCTGGTTGGAAAAATTGCATCAGTACCATACACAAGTTGGAAAGGTGACATACCAATAGATTTCTTCAAAGTCAATCTGTCAGCCCAAAGTGCATGAACTAGCTTTGTGTGCCAAGACTTTTTGTTGTCCTCCAATAGTTTCTTGATTATGTTCACTAAACTCTTGTTTGAGGACTCTCTAAGTCCATCACGTTGAGGGTAATAGGCCATGGAATTCCCCAAATTTATCTGATATCTGTGAAAAAATTCAACCATCTTCTTTGATCCAAATGCTACTACATTATCAGTGATGATCTTGGTAGGACAGCCAAATCTAGAGAGAATATTATTCTCTATGAGTTTTATAATAACAGAATCATTGGCTTGCTTACAAGGTATGGCTTCTATCAACTTAGTGAAATAGTCGGTGGCAGTGAGAATCCATCTATGCTGGGCAGAAGATGGTGGATGGATTTCTCCTATGAAGTCAAGTCCCCACTGTTGAAAAGGAGCTTCAACAGTGATTGGATGCAGAGGTAGGGGTAGCAGTTTTCTTTTGCCTTCAAAAAGTTGACATTTATGACAGGCAATGATCATCTTTTGTATATCAGGAAAAAGAGTAGGCCAATAGAAACTAGCCCTCAAAATTTTGTTGGCTATTGTCTTCTAGTACAAATGACCTCCACACTCTCCTTCATGGAACTCGTGCATAACCTTTTCTGCATCATACTTAGGAAAAAATTTAAGAAATACACCACTTGCATTTTTCCAATAAAGACATCTATTTATAATGCAATAATTTACAGCTTTTAACTTTAGGAATCTTGCCTTTGTCTTTTTCAACCAGGAGGTGTATTCAAATTAAGCAAAACATAAATAATATCAGCATACCAAAAGGAATTCATGAAATGGTCTTCAAAAATGGGAGTTGAGATTTCCTCTTGTTCCTCCAAAGCATTAATCATATTAATATCGAGAACCTCAAAATTGGATTCAACCATGAATCTAGATAGAACTTGGCCTTTGATGAGTTTAGTGGGCTTTATCTCTAAATCATATTCAAGAATAACATCAATCCACTTACCTCTCTTACCATCTAGGTCCTGTGTTAGAATGTCTTTAACAACTGAGTTTGGGACAAAGGCAATGATGTGTGAGTGAAGAATGTATCTGAAGTCTTTCAAAGCTTTAACCAAAGCAAAAGCTTGCTTCTACATGATGTTATACTTCAGAGGGGCATCCCTCAATGCCTTGCTAAAGAATGCAATAGGATGCTCTTGTCCTTGGGAATTTTTCTGTAAAAGGACAGTAGGTATGGTATGTTCTGATGCAAATGAAAAAATATAAAAATCTTTTGAAAAATCAGGACTTATTAGAACCGGTGTTTTGGTTAACGCTTGTTTCACTAGCCCAAAGGACTTCTTTGCTTCCAAGGTCCATTTCACCCCTTGCTCCTTCTTCAACATGTTTGTGATATTTCTAAGAAGCTCAGCCAAGTTGGGGATGAACCTTCTCAAAAAGTTAATCTTTCCAATGAAAGATTGCAACTCCTTGATGTTTCGAGGATGAGATATTTTTAATATGGCCTCAATCCTTTTTGGATCTATCTTAATACCCTCTTCTGAAATAATGTGCCCAAGAAGTTTACCTTCTTGGAGCCAAAATAGTGTTTTCTTAGGGTTTAAATAAATCCCAAACTTTCTGCATTTCTAGAAAAATGTTCTTAAATGTGCTAAGTGTTCTTCATCTGTTTTTGAAAACACAGTGACATCATCAAGGTATATAATGATGAAGTAGCCCATTTCTTCCGAGAATGCTATGTCCATGGCTCTCTGAAAAGTTTCTCCAACATTCATTAGACCAAAGGGAATTTTCACATACATGAAAGTGCCCCATGGTGTAGTAAAGGTTGTCTTTAATTGATCATCAGGGTGAACTAAGATCTGATTGTACCCTGAGTAGCCATCAAGCAAATAAATTCTTCTAGACCCTACCACCCTTTGCAAGATATGATCCATCTTAGGTAAAGGATAGTTGTCTTTTAATGAAGCTTTGTTTAAGTCTCTAAAGTCTATACAAAGCCTGATCTCTCCGGTTTTCTTCTTAACTGACACCAGATTAAACACCCACTCAGAATATCTAATAGGGATAATAATACCAGCATTGTAAATTTTCCTAATTTCCTTCTCAACCAAAGGCAACTGAACATGTTTATTTTGCGCAGTTTATTTTTGAATGGTTTTTGGTTTTATTTGAGAGGAATTTTGTGCTGTATTATTTCAGTGTCATAGGATTTAAGATCTTCGTAACTCCATGCAAAAACATCAGAAAAATCTTTAAACAGCTCTATGTATTTGAGTTTAATGTGAGCTGGTAAAGTTTGAGATAGTTTAATCATTTTTAGTTTAAGTTCACTGTCTATATTGCAATCTTCTACTTCAGTCTCTACAGGTTCCATTTTTGGCCTCCTGGCCACATCATTAAAATCAAACAACTCTTCTAAAGGTGTCAGACTACCTGACAAACTTTCATCTTTAAAGTGCAAGGTTTCTAACTCTTCTGTTTCTAACTCTGCGTTCAATTCTATTTTGTTTTTAAGTTTGCTAGATAACAGGTTTACATTAGCAAGTTCAGGAGACCTTTCTTCTTCATCAAGAAAATTTTCTTCACTAGAGCAGTCAGTTTCATAATTTGAATCTGAACTTGGTAGTTCGAATTCGTTTCTGAACTACATGAAGTCTTCTATTTGTTTGTCTCCATCGAACACCTGCCAATATTTTTTGTTATCAGGAATGGCTGGTCTAAATTTTATCTGAGTTGTGCAGTCTTTGGTGTCATATGGAATTAAGCATGTTCTAGCTGCAAAGGCTAAATTGTGGGCCGCGATATTTCTTTTTCTTGGGACAAAAATAATTTGGTACTCCTCAAAAGTTTTTAAAAGGTCCATGACATCATTTTGGTAGGCCCTATGTCTGGAATGATTTGCATTATACTCCCCATTGACTTGCCTAATAACTAACTCTGAATCCCCATACACATTAATTCTTATGGCTCCTAACTTTCTCAATAGATGTAAGCCTAAAAGCAGGGATTCATATTCTGCTACGTTGTTAGAACACTGAAAGTTTAATTTGCAGGAAATGCTTTTTGTGTGGTTTTTTTCAGTGTTGCAAATCCAAACACCTGCACCAACATCAGTTCTAGTGCATGCCCCATCAAAATACATACTCCACAGAGGAATATTTTCGATTTCTTCTGTTTGGTGGTTGTCCTCTCCAACTAAAATGCTTTCGGATGTCTCTTGAATATCAACACTTAGTTGGATTTGTTTCAACACCTTAGCCTTCTCTTTTTGTTGAGGTTTTTTTCTTGACTGTCAAGGTTTAAGAGCAATGGACGGATGACTTGTAGCTCAAGACCCGTGTTTTTTTTACTAGAGTTTACAGGTTCAGCAAAATGTTTTGATACTGCTACGTTATCTTCTTCCTCCTCTCTATCTACCATTAAATCAGACAAGGCCAATTTTTCACTGAAAGTTTCATCATTGAAAAGGATAAATGAATCCAGGCCTGTGTTTACAGAATAAAGGGGAGAGTTCTGTGGTCGGTCTTGACTGGTAACTGTGTATTGCATATAGGACCCCCTGTAAATTCTTCTAGTCTAATTGAAAACAGGGATGGTCGCATAGGTCATGGCCATCTGCATAGTCCCTTGTAACTTAGCCCCCAAGATCTTGATAATAGAATTCCATACTTTGGGGGCACATCAGCCAAAAAAATATCCATTACTAAGCATTTGGCTGGAATCTGGGCTAAGTTAACACAGAGGTCTTTAATCAATCCCAAATATTTTACTCTGCTTGAGTCAAAGGAGTAAAGATATTTATAAGGTCTGGTGATTTCTAAACCAAGGCTCTCCATCACAGCTTTAGGCATTAAATTATGAGAAGCCTCAGAATCATGCATAGCGTTATGTAAAATCTTGTCATGAACATTAAACTTACATAAAATGGAGGAACAAGTCCCTCTTGATATCTACCTTCAATCCTAGGACCAAAAATGAGCTTTGGCTGGTCATCATTAAGATTGATTGTGTCATTATGGTCCTGTATGTTTAAATCCTTCAAAATTTGGGTTCTATATACATTCTGGGTAGCTAATTCAGTCAGGGGAACAGAGATTTCGATCTTTGAAATTTCTTGCTCTAGGCTGAAAGGAATTTGGTTCTTTGAAGAACTTGTCTCAGCCTTACTAGCTGCCAGTCTATCAGCAACATCATATTGTTGATTTGTTCTATTTACATTTGAAAAAATGGTTTTAACAGGAGTACTAGCTGAAGTATTAGTACTACTAATGTCTGCACTCTGTTTTTCATTGTTTTGAGCGCCTTTCTCTTTACCATTATCAGAATTCACAGCTACTGTTTTGTCCTTTTATTTGACAACTTTAGGCTTGGTTGCAGTGCTATTTTGTGAAGATTTTTCAGAGGTTTTGGTGTTGGGAGTTTGTTGACTAGTTTTGCTTCTAAGGTTATATTCTCTTTGAGACTCTATGATGACATTTTCCATGTCTTGATAATAATTTTCATCATCATCTCTTTTGTCATCATAAGGTGTATAAAGACCTTTTTTTCTATCATAATGGACTTCAAAGTCATCATTATCTACCCCCAACATGTTGATATCATCTTCCTCTATTATTTCATCTGCTTCCTCAACCTCACTTACATTGTTTTGATGAAAAGGAGAAGTGATATGTTGATCATCTTCCCTAGGTCTGTTTGGAGGTTGGTTCCTTCTAAAATTTTGATTCTGGTTCTGATTTCTATTTTGAGTAGCATTTTGGTTTTGACTGGCTTGTGCTCTCTCAAGGATGCTCATTTTCTTCATCATCTCCTCCATCATTCTCTCCATCTTTGAGTTGGAAGTATAAGGTGTGTTTTCCTCTCTAAAAGACACTCTCTTCTCATTTTTCATTCTTTCTCTCTTCTCCATTAAATTTACTTCCACAGCAAGAGAACCTTTTTGCATCTCTTCAAGAGTTGCAGGGTTTCTCTCTCTCAGCTGATAGGCCATCTCGGGGTCAAAACCCTCAGGAAAATTGTTTAATGCTGAGCCTTGTGGAGGATTTAGATATGGGGAAATCGCATTATATACACTATTGAATCTCGTACAATAAGCTTGTACACTTTCCCCCGTGTTTCTATGGAGGTTCTTGTAATCAGAAAGAGCTTGGAGAGGATTATTCTTTACTGCCCATTTGTTTAAGAATGTCTGATGGAAGGCTTGGAGATCATTGATACTATGGGGGGTTAATATTTTAAACCATTGTCTTACTTCTCCCCCCAGACTCTGAGCAAATAGTCTTAGCTTGACATAATCATCATCAATTTCATTTCTGTCAAAGTAGTCATTCATCTTATCCACATGTTTTGATGGAGTAGTAGCATTGCTAGCATCATATAATGGAATTTTGGACTGATAGTCCTGCGGAAGATTGAATGATGCTACAGGAAGGACTAAGGTAGCATACCATGCTGCCATGATATGTGGTGGGGGTGGATTCACAAGAGGTGGATTAAAAAAAGGAAAAGTGGGCTGAAGTGGAGTGGTTTGAACATTGGATGTAGGATGAGCAGAAGTGGATGGACCAGGAGTAGATGGCTGAGCTGATCTTGGATGAGAGACACATAAATTGTGAAGGAAATGTAAATCAAGAGGTGTTGTTTCTCTGCTACCAGGATGTTCACTTGTTTCAGGAGATGAAAGTGAAGCCTCAGAATCTAACTGATCTAAATCATCAAGAGACCTAGTTCTAAAGGGATTTACTAAGTCAACTTGTGATTTTTGTAGAGTTGAAATATTTTCAGGATCTGAATTAGCTCTCAAGGGTGATCTGAAATCAATTGATAATTTAAACCTAAGAGACTTCCTAAGGATACTTTTTGGGTTATTAACTATCTCAGGTGGATCAGGGTTAGGATAGGCTCTAGTATGAATCTTTCTAGGAGCGACTATGTTGTGTTTTTCATACCCAAATAAACCAAAAAAGTTTGACCAGGTATGACAGCCTTTAAAAGGTCAACTAATCTGTTTAAATTTTTTTTGATCCTACAGTCCTATAACTGAGTTTGGATGATATTATAATGATAAGGGTTCTTCCCAGTGGAGTCTTAAGGTCTGTTGAGGATTGTGGAGTCGCCAAGTGGAAGTTGTTATCTCTTTTTCAAAGGTAAAAGGTTTTATGGTCCACTACCATGTTTATTGGATACTAATCTGAAATATTTTTGGGTTTTCTGAGTTATTTTTCAGTTGTGTGGTTTTTAAGAATGTCCTAACTTTGTTTCAAAACTTAGCTACGGTTATGATACAAAGAAAGTCTAATCTTATGGCTAAGCTGGCTGATTTTTCAAGGTTAGATAAAGCCTTATGAGAACCCTAGGGTTTGCCTAGTTTGTCACTAATTCAAACAAGTTTCATCATGATTACCATTTCTTGGTAGTGCTTGAAAAGGATGCTTTTACTCACAAGGTTTTATGAAGTTTTCAAGGGAAACCAGATATTTTAATTAGGTTTGATCCCCATTGGAGTCGCCAGAAATGTTGGCAATTTGTAATTAGCAAGATTGGCAAAGTTCAATCACAGAAACAACATCGTTTCAACCACTTTGGGATTCTAGGATCTACCCCTCCTGAATCCGGAGAGGGATCTCTCCAATAAGTGCAAATATGGATTTGTCTTTGAAGTTTTGGGTAATGATATTAGGCTAGTTATGAAGGCCGAGGGCTTGTTTTGTTTTTGGATGGTTCAGCATGATTACTTTTTGAGGTGGAAAGTTATAAATGAAAAGGGTTTCAAAGGTGAGAAGTTGCAAGCAAATAGAACAAGCTTTGGCAAAGAAGATAGATAATTGCAGGTTTTAGTCCATTGGGATATGGATTCATAATAGGGTTTAATTGAAACAACAAGAGGCAAGATTAGTCCATGGGGCAAGTCATCTATGTCTAAGGATCTCTTGAAATTTTGATTTATGGAATGAAATGAAACAATAAGAAGGGGAATTAAACAGATGATGAACAAAGAGTAGCCTAAGATCAGGGCAGTACTTCTAAACTAGCCTGCTTTTGATGCACTTTTCAATAGAGAAACACTTTAAAACAAATGGAAACTTGAAGCCAACTGTTGGAGTAGAAACTAGCAGGCCGGGCTCACCACAAATCCTCTCCTAGCTCTGATCTACTTGGTAACTTTCAAGACAAACACAAAGATTAACAAAGAATAGCCTAAGATCTGGTAAGTACTTTGAAACTAGCCAGCTTTTGACACATTCCAAGGGAAACTTTTAGACAGTCTTTTGGGATAAAACTAGGACCAGGGCACACCATATTTTCCTTAGTTCATCTCTACTTAACATGAAATGAAAATAAAATCCAATAAAAATATTTAGCTAAGACAGTAGGACGAGGGAATGCCAGCATTACTATGCTTAGACTGAATTAAATCATTCCTAAATAACACGAATTTGGAAGAAAACATGAAGATAAATATTTTCAGTCAGATAAGGGTACTAATATACAGTAGGTCGTAACTCTATGCATGTTGTTATTTATGAGAGAAGATGAACACAGTGAAAATAGAAATAAAATAACAATTTACAATAAGAAATAACATCACCGTCGACATAGACCAGGATCCCATAAAATAGCTTGTATTGATGCTCCAAGCCAGTTACAGCTCTAAGTCCAATTCTTTAGCTTAGCAATCATCTACACTTCCTAGACTAACTTATCTATCACAAACAGAGCTCCAAGATCTAGTGAACACTGTTTACAAGTATAAGTCTCAAGCTCAATTACATTTCAAAGTTTAGCAACCAACTCAACCAACCCCTCTCTCATCTTCTCCAGTAGTATTTATAGAAGAATGAGGAGGTGAGATCTGATAAAAGATCTCCAAAGATAATTAATACAGACTTAATGGCTTCTCGGTCTTTAGGGGGCTTGATGAAGAAGCTTACATAGGTGTCCTCTGTATTAAATAATTTACATTAAGATTTAAGCTCGGTGGGAGCTCTTTTTGAATTTTGAGGCTCTTTGTTATGTTGAAGTAACTCTGCTGATATTTTGTCATTAATTTTATTTGCAGAATTAACTCTCTAGCTGCGCTGAGACAAATATCTAATCTTGATCAATAACTTTGGCCTGCGTTTGAATGCCTTGAGGCACAGGTGGCACTGTGGTAGCTGGGAGGAATCAATTTGCCTCAGATGTGGCGGTGGAGGCATTCTGTCTGATAAAACACTTTGATTTTAACCGTGTCTTAATTGGGAGGATTAGGCTTTTGATAATCAATCTTAGCCGTAATCCCCCCAGATCTATCTTCAATCTTCCATTCTGGTGCGTTCTATCTTTGACCCTGATACTCTTTTATTTTTTATTCATTTACTGTGTTCTATTGGTGTGCAGTGCTGCGCAGGGATCGTGAGGCATCAATGCCTTTGGACCATTTGATGAGATGTGGAAATTTAAACCCTAGATGGCTTGTTTTTAAAGAATTAAAGGCGCAAGAATTAAAACCCCAGCCTTCGGATTTTCTTCGGCATAATGAAAAACCATATAATTACCCTTTATCAAATGATATATCTGGACTTCAAAACTTTTATAAAATGAAGCTGTATAACCATTTCTGGTCACAAAAGGTGTTTTCCGACTTCAGGGTGTTTGTGACCAGAAATTTTAATGAAATCCACCATATAAAGTTCCCCAGGTCCGTTTTGGGGCCTGCTGATGTCAGCCCAAGTGTGACCCGAAATCCTTATGAATTCCACCCTATAAATCTCCCCGGGTCCAGATTTCATGACCATACGAGCAACCAAACAAGGCCCGCTCCAATCCACTGCTACTGCATGGATGCTGACTAGGCATTGGGACCACTGGCTCTATGGGACCGCTGATTGCTGTCATGGCCGTGGGGACCAGGGCGACTGATTGTGGGTCGTCAATCTGCAGATCAGATCGACGGAAGATATGTTTTGATAAATGCGTCGTACCTCAGTTCATCCCCCGAGCTCCTTTTGAGTGTGATCACCGTCTGATGAGCCGGCCTTAGATCGGATGGCGTACGCCCACATCGCGATGAGCTCACAGTCGACCTTTAACGCCCGGGGAGGGTGGTATCTCCAAACTGCTCAAGGCCACGTGTCGGCCTATGGAATGTGTCACACTCGAATTGGAAATACCGCTTACCCCACAAAGGCGGTGCGATCAAAACTGCTCCGGTTTTCGAATAGTAAATGTTCGTGGGGACCATCGAGGCGATTGGTTTGAGGGCCGTCGATCTGCAGATCAGATCGACAGTGGGGAGCGAATTAAGATTTGTACCGACATAAATCTTTTCAAACCCTACAAAAAACACAAAAATTAATATAAACGAAGGTTTCATGTGTTGGGATGGTTTTATATATACGAAATGGATAGGCGCCCGACTGCGGGGCCTTGGTCTATATGAAATGAAATATGATCAGGGGCTATAATATACAGGGCTAATCGACATCGGAGTTTTTGTTTAACGTGCAAAAAAATTCGCTCTGTGAGTTGCTCCGATGCGATAAGCGCTTAGGACCCTAGCACTTGGTTCTAACGCTGGGGCACATGGAGGGGAGATGGTTTGGATTTAACCCAAAGGGGCTTAACCCATAATCAAAATACTTGTTTTTTAGGACATTTTCAAGATGTTTAGATGGATTTTGGGGGTTTCCATATAGCTCAAAATGAGTTTTAAACTAGGTAAAAGATGATTGTCATGAATGGAAGAATGGGAATCATGAAAATAGAGGAGTTCGATGGAGGAAAAAGGGGAGCAAAATGAAGGTTATGTTTTCAAGTGAGGAAAGGGAAAAAGGGATTTTGCAACAGTTTCTTCTCATGAAATCAGTAGAATTCCAGAGTGTAAAATGGGCACAGTATGGAAGATTTTGACAGAGGCATGAGGCCTTCAAGAGTCTTCAAGAGATAACACTTTTTTGCAATAAAATTTGTTCCTTGAAGGCTCCAAAAAATGATTTAGCGACCTTTTGATATAACAAATTTTATAGGTGGCTAACAACATTAACCTTGCTAAATATCAAGAGGAAGTAATAGTCTAAGCACACCAGTATCAAAATAATAATATTAAACATGATCCCATATGGATGCCATCCTATTCCTTAAATAGAATATGAGCTTTCTTGCCCTTGGCCCCACTCAATTAGGTCATTTCCTTCATGAGAGCCATATCCCTCCAAAACTGCGTTATTCCTTAATCAATCTCCACTCCTCCATAACAATGCTGTTGACTTGGTCAAAGTTGACTGAATCAACATGACCCAACCCCTGTTCACACTTGAAGGTGCTTTATTTAGCTACTAAGAGGGTCTCCTTTCACACTTGAAGTGTTTTTATTGCTGCTAAGGAGACTTATGGGCCTCCCCAACCACTTATTCATCTACCTATAGATAAAACAACTATAATTTTCCATTTAGCTTGAAGGCTAAATTTTTGGAATATTACAGTCCTCCTCTCCAAAATGTTTCTTGTCCTCAAGCAACTGTATAAGGCGAGAAAAATTCCTCCCCTCTTCTTCTTGTGGCCTCCTCATCAATAGTCTCCACCATTGCTCAAAATAATCTGCACTAAATCTTCCCTCCAATGTTTCCTCCCAAGTATGCAAAACCTCATGGCTCACATCATAAAAAGGTGGAAGGTGTAAGTGGAAACCTTATTGCTATCCAATGGCCTCCTCAAGGTAGGAGTTATGAGAAGCATAGGGGATCTCATTCCCAGTGAGAAAATCCTAATCCCATGCTATCATCCAAATGAAATGAGCCATTCTAGGTATGTCATTAAAGAGATCCTCAACCCCCGGTTCATACAGTGTGTTGGGGCTACATGGAGAGATTGGATCCTCCCACCCAAGTGGTTTCTCTCTCCATTTATGGTAAGTATGGGGCTGTTGCTAATGTTGGGCTGAAATTTCATGGCCTCCAAGAATGGCCCAAGCTATCCCACAAAATAAATCAACCATGAAGTGCCTCCTCCAAGAAATCAAGTTCTTCAAATGGCTCCTCCCATATGGAGACAAGAGGTGTGATGTGGCAATCATGGTTTTCCCATTGTTTCTCCTGAAACATACAACATGTAAAGTAGGGAGAATTATACTCCCAATGGGCATCTCCAACTCATCTAGCACTCTCCAAACAAAGCTCCCCATGAACATAATAATATTAGCAATACATGGAAGAAAAAAGCAATGAAAACAAGCTGCCATATGACAACCGGAGAGTGGACCATAGTTTGTAATATTCCTACTTAGCCTAAGCTAAGAGGAATATTAATTTTTGTTGCATGAGTAAATGAATAAAGGAGGACATGTAAAACTCCTAAAAAGACTGAATAAATCAATGCCCATGTGAACACAGATAAATCAGGGCCATGTAAATAAATCACTTGCAGGTGTGAAAGGGGTTTGAGCTGTGGGACTGAGTCAACCTTGACCAAATCTACAATGCTGTCTAGGTTCAATGTATCTCACGAAGGGATAATGCAGTTCTAGAAGGACGCCCCTCATGTGAAAAGAGCTAACTCATCAAGGTGGTTTAGGGTTTTCAAAGGCTTTCATCTTATAAAAGGAAGGGAGGGCAGAAAGAGAAGGCTACTGATTGATTATATTTATGAGTATCTTGTCTACCTAAACAAATACTATTCTCTACTTTTTAGTGGAGAATTGTGCTACTTAGCACTTGGAGTTCCTATGCAGGGATTTCACCTCTTCCTTTAAGGATTCTTGGAGGAGTATTTACTATTTTGATCCACTATCAGGCTTGAGGCCAAGCTCTAATTCCAATTGCAGCACAGATCTAGTGAGGGTTTGTTTGCATTTGCAAGTTGCAGCAAGTGGGATTCTAGATCTGCAGAGATCTAGTTTGTTTTGGGAGCCTCTTCTCATGGAGTGTGTCTTCTAACCTCTTGGAAGAGTGCCTCTCCTATTTGCACTTCAGATCTGTAACTTGGTAGTTGGCCATCTATGTCATTTGAGATATAGTGTTGTTTCCATTGAGGAACTGCATTATTTTGATATGAGGTTCTTTATGGTGTTTTGATCACAGTTTTGATGAGAGATCTCTGGTGCTGGGCTTTGCCTTCCACTTTGCTGATCCATGGATTAGCTTGTTGATCCATGTTTTTTCTAGATTTGATATTTTGTAATGTAATGTTATATTCAGAAATTACTACATCATTTTATAGATCTGCAACTTAAAACTCAGATCTACTCTTGTTTATGCATGTTTTGGTCAAAACCCCAAGGGGATCTTGTAAAGAAAAATATCTAGTTTCTGGATCTGAAATAGATCTGATGTTTTGTCCACAGATCTGTCCTAGATCCGAGTTGTAATATTCAGCTGCTGCAGCTCCTTAAAATAACGTTGTTGAGCCATTTCTACATTGATATATGTGTTGCAGCCTTCTTTTCTGAGGATTTCTTGCTCTATTTCCTCATGCATTCTACTGTATAATGAAAGAGTATCATTATAATTCTAATTTGCTGTTGTAAATTCATAAGATAATAATATTTTATGCCATCCTGCTCATACTTTCCAAGACTGCATTATTTCTGAAGCAGTTTGTTGTGCATAGCTGCAGCCCCTCTTGGAGGGTGTTTTTCAGCTAGACTAGGTTGTGGGAAATCTGTTTACCACACCTAGTTTGATTTGTTTTTACTCCCCTTGTGGATATAGACTCGAGATCTACTGATATAAGGGATCCCAGGGTTGTAAACTAATTTCTATACATCAATCTCCCAGGAGTGCGTTATTTCAGCAGGCTTGATGTGCTATTCCTGATCTGGAATATTACAATGGTATTAGAGCTCCTTTCTTGGCACAAATTGTGCTTGCCTTGGAGCACCAGCCATGTTTCATTCAGAATAATATGATCCTCTTACTGAGAGGGAGAAGAGGTATCAAAATAGAAGTCACAAAAATTTTGATTACACTACTGATGATCCTGGCAAGGGTCAAGACAAGGGTAAAGCCCCTGAAGCTGTAAATGATAAAGAAGCAGAAGAGTTTGAAAAAACTCTTTTGGTGGCCATGCAAGATCTTTCCAGAGAGATCAAAGAGATGAGGGTGGAAAGAATGAGGGAATATCCTGGGAGATTTCATCTGGGAGAAAGCTATGACATGTCTCATCATGGGACTGGTCAACCAGTGGATCTACTACAAGCTCCAAAAGCTACACAATGCTCCACTATGCATAATTTCTTGGCTGTGGAGAATGAAGGACCAGAATAACAAGCTTCCCTTGAATATTACTTTGTGGAGTATGATTCCCAAAGTCAAAGATTCAAGGATAACTTGAATTTCCAAGATTTTTGTCACCTCAAGGACAGAAGAAGACCAAGGCAACAGTATAGAGATGGTGGGTTATTTCATCATCAGGATAGACACTACTCTATGGGCAGATTATTTTTGCCCAAGTTTGATGGATCATCCTCCAGTTATGCCAAGGCATGGGTAGAAAAGCTGAATATCTACTTCAAGTTGAACAAAGTCCCTGAGACTGAAGCCATCAAGATTGCAGCGCACTTTGAAGGTGAAGCACACAATTGGTGGTTCCATGAGTTGTCTACATTGGGACATATCAATGTGACTACCTATTCAGAGTTTACTAGAATATTGATGGAGAGATTTGACAGGAAGGATCCTAAAGCACCCTTCATAAGCCTTGCAAAGATGAAGAAATCAGGGGATGCAAAGACTTATATCTCTGAGTTTCTGAGATTGTTAGTCATGGTCCCTGATCTATCTGTAGCAAGGAGAGTCTACATGTTCATCGATGGCCTGGAGGAACCTTTGCATGGGTTGGTTAAATATACCAAGCCCATCACTTTGCATGACACGATTGAGAGGGCTAGAGACCTCCAAGATGCCTTGCCAAAAGCAAAGGCAACTTTCCAAAGCAAGGCCCCTCACTTTTCTAAGGGGAAGGATGGAAAATTTGCTCCTCCCAAGGAGAGCTCTTTGAAGAAGCCTCTTGATATTGATCTCAGGAGGGAATTGAGGAAAAATAAATTGTGTTTCACTTGACAAGATTCATGGGCACCGGGACATAGATGTGCTCTAGGGAAAGCACACTACATAGAAGTCTTCTCAGATCTTGAGGAGGAAGATGAAGATGATGAACCTAGGAGGGGTCACAGCGCTGATGATGATGATGTGGAAGATCAAAAACCATCCAGAGATGGGAAGGGAGCCTTTGCTCCAACAAGTGGGACTCTTGCCTCTTTGAGAGGAGTGCCTAATTACTTGACCCTAAGAGTACAAGGTTCAGTCATGAATCAGAGAGTATCTGTCCTAATTGACAGTGGGGCAACCCAGAACTTTATTGATGCTCATATTGTGCAAAAGAGAGGAATCCCCACTGATACTTTTGAGGGATTTTCTGTTTTAGTCCCAGGATATAGGACCATGCACTGCATGCAATATGTTCCATCACTCTCTGTCACTATGGGATCCTACACTTTGGTGGATCAATTCTTTGTAGTTGACATACTAGACACCAACATCATCTTGGGTGTCCAATGGTTGATTACCTTGGGGAAGGTTACCACTGATTGGAAAGCTTTGCAAATGGAGTGGGTGGACTTGAAGAGTGGGAAAACACAAATGATTCAAGGTACGCATACTTATCCTTCACCTAGTACTTCCACAAAAACAACAGAGATGGATTTGCGTAGTGGAAGTAGGGATCTCACAATTCCTTCTCTCATGTTCATGAGGATGCTGCAAGGGACATTATTATCTCATGGAAAGCCACCTAGAATTCCATCAGATTCAAATCTTGTGGAGAAGGTTCTACAAAGTGCTGCTCCAAATCTAGATCTAGGAAGGGTTGGAGCAATGAGAGACCAAGTTACAACACTGGGAGGCTTGGGACAGCCTAAGAATGAGGGGGATCTTCTTCCTGCATCACTATCACCCTCTCACTTTTCTGAATCTGCGCTGTGGGAGGAGGAGAATGGGAGGATCAACCTTCCAACAAACAATTTTGGCATGTGTAATGTCAAAGGGGAAATCAGTAGCATGACAAGAAATTCCATGGATGTATCAGGAGCACTATCATTGTTGAGCAGTGTGGATCTTTATTGGAAATATCAACTGCTTGTAGAGTATTCCAAAGATCTCCACACAGGTATGATACTATATGGCAGACAGCAAGAAGAGGGCTACTTAGTCCAATGGGGAGTCATCTATTATCATGGTAAGGTCTACTTGGCTAGAGCTTCCAAGCTTAAGCAGAAGATCCTACAAGGAGCATATAAATAATTATTCCTCAGCCATATGTATTCAATGAAGATCTATACCCTAATCATGAAGAGTTTTGATTGGGTAGGCATGAGAGAGGACTTACATCAGCACTTTCAAGAGTGCAATAGCTATGGAGGATTGGGGTAGCCAATGGATTCTTTGCAAGAGTCATCTTAGCCAGCTCTTCCCTTGCCTTAGAGGAGGGGAATGCTCATGCACAACTCCATGTGTGTGAAGGACTATGATGGTAAAGGATTTGATCATGCCAAGAAAGTTTTATTTTCTGATCTACTACATTACTTTGCCATGTTTTTGCAGGATAAGAATCCTAAAGGGAGTGAGAGATCATGTGGATCTCATATCTTGTTTTGGGCCAATATAAATTCTGAACTTGGCCACTCCCTTGTTGTGCAAAGGGAGATTCCTTTTCATGATGGGCGCTTCCCAAAGGCACCAAACTTATGTAACACCTTCAGTTGTGTTAAGGTGACTCATGCAGCAAAAATGTGGTGGGAATGCCACTTGCCACACCTAGATCTAATGAAGACAAGAGGTGCATAGTGCTGGCATCACATGTGGGATTTTGACCCACCTCCTTAAGTGAAAATTTTAGTTTTCATATATGTAGTCTTGCTTCCATACTTGGATGATATAGTTGTATTGTTTATGGGGTTGTATGGACAGAGGATGGGCAGTGTATATGTACCACATGGTTTGGAACTTCTACTTGTACTTCATGATACATGTTTTATATGTAGCATTTCTTCAACCATGTTTATTTCTCTTGAGTTTTTAACTCCTGAAGGGATGGGCTATGCACATATTAAGTTGGTCTTAGAGGAACAATACATGATGTATTGGCTTATTGAGCACTTGGCTTATGATGAGGACTTGATCCTTGATGATGCCATCAATGGAGGAGGAGAAGGAATTCAGCTCTTACCCTATCAGTTGCTTGAGGACAAGAAACATTTTGGAGGGGAGGACTATAATATTCCTACTTAGCGTAAGCTAAGAGGAATATTCATTTTTTTTTACTTTTTGTTGCATGAATAAATGAATAAATGAGGACATGTAAAACTCCTAAAAAGAATGAATAACTCAATGCCCATGTGAACACAAATAAATCAGGTCCATGTAAATAAATCACTTGCAGATGCAAAAGGGGTTTGAGCTGTGGGATTGAGTGAACCTTGACCAAATCTACAGCGTTGTCTAGGTTCAATGTATCTCATGAAGGGAAAACGCAGTTCTAGAAGGAGGCCCCTCATGTGAAAAGAGCTAACTCATCAAGGTGGTTTAGGGTTTGCAAAGGCTTTCATATTATAAAAGGAAGGGGAGGGTAGCAAGAGAAGGTTGTTGATTGATTATATTTTTGAGTATCTTGTCTGCTTAGACAAATACTATTCTCTGTTGTTTAGTGGAGGATTGTGCTTCTTAGAACTTGGAGTTACTATGCAGGGATTTCAACTTCCTTTGAGGATTCTTGGAGGAGTATTTGCTAATTTGATCCACTATCAGGTTTGAGGCCAAGCTCTACTTCCAATTGCAGCGCAGATCCAATGAGGGTTTGTCTGCTTTTGCAAGCTGCAGCAACTGGGATTCTAGATCTGTAGAGATCTAGCTTGTTTTGGGAGCCTCTTCTCATGGAGTGTGTCTTTTAACCTCCTGGAAGAGTGCCTCTCTTTTTTTCACTTCATATCTATAACTTGGCAATTGGCCATCTGTGTCATTTTAGCTACAGTGCTATTTCCATTGAGGAACTGCGTTATTTTGATATGAGGTTCTTTATGGTGTTTTAATCATAGTTTTGATGAGAGATATATGGTGCTGGGCTTTTCCTTCCACTTTGGTGATCCATGGATTAGCTTGCTAATCAATGTTTTGTTTAGATCTGATCTTTTGTAATGTATTTTTATATTCAGAAATTACTGCAACATTTTATAGATTTGCAACTTAAAACTGCAATGTTCCAAAATTTGCACATAGCAATTTGGAACATTAGATTTTTCTACTTTCACCTAGGAGAGGAATAAATGGGTAACGAGGCCCATGAACAATATGAATAAATTCCACCTTAGTAAGGAAAGAGATCACCTTAGGAGCTATATTTACACTACCAAGTGTGAACAAGGATCAATTAGATGGGGACATAGTCAAGTTTGACTAAGTCAACATGCATTCTTGAGGAGGAAGGAAACACTCAAGTAAAATAGCTCAATGTGAACAAGGAGCAGCCTAGACACACATATGAGAATCAGATTGAAGATCCCTTGGTGTGAACAGATGCATTACAGGTGGATTGGTTCCAGTTGACCAAGTCAACAATGTTGTCACAAAGAGGAGGGAAGCTAGCTAGGGCAGCACAGTTTTGAAGGAGGAAGCTTCATGAAGAAGTCACCTCAACATTGTGTGGGGTCCGAGGTGAGGAGGCTCACCAAAGATAAAAGGAAGGCATAGAATCAAAGGAGATTCATTCATGTATTCAACTATTTTTGTCTTGATACCACTTGCATACTTCAGTTGTTTAGTGGGAGTTGCTGCACTGCTTAGTGCAAGGAATTCCTGTGTGGGAATTACATCCTCTCTTTGGATCATTTTGCTCAAGGGATAAAAGGAGAGTGATTTGAGCTTCATTTCAGAATTTTTCTTGGGGCCATTCATCTACACTCAGCCATAGCATTGTCTCCTTTAGGAAACTGTGTCTTTCATGCAGGGGCAGCAACAACGAAGTTGCACCTTTGATTTTGTGCTAGTCTTTGAGGAGGAGGTGCTTATTTCCCTCTGGGAGTTCTATTAGAGAGGAATTTAGACATTTAATGTATTATTCAACTCTGATATGTCATATTCAGCCATTTTCAATGCATATTTGTTATAGACTGCATTATTTTCTGCAGTCCTACTTCTTGTACATGTATATTGCCGGAAACCCTTTCCAGGTGTCTTTTTCTTGATGTAAAAGAGGTTAAATTTCAATTTCTCTGTTGTTTGAGTAATATAAGCTTCATATCATACTTAATACATCATTTTATATAGAAACCCTCATGGGAATTATGCTCTCATAGTATTCAGAAATTATGTTGTAGAGAAGTCATGGAATCGGGGTGTTTTTAAGCAGTATTGAGTTGGGGAGATCTGTTTAATGTAGCTAGTTTCATTTGTTTCACCTCTAATTATGAAAGTGGGTTATATATGAACAAAAATAAGGGATAAAAGTCCCAGTATCCACTTTTATCGGACAATTTTCTGAATACAGTTGTTTTATGCTCTATATTGCTGCATTTCCCCACCTGTGAAGGAGAATATAGATCATCTTCTTGCTGAGGTTCTTTCATCTGCTGGTATGATGTTATTTGAAATATAATGAGCTTATATAAATTTCAATTCTCATGGTTTTCTGAAGCTCCACATTGGTAATAACTCAAATTATTCCCAATAGTGTAGCTGTTCCCAATTTGGAACATTACAGTGATATCAGAGCTGCCATCTTTGCTCAGTCTGTGGATTTCAGATCCAATTAGAAGATAAGAAGAAGAGGGGAAAAAAATTGTGGATAGGATGAGCTTACTCTCATCCATTTTTAGATCCAAGAAGAAAGTAGAAGAAAAATGAATTGAAACTCCAAATGGGTTTCAAGGAGGAGAGAGTTGTAGTGAGATCTCTAGGAGGTTTCAAGAAGCAGAAGAAGATGCATGCACTTCTTGTTCTCATAGAGGGAGTGAAGAGCAAGGAGACCAGTTAGAGCATGAAATTGTGAGTGGGTATTTGACAAAATACAAGTTACAACCTAGGGCTTCCAAAGAGACCCTAGATTTTCCTCATTTTGTTCAACTGAGAGAAGAAAAAAGATATTGCAGCAAAGAAGAAATCAAAGGTAATAAGTTCCTATTGTCTACATTTGATGGGTCAACTATAGCTAGAGCTTGGGCAAGGAAGATTTAGGCATTCTTCCTACTTCATAAAATGGTAGAGAAGGAGGCAGTAGAAGTTGCAGCGCTGCACCTGGAGGGTGAAGCCAATGCTTGGTGGTTCAGTCACTCAAGCCATACAAGAGTGATTTATTTTCTTGAGTTTACTCAAGGGCTGATTAGAACCTTTGATGGAGAAAGATCACAAGAAAAGAAACCCACACTACCATGGGAAGAGACAAGTACCAGCGCTGTCATAGCCTTCTACATTAGCAGTGAAGGCAGCCATTGCATTGGAAGGAGGAGCTTTTGCAGCACTATAAGAGGTTCCCACATCTCATCAAGGTATGGGAAGATTTCCACTTTTTCTTATTACAGAAAATCCTTCTAAAAGTTGTCGAAATATGTATTCATATGGCCCAGGATCAAACATTCTTGATGGGATAGAGTAGTAATATTGCACTCCACTGTGTGGACTTTAATGGTTCAAGAAACAAATGAAACATCATTCTCTTGGACCCTTGTTGAGTTGCACTCAACCCTTGAGGTTGAAGTGTGATATTTTGGAGGGAGTCATGAAACTTGAGATGGAGTATGAGGTAGCAAATATGTCATTGGAGGGACTATCAGCGCTGTCAAAAAATAGCGGGGAAGAGGCTTTACCTTTTTCACCTTTGGATCTTGATGGATTCAAGATGGCCATGGACATGAGATCTTCTCTAAGAGATCTCCAAGGAAATGAATTACAACATTTCATGGCATACAAAAGAGAGGGACTGATTGTGGAGGATGATATCCCATAGGGAGAGAATGCCAAGGTGGATAACGACAAAAGGCATCCACATGGTGTTGAGTGGATGTGGGGGAAGAGCAAGAGGCTGGTGAGCCACTTGCAAATTTATGATACAATGAAGTAAGAGGCAAAAATGCGTTGGCTACTATTGAGAGAGTTTGGCCATCATGAAACATATCCTTTTTCCAAGGGTATGTGGGAGGAGAGTACTTGGCAGGGTACTTGCATCATATGGCCAGGAGTGTGGAAGCATTATGATGATATGATCTTTTCACCACATGAGTTGTATGATGGAGGAATGATGAAGCAACAAAGGCATTTGTTGTTTTGGAGGATGAAGAGAGAGCATGGGCAGATTTTCTCTCACATTTTGCATGATGTTGCATTGGGAGGAGATGGTAACATTATGAGAGGAGTATTTGACATTGAACATGTCAGAGATTGGATTTATGAGTTGGAAGGAGTCTATTTGCATAGGTCAGCAGCGCTGTCACTTTGGAGCCAGAGCTTGTTGATGAGGTGTCCCCAGGATCACTTCATATTTGATGCACTTGGTGGGCATAGAGGAGGTGAGATTGGTAGAGTGGTGGATGGAATCATTGGTTATTGTGGTATGCTCTCCTCGACTTGGATTTCCAAGCATGAGAAGGAGGATTTTCATGCAGCATGTGGTTCATTCCTCTTCATATGGGTTTGTCATGCCACTATGGAGGATTCATCTATGGATCTTTTAACCATCTTGTCTTCATTACACAGTAAGAATTGATGCATTTATTGATTTTTCAATACAATATTTGCATGCTCTTACCTTTTCCTTGCAGTGCATTTCTCTACAAAGGGGAAAGTTTTTCCTTAGGCTCCATGGTCTATTTTTGGCCAACTATTATGATGGAGAAATCCATCTAATGCATGATCCGAGGCAAGTATATGGTTTCTCCTTGTGTGCTCAGTTGACATATTCAACCATCTACTATTTACTAGTGGGTGTGATGACTTATACAATAAGTCATTTGTCAAGAGACAACTTGCCATACCATCGTTTGAAGTTGCAGTGGGGAAGACTGCGCTGTGACCACTTGGGAGACTATTGGTACACTCCAACACTACATAAAACCTTCAATATTTCTCTCATTATGATGTTGATCATGATCCTACTTGCTGATACTATTCCTACCTATATGAGGAGCATGATTGGAGGAGGAAGACATAGAGTGGATGTGTTCTTGGGGGAGGAGCATCCCCACACTTTCTGCATTACATGCTCTAAGGAGAGCATGGGAAGAGACATGGCCTCCATAGCAAAATATTTGTCTCTTTATGAGAAGGACCATGATATGGATGGAGTTCCATATGATGATGGTTTCTTGTCCATCATGTATGAGATGGTTTGCGCCAGCTTGATGCACAGTGATGGGAGAGGGACCTTTGGAGGTCTAGCTTCCTTCTTGCCATTTGAGGGCAACATGATGGCAGCCCAAGATTAGAAAATCCTTTACACTTGTCTTAAGTGGAGAGGAAAGCAGCATGGGGTAGACTACTATGTCCACCATGACCATAATTTCAGGGCACCTGCTTTTCCAGAGCTTCAGGTGGAGGATGATTTGCATGAGTTACCATTTTGGACGGTGGCTCATTTTGCTTGGTTGATAGCTTGGGGAGGGGAGATTCAAATAGGGGTGATGAATTCCAATCTACATCAACCTTCATACCCTAAGAGAACCTTCAAACAGCCCATTCTTGCCTCCATGGATGAACCACTGTCACATAATGTCAGCTATTTGGATAGTTTACACACTTGGGAGAGGCAACTTGTGTTGGGTATGTGTTATATTCTTTCCATGACTAATCATGAAAAATGGGGGGGTCACAGGGGGGGCAACAGCCCCCCCTGTCAAGGTCTGGGGCAGCGCCCCGGCGAAAATTTGTTGGTCCTTAATTTCCGGTGGGCGGTCCGTACCCATGGTTTTGTGCATGATTTTGCACATGGTTTTGGGGTATGATGGTTTTCGGCCCTTGGTATTTTTGTAGATCCGGTCAAGGGAACTATGATTATTTTCTAATCCAGGGTTCATAGATTAGGGTTTATGTATGCTTCGGCATGTATATATATGTGTTGTAACACTAAAAGGAATATAATGAAATATCAAGCTGGTCGTCTCAATTTGGGATCCAGGGGAAAATCTCTGTGTTTATCTGTTTTATGTTTTATGCTCTCGCTATTGTTTATTTTCTGTTATAAGATTCGTGTGTAGATAATTTCTGTTCAGGGTTAAAACCTACATTTGGTATCGGAGTTGTTTCGGCTTCAAGGGGACGCCTTTGTTGTTGAGGGTTTTTTGCTCGGGCCTGTGGTAGACCCTGTTCAGTGGGAGATCTGCGGGATCGATTCTTGCGGTGAAAGAAGATGGCGAGCAGTGGGAAGATAGAGATTGAGAAGTTTAATGGTCAGAGTTTTGAGTTGTGGAAACTCAAGATAGAGGATCTGCTGGTGGATAAAGATCAGTGGATCGCGGTAGATCTAGGTACTAAGCCAACGAGAATGTCAGATGAAGACTGGAAGAAGCTGGATCGGAAGGCTAAGAGCACAATACGGTTGTGTGTCTCAGATTCAGTATTGTTGAATGTATCTGGGGAAGCTACGGCGAAGAATTTGTGGGAAAAACTTGGGACTTTGTACCAATCTAAGTCTCTAGTGAATAAGTTGTTCCTGCGGAAAAAGCTGTATAACCTGAGGATGAAGGATGGAGACTCGGTGACAGAGCATCTGAACGCCTTCAATACTGTGGTAAGTCAGCTGTCATCTGTTGATATTAAAATCTCGGATGAAGATAAGTGCATCAGTTTGTTGTGTTCTCTACCAGACTCGTGGGATAGTCTGGTTATTGCAATAGGTAGCAATACAACTACCTTGAATTTTGATGACATTGTCTCAGCCTTGCTATCGGAGGAAATGAGATGGAGAAATATGGAGGGCCAGAATGGAGATGCCTTATTTGTACGAGGAAGGTCCCAAAATAGAAACAAGAATAAGGTTTCGAGTGGGAGATCCAAATCTAGAGGGAGATCTAAATCTCCTGGAAAGTTTGTAAAGGTATGCTGGAAATGCGGAAAGGAAGGGCACTACAAAAAGGACTGCAGATCTAAAGCTCCTGAGAAAGGAAAGGGATATGATGATGCTCCTTCTGCAGAGGCAAAAACCACCTCGGATGAAGGTGGGGATGTGTATTTGGCTTCTTCTTCAAATACACATGTAGATCATGAGTCATAGTTGATTAACTCAGGTGCATCCTTTCACTTCACTCCCCATAGGGAGTGGTTCTGCGAGTATGAGAAATATGATGGTCGTGATGTCTTCCTAGGGGATGATAGGAAGGCCATAATCGTCGGATGTGGAAAGGTCAAGCTGAAGCTGCAAGGTGGGAGGATTAGAACACTTCCTGGTGTTCTGCATATTCCTACATTGGCCAGAAATCTGATTTCTGTAAGCGAGATGGATGATGCAGGTGTAAAAACAGTGTTCGAGAAAGATGCCTGCAAGATGGTTCGGGGAGCACTGGTATTAATGCGGGGAGTTCGGACTGGAACTCTGTACAAGCTACAAGGTAGCACTGTTATTGATGGGTGTAATAGTTCTGTGGTTCCTGAAAGTGGGGCGGAAAGCCTAGCTGTCTCTGGAGAAAAGACCATGCTATGGCATCAAAGGCTTGGACATATTGGAGAGAAGGGCCTTCGGATACTGCATAGAAATGGTATGGTAGAAGGTATGTCTAATTTCTCTTTGGATTTCGATTTCTGTGAACATTGTGTATATGGGAAGCAGAATCGGGTGAGTTTTCCTTCTGGTGCTAAGAGGGCGAACAAGATATTAGAACTTGTGCACAATGATGTGTTTGGACCTGTGTCAGTTCCATCACTAGGAAAGTCTGTGTACTATGTTTCATTCATAGATGACTTCTCAAGGAATACATGGATATATTTCTTGAGGAAGAAATCTGAAGTCTTTGACAGATTTAAAGAATTTAAGGTTCTAGTGGAAAACCAGACAGAGAAGATAAAGGCATTGAGGACAGATAATGGTGGGGAGTTCTACAAGAAGGAATTTGAAGAGTTCTATAAGAAGTGTGGTATAGCATGGCAGAAGACTACTCCATACACACCTCAGCAAAACGAAGTTGTAGAAAGAATGAACAGAACACTGATGGAAAAGGAAAGAAGCATGCTCAGTGGTACCGGGTTAGGACAAGAATTCTCGGCAAAGGCAGTGGAGACTGCATGCTATCTTGTTAACAGATCACCTTCATCAGTGTTGGAGGATAAGACTCCAAATGAGGTATGGATTGGTAAGAAACCCTCTCTTTCACATCTAAGGGTGTTTGGATGTGATGCATATGTACATGTTCCAAATTAGAAAAGGACCAAGTTGGATAATAAATATGAAAGGTGCATCTTTATTGGGTATAAGGATGGTTTAAAAGGTTACAAGCTTTGGAACCCGGAAACAAGGAAGGTTGTGTACAGCCGAGATGTGTATTTAGAGAGGTGAAAGATGTTTTTAAACATGAATTCATACCAAAGGAACCTAAGAAGATAGAGTTTGAGCTAAAGGAGTATGAATCAGACTCTACAGCAGAAGAAGATTCAGAAGAGGAAGAGCCACAAACTCCAGTTGTGAGAAGATCAGCTCAGGAAAGAAGACAACTAGAAAGGTATAGTCCATTTGCTTTCTATTCAAATTTTTCTTTAAATATAACTGATGATGATCCTAGAACTGTCAGGGAGGCAGTAGATTCAGAGGATGGAAAACTCTAGAAGGAGGCCATGGTTGATGATGTGACATCTTTGCATAAAAATGAGTCATGGGATCTGGTGGAGTTGCCAGCTGGAAGGAAGCCCATCGAGAGAAAATCGGTGTTTAAGAAGAAGATGAATGTAGAAGGAAAGGTGGAGAAATAAAAAGCTCGGTTGGTAGGAAAAGGTTATTCCCAGGTTTCGGGAATTGATTTTGGTGATATTTTTTATCCTGTTGCCAAAGTTACTTCTATTAGATTACTTTTATCTATTGCTGTTGCATTTGATTTTGAGATAGAACAGATGGATGTGAAGACAACATTTCTTCACGGGGATCTAGAAGAGGAGATATACATGAAGCAACTTGAAGGCTTTATGGTGAAGGGTAAGAAAGAATTGGTATGCAGGTTGAAGAAGTCTCTGTATGGGTTAAAACAATCACCAAGGATGTGGTATCAAAAATTTGATACCTATATAAAGGGACTTGGCTTCACCAAAAGAAAGGAGGATCACTTTGTTTATTTTAAATTAATTGGTGACCGTGTTATTTATTTGGTCTTGTATGTGGATGATATGTTGTTGATTGGAAATGACAAAGAATTATTCAAGATTTGAAGATCCAACTGTTCTCCAAATTTGACATGAAGGATCTTGGTGCTGCAAACTATATTTTGGGCATGGAAATTAAGAGAGATTGGGCAAAGAGGAAGCTCTGGTTAAACCAGAGGAAGTATGTCAAGACTATATTGCAGAGATTCAATATGCAGGATAGTAGACCAGTGAATGTTCCTATTCCTGTAGGTGTAAAGATGTCTGCTGAACAGTGTCCCAAGACACAAGAAGAAGAGGAGGATATGTCCCATCTTCCATATACAAGTGTAGTAGGTAGCCTTATGTATGAAATGGTCTGTACTAGACTAGAAATTGCACATGCAGTGGGAGTATTGAGCAGGTTTATGTCAAACCCAGGGAAGGAGCATTGGACAGTAGTGAAGCAGGTTTTCAGATATTTACGTGGCACTAGTGATTGTGGATTTTGCTACTAGGGAAGACCAGGATTGGAAAGAATGTTGGACATTCATGGTTTTGTTGATGCAGACTGGGCTTGAGATCTGGACCAAAGAAGATCTACAAGTGGGTATGTGTTTAGCCTATTTGGAGGCACAGTCAGTTGGATGAGTAAAAGACAGTCTGTAGTGGCTCTTTCAACTACAGAGGCAGAATACATAGCAGCCACTCATGCAAGCAAGGAAGCAGTTTGGTTGCAAAGATTGTGTTCAAGTATGGGGTTGGTACATCAAGCTATAAGGATAGACTGTGATAGCCAAAGTGCAATTTTCTTGGCTAAGAACCCTGCTTATCATTCAAAGACAAATCACATTGATGTTCAATATCACTTTGTTAGAGATATGGTTGAGGCTAAAAGGGTGTTACTGGTAAAGGTGGACACTTTGAAGAATGTTGCAGATGCATTGACGAAGTTTGTGAGCACTCAGAAGTTCTCTTGGTGTAGAGAAACAATGGGTGTTGAAGAATTGGCCCAATGACTAAGCTCTCCTGTGGCCCCCTGTGGAAAGAAAACAACAAGTGGGAGAATGGTGGGTATGTGTTATATTCTTTACAAGACTAATCACGCACGGGGGGGGGGTAGGAGGGGAGGGCGATAGTCCCCCCTTTCTGCTGGGCGCAATCGGGGGCTCATAGGGGGGGCAGTAACCCCCCCCTGCAAAAATTTTTTGGTCCTTAATTTTCGGTGGGTGGTCCGCACCCATGGTTTTGTGCATGATTTTGCACATGGTTTTGGGGTATGATGGTTTTCGGCCCTTGGTATTTTTGTAGATCCAATCAAGGGAACTACGGTTATGTTCTAATCCAGGGTTAATGGATTGGGGTTTATATATGCTTCAACATGTATATATGTGGGTTGTAACACTAAAAGGAATATAATGAAATATCAAGCTAGTCGTCCTGATTTGGGATCCAGGGGAAAATATTTGTGTTTATCTGTTTTATGTTTTATGCTCTCACTATTGTTTATTTTTTTTATAAGATTCATGTGTAGATAATTTATGTTCAGGGTTAAAAACTACAACTTGGAGATACATTGATGATGCAGCACCTTGATCCTTGGGAGACTTCATTTTATGAGGGTGCTACAAGGGAGAAGGCGATTCTCTTCAATCCTATCCTTGCAATTGCTTGAGGACAAGAAAAATTTGGGAGGGGAGGACTGTAATGTTCCAAAATTTGCACATAGCAATTTGGAACATTAGATTTTGCTACTTTCACCTAGGAGAGGAATAAATGGGTAAGGAGGCCTATGAACAATAAAATTATGAATAAATTCCACCTTAGTAAGGAAGGAGATCACCTTAGGAGCTGGATTTACACTTCCAAGTGTGAACAAGGATCAATTAGATGGGGACATAGTCAAGTTTGACTAAGTCAACATTCATTCTTGAGGAGGAAGGAAACACTTAAGTAAAATAGCTCAATGTAAACACGTATGAGAACCAGATTGAAGATCCCTTGGTGTGAAAATAGGCCTTATAGGTGGATTTGTTCCAGTTGACATAGTCAACAGCGCTGTCACAAAGAGGAGGGAAGCTAGCTAGGGCAGCACAGTTTTGAAGGAGGCAACTTCATGAAGAAGTCACCTCAACATTGTGTGGGGTCCGGGGTGAGGAGGCTCACCAAAGATAAAAGGAAGGCATAGAATCAAAGGAGATTCATTCATGTATTCAGCTATTTTGGTCTTGAGACCACTTGCATACTTCAGTTGTTTAGCCGGAGTTGCTGCACTGCTTAGTGCAAGGAATTCCTGTGCGGGAATTTCATCCTCTCTTTGGATCAGCTTTCTCAAGGGATCAAAGGAGAGTGATTTGAGCTTTATTTCAGAATTTGGCTTGGGTCCATTCATCTACACTCAGCCACAATGTAGTCTCCTTCAAGAAACTGCGTCTTTCATGCAGGGGTAGCAACAGCTAAGTTTCACCCTTTGATTTTGTGCTAGTCTTTGAGGAGGAGGTGCTTATTTCCCTTCAGGAGTTCTATTAGAGAGGTATTTGGCCATTTACTATATTATTCAGCTCTGATATGTTGTATTCATCCATGTTCAATGCAGATTTGCTGTATACTGTGTTATTTTCTGCAGTCCTACTTCTTGTACATGTATATTGCCGGAAACCCTTGCCGGGTGTCTTTTTCTTGATGTAAAAGAGGTTAAACCTCCATTTCTCTGTTTTTTGAGTAATATAAGCTTCATATCAGAATTATCACATAATTTTCTGTAGAAAAACTCATGGGAATTATGCTATCATAGTATTCAGAAATTCTGTTGTAGAGAAGTCATGGAATCAGGGTGTTTTTAAGCAGTATTGAGTCGGGGAGATTTGTTTAAGGTAGCTAGTTTCATTTGTTTCACCTATAATTCTGCAAGTGGGTTATATATGAAATAAAATAAGGGATCCAAGTCCCAGTATCCACTATTATTGCACAATTTTCTAAATATAGTTGTTTTATGCTCTATATTACTGCATTTCCCCACTCGGGAAGGAGAATATAGATCATCTTCTTGCTGAGGTTCTTTTATCTGCTGGTATGATGTTATTTGACATCTAATGAGCTGCTATAAACTTCCATGCTCATGTTTTTCTGAAGCTCCACATTGGTAATAACTCAAATTATTCCCAATAGTGTAGCTGTTCCCGATTTGGAACATTACAAAAACTTAGATCTACTCTTGTTTATGCATGTTTAGTTCAAAACCCCAAGGGGATCTTGTAAAGAAAACTATCTAGTTTCTGGATCTGAAATAGATTTGATTTTTTGTCCATAGATATGTCCTAGATCTGAGTTGTAATATTAAGCTAATGCGACTCCTTAAAATAACGTTGTTGAGCCATTTCTGCATTTATATATGTGTTGCATCCTTCTTTTCTGAGGATTTCCTGCTCTATTGCCTCATGTATTCTACTGTATACTGAAAGAGTGTCATTATAATTATAATTTTCTATTGTACATTCATAAGGTAATCATATTTAATTCCATCCTTCTCATATTGTCCAAGACTGCGTTATTTCTGAAGCAGTTTGTTGTGCATAGCTGCAGCCCCTCTTGTAGGGTGTTTTTCAGCTAGACTAGGTTGTGGGAGATCTGTTTACCACACCTAGTTTGATTCTTTTTTTTCTACCCTTATGGATCTAGACTCTAGATATGCTAATCTAAGGTATCCCAGGGTTGTAAACTCATTTCCGTACATCAATCTCCCAGGAGTGCGTTATTTCAGCAGGCTTGCTTTGATATTCTAGATCTGGAATATTACATAGTTCCACACATGGAACCAGTGCAGTGCATCCCTTGCCTGCATCAAAAAAAGTAATAAAAATTTCTCTCCTAGCCACTTTTTTTCTGCCACAATAATTCTATAAGATAGAAGCATGAAAGCACAATGTGGTGTCAATGGTGCACACCAAAAATCTTGTGGCTTCCCCCACAACCCACCAATAAATTAGCCAACCTCAATGTTGTAAGTGGCTTCAAGTACATCATCATATAATATGAAAGAAGGGATAATCCTCCTTGGTACAACATGCTGCTCATATAAAGTAAAGAAGGAAAAAACATAATGTAAAATTGTACCTTCTTCACCATGTACTTTTGTCCTTGAGCTGAAATGGCTCAATGGAAATTCTCCCTCACTCTCAATGAGTAGGGAAGTGGTTGTGCCAACCTCTCCTTCACCATGTATCTATCATCTCCCTCTGGGTCATCAAGAATCATGCAAGCACCAATATCCTTGGAGTACTCTACAAAGAGTTGATATCTCCAATATGGATCAATCCTCCTAAGAGACAGTGCTGAAGATCTGAAATGTGAAGCTTCCCACATGCTGATGTCCACTCCTTTGACATCCCCCATGCCAAAGTCATCCTCCAAAGTGCTTCCATGATCATCATGCAACTACTCATGCTCAAATAGAATTGGTAATCTTTGGAATTTGGCCTCCCATGAGAAGCTATCATCCAAAAAGAACCTCCTAATCTTGGCCATTGTAAGCATGAGTGGCCTCCATCTACTCCAATGTAGGGGGGATGCCTTCCTCAAAGGAAGTACTCTCTATTTCTCCAAATCCATGGAGCAGCTCCCTTGCACCATGAAGGTGCCATCCTCCATCACCGTAGCAACTTCTGTCAGCACAGTATATGTAGTGAGAGTGGGTAATGCTGAAAATGGGAGAATGTTTCCCTCCTCCTTGAGTCTATCCCAAACTCTTTGCACTATACTAGACTCCTCCAAAGTCTTCACCTCTCCAGAATCTAAGAATGTTGAACCAAATGGCAAGATGTCTCTTACCAACTCCAGATCTGGTGGCTCCCTGGGTGGAATGCCTCCATGTAATGAGACATCAATGTCAAGAGTAGATTGTACATATGGATGGGCAAATTTTCCCTTGCCCGCACAACACAAATCAATTTTCCTCTTCTTTGAATTTTATCTCTAAAATAGACAGGGGTGTGTGCTCCTCATCAAGTGATGTTGACCTTCCTCCGTAATTTCTTCTTCCATATGTAATGTCTCACAATTATGTTGTTCATTGATTGTGCTTTGTCCTCCATATGTGAGATCTTGTGGAATTTCTTGTAATGATACAAGAATCCCTCTTGTTGGAGCATCTGCTCCTCCTTCCTCTGCATGAGGGACTAGATATGCTCTAGATGTGATAGCTCTGTTGCCCCCATCCTTCTCTTCCTCTTCAATATGAATGGGAGTCACTTGCTCAATAAGAGGATCCTCTTTTGAAAAAGGAACCTTCATGCCCTCTTGTCCAAATATATGAGATAGAGATCTTGCCTCTAGTAAGGTGTTATGAAAGATGTGAGCTTTTCCAAGAGTTCTCTGAAGTGGATTTGAGTTTATAGGTTTTTCCAGCACATGAAAAAGATTTTTTGATTTTGGTTTGTTTAAATCCACCAATGATGTTTCCGAATGTTTTCCATCAAACCTTTCCACTAATATCTTAGTGAACCTTGCATAAGAAGAAGTATTTGCATTTCTTAATGAAAATGACTCAAATATCCACCAAGCATAGGCCTTACCTTCAAAATGTAGCATTGCAACCTTGATGGCTTCATCTTCAGAAACTTGGTGCTGCTGCAAATAGGATTGTAGCTCCTCCACCCAAGCTTTAGCTGAACATGTTGGTGATCCATAAAAAGTAGATAGAGAAAATCTATCCATGTCATGTTGCTTTCTCCTATCCACCTTGATCTTGCAAAACTCTTGGAAAGTGATATGATCTCTAAACTTCTTAGTTTGAGATTCATACTCTTGCAGAAAATTACTAAGAGTTTCACTCCTTGGCATTTCCTCTTCTTTCAACTCTCTCATGGTAGATCTGGGAATTTGAATGCACTTTTCATAATAGGGTGTAGCTGCATGCTCACACCTATCATGTGAAAATATATATTTGGCTCTAGATCCAAACTCCTCTGGATATTCCATCTCCCTTCTCATTTTCTTAAGATCTCCTTTAATGCTCTGTATAGATTTAGAAAGAATATTTGAGAGCTTCTCTTCCATTATTCCTCCAAATAATGTATTCTTCTCTTTGTCCTTTTTGGACATCTCTTCTTCTCCTTCTTCTCTTGATAGCATAATGGCTGAGATCCACAGGCTGAGCCAAGATTATGCTTTGATACCAATATACTATCCCAAAATGGGGATGCAGCAATACATGAACAAAAAAATACAGTATTAGTGACAAATTATCTCATAAAATGTGTATGGAAAACATAGGCATCATATTATGATTACATCAACATAATTATGTTCCATTGCATCATTCCAAAGTGGAAAAATGTAGCAATATGGACCATAAAAACATTATTCCCAGAAAATTATGTTGTAACAAGGGGAAATAACACTTAAATTCCTTATAAGATATATTATGGCTCTCATATATAAAATAGGACCTGAAACAAATCCCTTTTACTAAGTTAAACAAATCTCCTGACCTCAAAATGGCTTAAAAACACCCAAACCCCATGACCTAGGCTATGAAGAATTTATGAAGCACATGATAGTGTTATTTTGTGAGGGTTTCTACAAAATTATGATATAAAATCATATAACTAGAGTTTTATTGAAAAATATGCTAAGAAAATAGAGATCTGACCTCCTTAATACATTATAGAAATAACCCGGCAAGGGTTTCTTGAAAGCTTGAGTACAAAAGAGTAGATATGAACATTCAAATCTGAAATAACATAGTATTACTGTAAAATTACATAAATATGGCTTAATAATACAATAGAGGGAGGAAAATCCCTTCTTCTAGCTTTCTAAGAGAAGGGTTGGCCCTTTCCCTAGGAAACTAGATCAAGAACAGGGGCTTAAACCCTGCTGCTACAAATCTATGAAAAATGACATAGTTCCTGCAAGGGAATGTGCTGTAGAAGATGAGGAATACTTTGGCCAAGTGACAAGATGTGAAATGAGCATAGAAATCCTCCTAGCTGACCTCTCAAGAGAAGGAAAGCTCCCTCTACTGAGAAACAAACTTGGAAATGGTGTTATCAACCCTCCACTGCAACACCCTGCAACACAACACTATTCTCTGCAGAAATACCACTGTAGCTAAAGAATAATGCTTGGCCTGAAGCCTGGATGTGGAGAAATACAGTGCAATACTCTCCCAAGAGGCCTCTCAAGGAAAGAGGTGGGATTCCCGCTTGGGAACACCCGATACTAAACAACACAACAACCCTACTAAACAACAAGATGAAGCAATAGTCTAAGCAGACCAGTATCAAAATAAAAATGTCAAACATGATCCCATATGGCTTCCATCCTCTTCCTTAAATAGAATGTGAGATTTCTTGCCCTTGGACCCACTCAATTAGGTCATTTCATTCATGAGATCCATCTCCCTCCAAAACTGCGTTATTCCTTAATCAATCTCCACTCCTCCATAACAATGTTGTTGACTTGGTCAAAGTTTACTGAATCAACATGACCCAACCCCTGTTCACACTTGGAGGTGCTTTATTTAGATGCTAAGATGTTTTCCTTTCACACTTTAAGTGTTTTTATTGCTGCTAAGGATACTTATGGGCCTCCCCACCCACTTATTCACCTACCTAGAGATAAAAGAACTATAATATTCCATTTAGCTTGAAGGCTAAAATTTTGGAACATTACAAAATGGTTCAATTGATTAAATAATATTGTCTGTGATCCAAAAAAATCTCAGGCCTTGGAAATTCTGTTAAAATATGCCTAGCATCTGTAGAAAAATGATAGGGAAGCAACAAGGGTTTCTTTTCGTCTGCAAAGGCTACTAACTGTTTCAATTACTTGTTAATTACTTTTTAGATTAAGTACAAGTCTTTGCTCTAAGGAATACCTGGATAAAATGAAGATTTTAAGTTCGCAGAAGGGGTTCTGAGGTTGTAGACTCTTTCTAAGGCTTCACTAGTCTTTATAGTGCTTCAGATGGATTTTGCAGTGTCTTTGACAGCAAATTTTTTGAATTCTGGTTGAAAAAGGCTTTATTACAGGTTGACAGAGTAATCTTTGGCTTGGAAATAGGTTGAAAATGCTGTAGGCGTGCACAATGTAATAGAAAAATGGTGAAAAGGCTTGCAAAGGGTGGCTAATATGCGTTTTAACCAACATTAATTAAACATAAATGCACAGGTTAAATTCAAAGTGCAGGTCGGTATTGATAACGGTCAAGAGAAACTGCTTAGTGGTTTTCACATCGGCTAAAGTGGTTGGGCAGTAAATTTTTAGAGGATGCGATCGAATGGAATACTGCCACATAGCTAGGATTGGGTACGTGAAAACCATTCATTTCACAAGGTTGGAGGGATGCTAACAATCAGGCAATCGAATGTGCGAAAGAGGCTATTGGTCGTTGGATTCGATCAATCAAGATCTGACGGTTGGGTGAATGCGATGTATCCATCGAGATTTTATGGATGGGAATGAATCCTAAGTCAATGCGATGGGATATGTGTAAAGGATGTAATGTGTATATATATATATATATATATATATATATATATATATATAAAGGTTAGGACTATACGGGGTTGGGGTTTAATAATAAAACTTTATATTAAATATAATATATGTAGAAATTATATAACTGATATGTTATATGTCTAAGATTCTCCTGATCATACACTATTTGACTTCATGCACAATATAGAATCTATTCCACCATTGATCATTACTTGCAGAAATTAAATCAATTGCATGCACACATTAAAACCATAAAAATTCACACATATGAACACAGTGTTTTAACGGGAAAGCCTGAAGCTAAAAAACCCAACTATCTGTATATAATATATGTCATAGAGATCATGTAACAATCCTCATACAAATATGATCATATCAAGCTCTCAGTACAATACAATCGCTACACACTAATCAGGCCTGATCTAGCAAATCCATGCACCGATCTTTGCCACCTGCTAGCCTGCCTCTACTGCGCAATCCCTGCTGAATAATGGCTTTGAATGAACTCAAATTGGTCCAACCTTGCTCACGTAATCCTCATTGGCATCTCCAATCATTGGGTGTTGCAAATCATGCAACAGTATAGTCACAACTGATTGTCAACCTGCTCTTTCACTTACCTCTCCACTGGTCTCCACTGAAATTGTCCATGCACTGTAGTTAACTAATGTATTCTTTAGTTGATTAATGAGTTAATATTTAGTGAATCAATTAATAATTAATTCACACCACTCTCACAGTTGAGCCTCCTGTCTGTACTAAGATCCATATCCCGATGTGCCTCTGAGATATCTCAATACATGCTTCCCCGCCTTCCAAAAGAGCTTGGTAGGCTTAACCATAGCTTGTGAAAGCTGGTTAAAAGCATAGCATATGTCCGGTCATGTATTGACTAGATACATGAGCGAACCAACCAACTGTCAGTAAACAGTGGCATCCCCTACCTCTACCGATGTAGCATCCTCTTTCCTCCAACCACCAGGAAGAGGAGTGTCGATAGGCTTGCAGCCATGCATGTTGAACTTCTCCAGTATCTCCTGGGCATACTTTCCTTGAGACAAAAAAAATCCATCACTGCTCTGCCAAATTTCAAATCCCAAGAAATAATGAAGGAGGCCCAAGTCCTTCATCTCAAACTCTTTTGCAAGATCAACCTTGCATGAGAGTATCAACTATTCATCACCCGTCAATATCAAATCATCTACATAAAGTACAATGATTAGCAACTTACCCTCCACCACAATATGGTATAGGTTCGAATCCGCCTCAATCTATGAGAAGCCCCCGGCAACAAATCTTGCCTTGTACTTCTCGACGCTCCCGTCAGCAGCTTGCTTCACTTTGTAGATCCATCTCGAACCTACCACTGATTTCCCTTCCAGCCTTGGGAAAATCTCCCATGCACTATTTCTGACAATCAAATCATACTCTTCCACCATGGCATCTACCCATGCAGGGTCCTCCATAGCTTCCTCGAAAGAGGATGGCTTTGTCACGATACACTTTCTCATCAGAGCCATGTATCCAGTATATCGTTCAGGTGACTGTCTCTTTCTGCGTTGTGATGTAGGTGCTCCTACAATATTTTCTTCTTCAAGATTCAGTCACTCAGCTTCTGTAGTGCACTTTCGCCCTCTAATGTTTGGCACTACATGAGTGGTTTCTTCCACTCCATGAACCTCCTTTTGTGGCTAATACACATCCTGAGGCTCATCCTTAGGAGCTAATAGCTCCTCATCTGCATGGAAGTGTGGCTCCCTCTCAAGCGAGCACTTCATGGCTTTATCCTCATGAAATTTGATATCCCATCGTACAACAGTCTTCCGACTGTCTGGAAAATACACACGATAGTTGTGGGGTCTTTCTGTGTACCCAAAAAATATCCCAACCTCTGGGGTAGGCTCCAGCTTCTTCCTGGCATCCTTCGTCACATGAATGTAAAAAAGTGAGCCAAAAATCTTCAAATGAGAAATATCATGCTTCTTACCAGAAAATGCCTCTTCGGGTGTACTCATGCCAAGTACTCTATGAGGACAACAGTTTTGCACATAAACTGCAGTGTTGCATGCTTCTGCCCACAAGTGTATGGGTAGACCCTGATCATGCAACATCGCCCGTGCATCACCCATGGTCATTATTTTCTTTCGCTCCGCGACCCCATTCTGCTGTGGGTTATGAGGCACTATGAGCTCTCTTCGAATTCCTTCTGCGCTGCAAAAGTATTTGAATTCTCCAGAGATGAATTCACCACCATTATCGCTCCTAAGAGCCTTCACCTGCTTCCCCGAATTTTTCTCCACTAGTGCCTTGAACTCACATAACTTTGAGTATGTCTCGCTCTTCTTCTGCATGAAGAAGATCCAGCACTTACGAGAAAAATCATCAAAAAATATCACATAATACCTGTGCTTTGCAATCGAAGCTACTGAGAAAGGTCCACACAGGTCTGTGTGAATTCTCTTAAGGATCGTCATGGCGTGACTATCCTTCTCATGAAAGGTGGCTTTCACAAATTTTCCCAAAGTACATCCCTTGCACTGATCTGACTGCGCAAGTGTACCCTTGGGAAACCCGGTAGAAATCTGCTCCAAAATTTTCAAAGCACCATGGTGAAGATGGCCCAATCTCCTGTGCCATAGCTCGCCCTCATCCCGGCTCACCACTCCTTCTACCTTGCCTGCCATTGCTGTGCATCCATCTACCTACAACTGATAAAGGTTCTTAACTCGAACCCCTATCCTCCAGGTTTCACCAGTTTCCTTACTACGCACGAAAGCCTTTCCCTAGCTAAAGACAACATCATATCCCTTGTCTTCCAACATCGCCACAGAGATCAGATTCTTCTTCAATCCTGGAACATGCATGACATCCTTTAAAAAGAAGGGTTTACGAGACTCCCTCTCAAAGGATATGGTCTTGATATCGGTCGCACTGTATCTACCATCATCGCCCATCTCGATGTGCACTCCAAGTTTCTTCTCATCAAGATCAGAAAACAAATCTTTGTCTCCGGTCATATGGAAAGACACACCACTGTCAAGAAACCACACTGAACCCATCATAATTGAGACTAAGAATGTGATCAGTGAAAAATCTTGCTCAAACTGTGAGGCTAAGGCCTCTCCAGCTACAGATCCAATAGCCTACTTATTTTTCTTCTTCTGTGAACAATTAGTGGCGTAATGTCCGTGTTGGTGACAGTGAAAGCACTTCACCTTGGACATGTCCTGCTTCTTGCCTTTCGCACTAGATTGAGAAGGATTTTTCTTTCCCTTCCCCTTCCTTGCTTTGGCAGCCAAAGAGAAATTTTCTTCATCTTCATTCTTTGATGAAGATCCATCCCTGGTACTCTGCCTTATCTCCTCCTGCACAAGATCCGACCAAAGTCTCTCCCATCCTGGCAGTTTCTCCCGACCATTGAAAGAGTCCTCATAGGAATGCCAACTCTTCAGAAGCCCAAGGAGAGCCAAGCTCACCAAGTCCTCTTCATATACAGTAACCCCCACACTTCCCATCTCATCCATGCACTGGAAAAACTTTGTGAGGTACTTGGGTATACTGTCGCCTTTCTCCATTTTTATCTTCCTGAGTTTATCCTTGAGCGCCAAATTCCTCTGGTCGCTCTTGCTTTGGAACAAGTCTTTCAAAGCTTTCCACATCAGGAATGGAGAAAATTTACCATGAAGGCTGGACACTATGTGATCCTTCACACCTTCCAAAAGAATCCTTCGACATTTTTCTGTCTTCTTTTGCCATGCGTCAAGTGTGGCAACATCGCTAGAAGAAAGTTTTGGAATTTCTGCATCTATGAACTCCTTCAACCCATTATCCTCCAGCACCGCCTCCATCCTGTCCTTCCATGAAATATAATTTGAGCTTCCCTCAAGGGCATACTCCAATCGCAATCCGTTGAAAGACATCTCAACTTTGACACCAAGAAAAACTACTGCAAATTCGAATTCCTCCAGCACAAAACTCAACCGCTTCAATGCTTTGCAATTGCTCCAATGATCAATATTGCTCTGATACCATGTAGAAATTATATAACTGATATGTTATATGTCTAAGATTCTCCTGATCATACACTATTTCACTTCATGCACAATACATAATCTATTCCACCATTGATCATTACTTGCGGAAATTAAATCAATTGCATGCACACATTAAAACCATAAAAATTCACACATATGAACACAATGTTTTAACGGAAAATCCTGAAGCTAAAAAACCCAACTATCTATATATAATATATGTCATATAGATCATGCAAAAATCCTCATACAAAGTTGATCATATCAACCTCTCAGTACAATACAGTCTCTACACACTAATCAGGCCCGATCTAGCAAATCCATGCACCGATCTTTGCCACCTGCTAGCCTACCTCTACTGCGCAATCCCTCCTGAAGAATGGCTCTGAATGAACTCAAATTGGTCCAGCCTTTCTCACGCAATCCTCATTGGCATCTCCAATCACTGGGTGTTGCAAATCATGCAACACTATAGTCACAACTAATAGTCAACCTGCTCTTTCACCTACCTCTCCACTGGTCTCCACTAAAACTATCCATGCACCATAGTTAACTGATGTATTATTTAGTTGATTAGTGAATTAATTAATAATTAATTCACACCACTCTCACTAGTGTATCGATCAGTTATACTATATACAACTAGCTCAACTGTGTCTAACTGAGTTAAACTGAACACAACTCCATCAACTACCTCAATAACTCCACCAAACTCTGTCACATGAGTTCTAACTGAAGCCTCCATGCAATAGCTCCACTTAACCCTCAATAATAGTATAATTCCTTCCGTCAGCTCCTGTGCCACATCTGTGCACTTAACTGAAGTGCTCCAAGAGAATAAGTTAATGTTTATAGTCCAAATATTATTAAGAGCTAATAATATTCGACATATCTATTTTTAGACTAACAATCTAAAAATAGATTCCACCCAATATGTATAAAAATATAAGTCCATATATTTTTCCAACTTGACCAACCATCCAAAAATAGCATCCTGCAACTCATATAATATGATCGACATGTCTAAAAATAGACATAGTCTAAAAATAGACTTTGCACCAAAAATAGCCTACGGGCCCACTTAGTGAAGGCGACTCTTTTCACTAAGCTCATCATCTTGTTGAAATCTCAACAATATAAAAGGATGGGAAAATATATATATGGGGAAAAAATACACTAAGTTTTGATGTTTAAACAAAATGTCAGGGATGATTTAGCGCTGGAGCCCAACATTTTATTTAATTTTTAGACTTAGGATAAGGGGGTTTTTGGGATTTTTAAATGAAAAGGGAAGTTAATAAAAAGGATTTTCATTTTTACAAAGGAAAATGTTCTTTACAAGGAAAATGAGTTTTATAATGAAGTTAGTAAGTATGAATTGATCAATTTCTATTATCCATGCTTTGTAAAAACTGCTTCTGCTTACCCATCACCTACCCTGACATTTTCTTTTCATTTCCTTGGGTGCATTTGAGCTTGCAAACCTGTATCATTTTTCTTTTAACAACAAACTATCTAATTCTAACCTTTTTACTTCCAAGGGCTTAGATTAAATTGTTGAGCTCCTTATCATTCTCTACCTAACTATTGATCTACCAAGATTAAACAGTTTGGTTAGATATTTATTCTCTATTCTATCAGCATGAAATTTAAAGCATGAAAGGTCAAGATTAAGTGTTTTTACCTTCATGGATTGTGGAATTTTTGGCAAGCTGCACACAATCGTATTTTGAAAAGTAAAGAAATAGTAGTGGCATTTGAATTTGCATCATTTTCATGATCTATTTTTATCTCTTTTTTGTTGGGGTTCATTTCTTATATTCTTTTTTATTTTATTTTTTTCTTTCAATCCTTTGATTTTTCTTTTTATACTTTTACCCTCTTTACATTTTTTATTTTTAATATGGGAAAACAATTTTGCAGAAAGAAAAGTATGTACATATTACAAGACTAATCATAGTCAATTCAAAATTATGAATCCAATTATTATAGGACCCTAACAGTTGGATCGAAAGGCATAGAGAACAATGTGGTTGTGTATCTCAGGTTTGGTATTCTTGACTGTATCCAGGGAAGCTACAGTGAAGAATCCGTGGGTCAATTTAGGGACTTTGTACCAATCTATGTCTCTAGTGAATAATTTTTTCTTGTGGAAAAAGTTGTATCACCTGAGAGTGAAAGATGGAGACTTGATGACAGAGAATTTATACACCTTCAATACTATGGTAAGTCAGTTGTCATTTGTTGATATTAAAATCTCAGATGAAGATAAATGCTTCAGTTTTTTGTGTTCTCTACCATATTTGTGAGATAGTATAGTTATTACAATAGGTATCAATACAACTAACTTGAATTTTAATGAAATTGTTTCAGCCTTTCTCTCACAGGAAATGAGACAGAAAATATGGAGGGCCAGAATGGAGATGCCTTATATGTATGAGGAAGGTCCCAGAACAAAAAAAGAATTATTTTGAGCGGGAGAACTAAATCTAGAGGGTGAGATGGAAATACAGAAAGTAAGGGAACTTCAAAAAGGACATTATATCTAAATCTCCTAAGAAAGGAAAGGGATTTGATGATGCTCCTTCTACAAAGGTGAAAACGACCTCAGATGAAGGTGGGAATGTGTATTTGGCTTCTTGTTCAAATACACATGTTGATCATGAGGCATGGTTGATTGACTTAGTTGCATCCTTTCACTTCACACCCCATAGGTAGTGGTTTTGCGAGTATGAGAAGTATGATGGTGGTGACGTCTTCTTAGGGGATGATAGGAAGGCTAGAATCATCGAACATAGAAAATTCAAGCTGTAGATACAAGGTGGAAATATTAGAACACTTCATGGTGTTCCACATATTTCTACATTGGCTAGAAATCTTATTTTTGTAAGCAATATGGATAATGCAGGTGTAAAAACAATTTTCGAGAAATATATCTGCAATATTGTTCAGGGATAACTGGTATTAATGTGGGGAGTTTGGATTGTAACTATGTATAATCTTATTGGTAGCATTGTTATTTATGGGTGAAAAAGTTCCGTGGTTCCCTGAAAATGGAGGAGAAAGCCTAGCGATCTCTGGAGAAAATACCATGCTATGGCATCAAAGGCTTGGACATATTGGAGAGAAGGGGTTTCAGATACTGCACGGTAATGGTATGGTATAAGGTATTTCTAATTTCTCTCTGGATTTCGATTTCTGTCAACATTGTGTATATGGGAAGAAAAATCGGGTGAGTTTTCCTTCTAGTTCTAAGAGGGTGAACAAGATATTAGAGCTTGTGCACAATTATGTGTTTGGAACTGTGTCGGTTCCATCACTGGGTAAGTCTGTGTACTATGTTTCATTTATAGATGATTTCTCAAGGAATACATGGATATATTTCATGAGGAATAAATATGAAGTCTTTGCAGATTTAAAGAATTTAAGGCTCTGATGGAAAACTAGATAGAGAAGAAGATAAAGGTGCTGAGGATAGATAATGGTGGAGAGTTCTTCAAGAAGGAATTTGAAGAGTTATGTAAGAAGTGTGGTATAAAACAACAGAAGAATACTCCATACACACCTCAGAAAAACTGATTTGCAGAAAGAGTGAGCAGAGCAATGATGGAAAAGGCAAGAAGCATGCTTAGTGGTACCAGGTTAGGACAATAATTCTGGGCAGAGGCAATGGACATTGCATGTTACTTGGTTAACATATCACCTTCATCAGTGTTGGAGGATAAGAATCCACATGAGGTATAGAATGGTAAGAAACCCTCTCTTTCACATATGAGGGTATTTGGATGTGATGCATATGTACATGTTCCAAAGGAAAAAGGGACCGAGTTGGATGATAAATCTGAAAGGTGCATCTTTATTATGTATAAGGATGGTTTAAAAGGTTACAATCTTTGGAACCTAGAAACAAGGAAGGTTGTGTACAACTGTGATGTGGTGTTTAGAGAGGTGACATATGTTGTTAAGTAGAAACTCGTACCAAAGGAACTTGAGAAGATAGATTTTTAGCTAAAGGAGGAAGAATCAGACTCTATAATAGAACACAATTTAGAAGAGGAAGAGCCACAAAATCTAGCTGTGAGAAGATCAGCTCCAGAAAGAAGGACGCCAGGAAGGTATATTCCATCTTCTTTCTGTTCAATTTTTTCTTTAACTACCACTGATGATGATCCCAGAACTGTTAGGGAGGCAGTGGATTTAGAGGATGGAAAACTTTGGAAGGAGGCCATGGTTGATGAAATGGCATCCTTGCACAAAAATGAGGCATGGGATCTGGTGGAGTTGCCACTGGAAGGAAGACCATTGGTAGAAAATGGGTGTTTAAGAAGAAGATGAATGCAAAAGGCAAGGTGGAGAAATACAATGCTCGGTTGGTAGCAAAAGGTTATTCCCAAGCGCTGGGAATTGATTTTGGTGATATTTTTTCTCCCTTTGCCAAGGTTGCATCGATTATATTACTTTTATTTATTGTTGTTGCATTTGATTTTGAGGTAGAATAGATGGATGTGAAGACAAAATTTCTTCTTGGGGATTTGGAAGAGGAAATCTACATGAAACAACCTAAAATATTTGTGGTGAAGGGTAAGAAAGAACTGGTATGCAGTCTAAAAACGTTTATGTATGGGTTAAAACATTCACCAAGGGTGTAGTATCAGAATTTTTGATACCTATATATGGGGACTTGGCTTCACCAGAAGAAAAGAGGATCACTATGTGTATTTTAAATTAATTGGTGAATGTGTTAATTATTTGGTCTTGTATGTGGATGATATGTTGCTGGTTGGAAGTGAAAGAGAAATTATCTAGGATTTGAAGACACATTTTCTCTCCAAATTGGACATAGGATCTTGGTGCTGCAAAGTATATTTTGGGCATGGAAATTAAGAGAGATTAGGAAAAGAGGAAGCTCTGGTTAAACCAGAGGAAGTATATCGAGACAATATTTTAGAGGTTCAATATGCAGGATAGTAAATCGGTGAAGGCTCCTATACCTATAGGTGTAAATCTATCTGTTGAACAGTGTCCCAGGACACAGGAAGAAGAGGAGGATATTTTTTTTTGTTCCATATGCAAGTGCACTAGGTAGCCTGATGTATGCAATGGTATATACTATACTAGACAATGCACATGTTGTGGGAGTATTAGCAGGTTTATGTCAAAACTAGGGAAGGAGCATTGGACAACAATGAAACGAGTTTTCATATATTTGCGTGGCACTAGTGATTATGGTCTTTGCTACCAAGGAAGCCCAGGATTGGATAGAGTTTTGGACATCCATGAGTTTGTTGATGAAGAATCATTTGGAGATCTGGATCAAAGAAGATATACAAGTGGGCATGTGTTCAACATATTTGGAGGTGAAATCAGTTGGTGATCTAAATATGGGAAAACTAGTTTTGTTGTGCTAGCTTCCTCATCAGTTAAAATTAAATATGTTTAGGATTGTCTCAAGAAGGGAAATTTTAAGGATGGAAGTTTATCTTAAAGTTTAGAAACCTTTTTGAATCTGACTAATCCCTAATATGCAAATTGTAAAAAAAATTATGATATTTTTGTAGAAATATTTAAATTTTCAATGATTTTATAGTAGTTGATATAATATTTTGGCTATTTTTAAAGTAAAATAATTGTGTACTATAAAATTTTGGCAAACAATTTTAGAAAAAAATGGAAATTGGCGAATCGTTTATTTGGAAAAAGCATGGAAAATTAGCCCACCTGCGAATATTAGCCCCTAAATTTTCCCTAGTCTCAAGTTAGCCAATTGTGAAGGGGTTTATGTGTCAAGTTTTAAGTGTCTTTGATGATAAATTTATGAGTTAATTAGCTTTTAAAAACTCATGTACAAAAAATAAAATGCAAAGAAATGACACACAACAGACACATTACACAATAGCTGATAACGAAGTTCACCCCTCCTTGGCTACATCTCCATGGACATGCTTGAACTGGTTAAACCCTCTTGGGATTAAGGTTCAAATGTATGATTACATGCACCTATAGTTCTCCAATGGCTTTTCAGCCTGCTCCATTGGATTTAGAAGACCTAAAAACCTCAAAATGGACTATTCAATCTCTAACCTCCTTTCCTGGTGGCCCTAGGCTTCTTTAATCTTCAAAGTGGAGAAAACACTTTCAAAAGCACTCCAATGCCTCTGCAACCTATTACATTGTGTTCAGGGCATCAAAATTATCTAAGAATTACTCTTCTTGAGCTCAATTTGGTCGAAAATAGAAAACATTATGCTTCATTCAATTTTCCCTAGGAATATCCACTAAAACTGGAGTAACTCACGTTATGGCCGCCAAATATGGAAGTGGCACTAAATTTGGTGGAACTGCCAAAACCTCCACTGAATTAAACTCAATTTTAATTAACAGTTAAATTATATTAGATGGTGGTTTAGGCGCATTAAGCGCAATTAACAAAAAATCTGTTTGAAAGTAGGATTAGCACTTTAATGAAGGTCTTAATGGTAATTAAACCATCTTTAAACTTTAATACGCGCCATTTAAGGAATAAGCCCCACCTTCGATTTTGGGGCATGGTCCCCTGGACTAAGGGTTGGCCCCTTGGGATTGGCCCTTTAAACCCTCGCATTTACCTTTGAAAACATTCAAATACATTTTGTGACCTTTTTATATTAAGTTCGATGTTGTGTCATAGTGGTAGTGTTATGCGCTTGTGTGGGGAAGGTCGCGGGTTTGATCCCAACCTCCACCCAAAAAAATTTCCACCAAAAATAATTCAAATTTCCCGTCAAATTCAAATTAAAATTTCCCACCAAATTCAAATCCAAATTTCCTGCCAAATTCAAATTCGGCCTTTCAAGGGGGGGCACGTGGCGGCCTCCTGGCTTGCCACGTGTTCTCTTCCCATTGGCTTAAAAATTAAACTAATCACAAATTTCCCATGTGCCTAGAATTTGGCCCAATGATAATCTAAAAATTATCATCCTGTGATTGGGCCTTTGAAAACCAATTTTGTTTACCTTTGACCTTGTTTGACCAATTTGTTTTGAAAATTTTCCTTTTTGACATGGTGATCAACGAGCTCTAACTTTATCATACACACTCCATTTTGAGTGAAACGAATTGCACCAAATTCATAGCGAAGGGATAGATCCATTCATTCTAGTTTGCTGTGATTTTGAGCACTTTGAAGTTTTGGAAAAAAAATTCCCCTAATCTAGATTCCAATCACTCATTCCCACTGACAGGATTTTTACCCACAAAAGGTGGTTATCTCATGAGAGCTGAACACTCCTCTCTTTCCCAAGTTCTATCATCTTGACTCTACTTGGAAAAATATCCATGCCAACCACTTTGGGTTCAGTGACATGCCTTGCCTTGCAAATGGCTTGGCTCTTCAACCAATGTTCTCCTTTTGCTTTTGACCCAATCCAAAATTGATGGTTGCTTGCTGGCTAATAATTTTTTTTTATGTACCAAAGTGATCCCTCGGTGCTTGGAAACTAACTAATGGCCTTCCAACTCAGAATCATGTTCTTCTTTTTCACAATCATGCATTCAATTCAAGCTTCTCCTTGGAAATCACTTTCCCAAGTTAAGCCCATCTGAGTGAACTACAGCAATGAGTTCCAACATTAGTAATAACAAGAAAATAAATGACCATTCTTTTTACCTCGGTACCAAATTCCACATTTGAAAGAATGCATTCACCATCTCTTTCACTTCTTCGCAAAAGCACATCAAATGGTATACAATGGTTGCAAATTCTTTGACATCTTGTCCCTCTTTCCATCATCCTCCAGCTTGACATGCTGCTCATGCCATGGATTTGAAAATGAAGGCTAAGCATGAGCCTCTTGCTCAAGAGTCAACCTTCCCAAATTCCTGCGACATCTTGTCACAAACACAACCATCAATATGAAAAACACATCATGCAAGAAACAAAACTTGATGACATATCCTTTTTCTCCTTCAAAGCAAAAAATTTCACATCATGTGAACATCATCATGTACTCTTACATCTTGGTGTACAAACTCATCGACCAAACACAAGTCGAATCTCATGCATGTGAAAATGATCAACACTCTCAAGCTGAGATACATACATGATAAACAAAGTGAGTCAACATACTCCACTTTCAAGCACCTTTCTCGCGTAAACATGCAACATCTTTTCAACAGAAAATAATTTCATTCAATCATCAAAAGACATGCAAGGCCTTAATTGGATAAGAAATATAACCATATCTTACCAAACTATTTAAATGGTGATTCTTTCAGTTGCACATCATCATGTGAATATTCCTGACCCACATCAATTATGGAATCCTTTTTTCCATTCCTGTCAAGATCTCTCTCCACCTTCTTCAAATGTCATGGATGACTAGTTGGATACAAAGTCCAACAGTTGTATACAAGATGACCCTGCTTATGGCAATGAGTGAAAAACAATTGCATCTTCTTTTCAACATGGTTTTCCTTGTCCAATGGACCTTTGGCTTCATGTATCCTTTGTTTCAAAATTTTCCTATGCATGGCTATATTCTTCCAACACTTTGAAACATCATGGTTATTCAAACCACAAAAGGAACATGCAAAATTTCTCCACATATTATGTGAAGATTTACCATGTTTATCATAATCAAAAGCAACTTGATTAAAGGAAGATTTATACCTTGAACATTCACCTTTTTTTTCCTTCTTGAGGAGGTGAATTTGATGAGGTAGTGGCTCTCTTCGGAATACCAACAATGCATTGAATGACTTTAGAGATTTCAACATCATCCTGTTGTTCGCCATTCTCATTAGCTTCATGCTTATGAACATCTTCTTGCAAAGTGGGTGTAAAACGTTTGCATTGTCATGAACACAATATTCACAAGCTTGAGGTAATGAACATGTAATAAAGGTCCTTATTGGAACACCTTCATGTGCCTCTTTGGATTTAGAGCATTCTCCATCATGTTGTCAATAACCAAGACCCAAAAACTTAGGCCTTTCCTCAACAACAATTGGCTCAACTATGCCTTGTGCATGTTTTCCCAATACTTTACCTTCATAGCCCATTTTCATCAATAATTTTGACCATATTCCTCTAGTGTGTCTTTCAAAAGCACCTACACATTCATCTTGAGAATAATTAGAAGATAAACTTGATTTTCATACCTCTTTTTCAAGCACATGCTTGGTTAATTTTTCCTTGGCATCATGGAGTTGAGTATCCATATCATTAATATTTTATAGATTTTCTTTTGAAATATGGAGCCTAGTCTTGATCTCATGCATCTTTTCAAGAAGTTCTTGCTTCTCCTCCTTCATGGAAATCAACTGATCTTGATGTATAATGCTCTCCCTCTTATCTTCATACATCTCTTGCAGCATAACATTAATTATGTAAAGATTCTGCAACATCTCTTTATGAACGAGTTTTGATAAGTAATATTGACTAGAAACAATGCTTAATGAAGCCTCCATCACACCTGCAATGCATACAAAGCTTCTTTTATATGATTTGAAAACTGAGCTCTCAATATTGACCTTCTCCTTCACACATAAACTTGCACACAGTTAAATTATCCTTGCACAAATTCAAAACCAATAGCTAATTCTTCTACATAACGTTGGATAAAATGAGCTAAACTATGCTATGATACCACCTTGATCTGAATATCGGAAAACTAGTTTTTCTATGCTAGTTCCCTCATCAGTTAAAAAATAAATGTTTTTAGGATCGTCTCAAGTTAGCCAATTGTGAAGGGGTTTATATTTCAAGTTTTAAGTGTCTTTGATGAAAAATTTATGAGTTAATTATATTTTATAAACTCATGTACATAAAATAAAATGAAGAGAAATAACATACAACAAACACATTACACAATAGTTGATAACGGAGTTCACCCCTCTTGGGCTACATCTCCATGTACCTGCTTCAATTGGCTAGGCTCTCTTGGGATTAATGGTAAAATTTCTTATTACATGAACCTATAATGCTCCAATTGCCTTGAAACTTGCTCCATTGGATTCAAAAGACACAAAAACCTCAAAATACACTATTCAATCTCTGAAAATGGTCTCCAATTGATCTAGGCATGACCTCCTCTCCTGGTGCCCCTAGGCTTCTTTAATCTTCAAAGTGGAAAAAACACTTTTAGAAGTGCTCCAACACCTCTACAACCTATTCCATTGTGTTAAGAGCATCAAAGTAATCTAATAATGACTCACCTTGATCTCAATCTGGTCGAAAATAGCAAACGTTATGCTTCATTCAATTTTCCCTAGGAATCTCTACTAAAACTGGAGTAAATCCAGTTAAGGCCGCCAAATCTAGAAGTGGCGGTGAATTTGGTGGAACTTCCAAAACCTCCGCTTAATTAAACTCTAGTGTAATTAACATTTAAACTTGATTAAATTTTGTTTTAGGCACATTAAGCACAATTAACAAAAAATCCATTTGAAAGTAGGATTAATGCTTTAATGAAGGTTTTAATGGTAATTAAACCATCTTTAGACTTTAATACGTGCCATTTAAGGAATAAGCCATGCCTATGATTTTGGTGTGTGGTCTCATGGACCAAGGGCTTGCCCTTTAAACCCCCGCATTTATCTTTGACAACATTCAAATACATTTTGCGACCTTTGTATATTAAGTTATAATGTTGTGGCATAGTTTAGTGCTATGTGCTTGTGTGGAGGAGGTCGCAAGTTTGACCTCGACCTCCGGCCAAAATTTTTTATGCCAAAAATAATTCAAATTTCCTACCAAACTGAAATTAAAATTCATCCTTTGAGGGGGGGTGGGGCATGTGGCGGCTACCACATGTCCTCTTCCCATTGGCTTAAACATTAAACCAATCATAAATTTCCCATGTGCCCAGAATTCGAGCCAATGAGAATCTGACACTTGTAATCTTGTCACTGGGCCTTTGAAAACCCAAATTTTTACCTTTGACCCTGTTTGAACATTTTTTTTGAAAATTTTCCTGTTTGACACGACGATCAGCGGGATGTAACTTCCTCATACGGACTCCGTTTTGAGTGAAACAAATTGCAGTGAATCCCTGGTGACCAGCCAAATCTAATCGTTCTAGTTTGGTGTCATTCTAGTAACTTCAATTTTTTGGAAAATTTTTGCCCCTAATCCAGATTTTGATCTGTTGAACGAGTAAAATATAGTCTATAGTGGCTCTTTCAACTACAGAGGAATAATACATGGAAACCACTCATGCAAGTAAGGAAGCAGTTGGGTTGCAGATATTGTGTTCATGTATGGGGTTGGTGCTGTTAGTGTCCTGTGATTTGGCTGATTGGCAAGCCAAATGATAGTGTAACATCAAACCAATATTTGGAACCCAAGGACCTAGCCTTCCTGGACTCAGAGAGGGCTCTCTCTATTTGTGTAAGGGATATCTGTGTGTTTGCTTATTGTGTTCTCAATATTAGGCTAGTTATGAAGTAAGTTTTTAGTTTTGGTTTTTTAGTTGTGAGGGACGAACTGATCAAAGATTAAGAAAGGTAAAAATATGTCGGATCAACTGGGCTATGGGTTCGAAAAAGGTCCAAGAAAGCTTTCAGATGGTGATACAAGGTTGTTGAAGGGCCGATTTGATTCGAGGTAAAATGGATCTTTGGGCAAAATGGAGTGAGATGGACATCAAATTTTTGAATAAAAAAGGATTTCAAGCATAAATAGTTTAATAGCTGACATAAACATGGTAGGGCTAAACATTAATCATGAGAAATGTAACTATAAGCTGATCAATGCATAGAAATAAACATTCAAGCCATGCATAGAGATATATGACTCTCTAAATTTAGGAAATGGCTATCAGAATTTGGGGAAATACATTTAAGACAAACAAACAACTCAAATCACTATGTAGGAATGCCTAAACATAGTACTTCAAGCTATTGGGCACTTTGAAAACAAGATTGCATAGTTTTAGGCAAAGGGCAAGATCAGTACAAGACCTCCTTGGTTCAACAAATGACGATCTAATTAATCAAAGAGAAGTATCATAGGTGGAGCTATGGCTAACCATGAGTAAGCAGGGCATACCATAAATCATACTTAGCATGCATAAAACCATAAATGAAACAAGAAAACAATATTCTTTAGTTATTAAAGAGAAATAAAGGACTCTTTAACATGACTAAGAATGAAGAAAACATGGAAAATATAAAGAAACACAAAATTTGAGGTGCCTCCAAGGGTATGTCTCAAATTTGTTCTCTACTGTCTTATAGCAAGCAACAACTTGGATTTATGAATGAAAACTAGGAAACAAAACAGAGAGAGAGACACTATACCATTCTACCAAGTCATGGACTCCAACAACAATCCTCTTTCATCATCCAAGAACATCCAAAAAACTATCCAAAAGCATGAGACAAGTATTTATTCCAAAGCTTATATGACCATATATTGCTTCTATTCATCAATTTCAGCCTCTTTTACAATGAAAGCCTTTGGAATATATAGGCCAAAGTGAGGAAAACCTCTTAGTTCAACTTGCAATCTCATTGGCCTATCCAAAATATTTGATTTTGTCCTTGAGGCTTTGCAAAGCCCAAGGCACAAAATATCTCAAAAATGCTAAAAAAGGGAAATATATTGACTTTTCAAAACTTATCATGTACAAAAATAGCTAAACGCACATGAAGAAAAGTCACTTTTGAAAGTTTCAATTTTTACAAAAATACTCAAAAAATACATCAGCAAAAGGTCTCCTGACTTGCCGGCAACTTTTGGAGGCCTTTTCGATGTCGAAAAAAGGCCCATGACAACTTGTTGGAAAGCTCTGAGTGTCTACTTTCTGAAAATATTTATTTTCTCCCAACTGACAAATAGAAGTCCTCCACAACCAGACTTGTGTGTAAAAAACCAAAAAATAGGCCTTGCTGATAAACGGGGAAGAGTGTAGAAAAAGCGAGTGTTTTTCGCCATTTTGGGGGAGAAAATGGTCTTCAATTGATCTGAAAATCGTTGAGTATGTGCCCCTGAAATTATCGCATCCAATGATACCATCCTTTGAGGATGCCCCAAACTGAAATGGTGATGCCCATGTGTTTTAGCCAAAAACCCAAAAATGACAAAAAACAAAAATTTGTCGAATTTCACCCAAATTAGGTGAGCATGACCCTCAAGGGTTTTCATAAACATGTTGTGAAGCTGAGGAAAAAATTTGGAGCCTTGAGGTGTCTTTCCTCAATTTTGGTGCCAGGCGCTTCCCTTTAGCCTCCTTGAGCTTTTCTTGAGTGGCCTTCAATTTCCGTCGGGCAAACTGATTGAGCTTTTTATAATGCCCGGTCATCCTCCATTGAAGGTCCAAGTCTCTATTTGCCTTCTCCAATTTCTTCTCTAAGTGATTATTAACTCTCTCAAGCCATGCTTCCTGATTTTTCTCTATCTCTTGTTCGAACAATGTAGTGAGAGGGGTAGATTGAAGAAGGGCATCTTCTTCTTCCTTTTGTTTCTCAAGGGCCTTTTTGAGCCCCATGGTTCTTGTCCTCTTTCGCCTAGGTTGATATTCGCCTTTGCTCTCATCAACCTCACCCATGAGTTCTTCCAATCTCCTTTGTGCTTTGGAGGCCTCCTTTTTGTATTTGATGGCTCGTGTCTCATATACATCCATATGGACACTCATCTGCTTGTTTTGAACTTGAAAAAAGTGATTGAAGTTTCTAGCACTATCAAGATCAATCCTCAAAGCATCAATTTGGTTTTCTTTATTGATCAAGAGATTTTCTAGGATCCGGGCTTCATTTTCACTATCATCACTTTGGATTTGAATGATGTTGAATTCCATTTCCTTTTCATGACTGCTTTCTTCGTTCTCCTTTCTCGTGCTTTGGGTGGCCCTTTTAGTCTTCCTCCTCTTGGGAAATTCGACAATGGGCTTCTTGGGCAATTTTCCCTTGCTTTAAGGGGCCCTAGTCACATTTGGAGTTACAACTCTAGGCACCCTTTTCTTTGATGTCTGGGGCTTGGCCACTATCGGAGAAGAGAGCATGGCCCCTTGCCTAGGAGAGGCAGCTAGCACATGCTCCATTGGCTCTTTACCCTTGTCACTTTTCTCATCATTCTTGCCACTGTCATGGATTTCTTCATGGATGCCTTGACTGTACTTATGCATTTCTGTTTTAGGGCTGTCCTCCTCACTGTGTTTCACCTTTTTATCGTTCTACTGTTCCTTTTAATGAGGCTATTGTTCATCAACATGTGGTTACCTCTCTTCACTGTGCTGCACCTATTCATCATCGTGTTGCTCATAATATTCATGAGACTGCTCACCCTCACTATGCTACACATCTTTATCATGCTACCCTTCATCATCATGTCCTTTTTCATCATGCTCAAGAGTCTACTGTTCTGCCTCACTATGTTCTTCTCCCCCTTGCTGCCTTGTTTCATCATGATGCTGCTCCTCATCATCTTCCTCATCATCCCCTTGTTGCCCTGTTTCATCATGATGTTGCTCATCATCACTTTCCTCGTCTTGCTCATGCTCTTCTTCCTCATCATACTCTTTTGCTTGTTCTATGGTAAACTTGAGCTTCTTGGGAATAGGTTTGCTAGAAGAAGGTGAAGGATGGTGACTCGTTGAAGGTGAAGGAGATGAAGGGACAGTGGCAAAATCTGGATGTGTGATGAAAGTATCCCAAGCGACTTCCTTCCTCTCAAGCTGATGAAGAATGATAATTTTGATGAGGGAGTGATGGAAGAGGCAAGCTATCTACTAAGAAGGAGGCTTTTTTTGAACAGTGGAGGCCATTTTCTCAATACTTCTATGTAGGAATAAAGGTAGATTTAGCAATTTGGCCCTTGTGAAATGCATGAGCAATCGGATATGATAGGCATAAACTCGAGAGAATCTTCCCTCGCAAGTGAATTATTTCATGATGATCTTCATGAGGGGGGCGTAACTAGTCAATAGATATGAGAAGGGGAAAATGGATGGACATGAATCTCTATGCTCAGGCTTCAAAAAGGGCTTGTATTCTTCTGAGTCTAGGTGGCATTGTTTAAACCACTTCTCCTCTATAAAAAGGATTTTGGTGGCCTTGGAGATGGACCTTGTAGAGAGTTTGAAACCTAGGCCTGCCAGCTAAAAATGCTTCTCTTGAAACCTCAAAGCACAAAGATGTGTTAAAGGGGAATAGCTCTTCACCTCTTGCACTCTTCGACAAAAATCCAGACACCCAAACTCATGGAAATTAAACAAGACTGATGGATGGGCATTCACTTCTTCAATGGAAACAGGCTCAAATCTCTTGTGCAGGCCACTCCTATTGTCTTGCCTGGGGGGCATCTTGTTTTGAATGTTCTCTGCAACACCAAGCTGTCTCAAATGGCCTTTGGAATGTTTTCTCAAGCACACACCTCTATCCTACTTATCAGTCACTGTTTGACCAAGACAACTGCTTCAAATGCTTTGTGAAATGGTTCTTTAACACCAACTTTCTGCTCCTTACAAATCACTGTTTTGTCCCTTTTTATGCCAATCAACAAGTAGTTATCAAATAAAAATCACACAGTCAAATGATTACTGTGCTTGGGCAAGGTGATTTGAAAAAGAGGTAATGGTGGCTTTTTGTAGAACAAAGATTTCCTTGTGTTTTGAAAAAATCAAAACAGCCTTGTATTTAGATAAAAACAAAAACTCCCTTCCTCAAACAGTGCTTCTTCTGTTGTTCACTAGTTTCTATACAAAGGTAAGCCAAACACCTTCAAATTGAGTTAAAAGATCTTTCACGACACTCCGCTTTATGGGACAATGGAGGCAACACTAGTTTGCTATTTCATAACACAGAGGAGGAATTTTATAATGATCAAACTTCCACCTTATAAAAACTGTGTTCACCTTAGGACTACTGCCTCACTTTACAAAACACTTTTTTTACCTTAGGATCACTATTTTCACCACTGCTAGGACACCAATGTTTTTCGAAGGCAGTTAGGGTCTTTTTAGATGGTTAAAACATCCACCCAACATTGTAAAAATGTGTAACAATCATAGCAACAAAACACTTTTGAGTTTTCTCAAACATACTGCCCTCTAATCAATATCTCTCTCTTGGCATTTATAGCAATAACACCTTTTAATTTTGGACCAAAATCCTCACCCTTTAAACACTGTTTTGACCTTAGTTTTTCCAATGGGGATTAATTTTGTTTTCACCACTGCTAGGACACCTTCAGCAACTTGAAAACCCTCTACCACTGTGTGTTTTTTTTTGCCTTGCAATTAGTGTTATGGCTTATCACTATTTTTTAGGGCAATTTTAGGCCTTTTGAAACTAATGAAAACACACACCTTTTTATTATACTAATCTTGGGAAATTATGGCAATAGAGACCTCAGATTTTGATCAAACAGTTTGCTCTCCTACCACTATTTTAGTCTTGACAATCATGGCATCAATCGCCCTTTAGAAATTTGAAAGCACCAAGGAGGCAAATAAAAATACATTGAGGATGGTTTGTGGCCTTTGCTTGATGAATTTAGCAGCTTCAGAGATGATTTTGAAGGTGTTTCGGTCGTTCAACAGGCGGCGCGGAAAATTCAAAAGGGAGAGCGTCGCACAGTTAAAAAGGGTGTCGGGTCGGCCTTCGGGTGGTGGTGACCGGTGCTACAGGCACGCCGCGCGCCGCTATAGGCATGCTGCATAGTAGTGTAAAGCTTGTGTAAAACTTCGCCTGAACGCACCGCGCGCTTTTCCAGGCATGACGTGCAGTCTTAAGCCTCCAAAAACTTTGCAATTTCGCTCGAAATATCTCTTTTCTCTTCAGTGGATGGCTAGGAGCGGTTTTGAACGTTTTTTTGCATTTTTTGAAACTTTGCAAATGGGCTTTCAATGGTCTCTTATTCCCTTTTGAAGGAAAAAATGCCAATTGGCTTTGAAATTCTTTATGAGGGTTTTGAAGCTTTTTTGAAACAGGTATTGGTTGTAAAACAAAAATGAAGCACGAATTTATCATTTATAATCTTCAAAACATAACAAACCCAATATTTCGACCAGGACTTTTTAAAGTGCTGTGGATGAAATTTTTGGAGATCCTCATACATATGACCCCTTTTCAAAGTGAAAAATCCATTTTGATGGCCAACATCTCTCTCAGTGTTTTTCTCATTAAGGCAATACCCTTCTACTGCCTCTTCACTATTTCTCATTGAAAAAGAAACTCTGTCACTTCTGCCTATTGTTGATCCTTTTAAAGGAAAAAATCTGCTCAAAGACATACCAATGATTTGTGAGGCATTCTCTGCCATTATTGCAAGGAGATAAATTACCACTTTAAAACTTATTTTGACAGCTTCTGCTCCTGGTGTTCTGATGATGATCATGCCCACAATGAAGTTGATTGAACTTTTAGGTGCTCTTTGAGCCTTTCTTTTGACTGTGGGTGAAGGAACTCATTTGAAACTGTAAGTGAAAAACTCTTCTACAAAAATTCTCCACCATTAAGGCAACTAACTAACCTTAGATTGACAAAGTAATCCAGTCTTCAACTTTTACGGAGATATGGCAGGGGATGATAAGTTGAAGTTGAAATGTAAACATGGGAAGGTTGTCCCTTTGTTCCTCTGTGAAGGCGTTCTATAAGAATAATGAATTTCTCATTCATTTTACCATTTTGACAGCAATCACTTTGAAATCTAAGCCATACTGAAAATGAATGCTCTTCACCCTTACACAATGGTGAGCCTTCTACTTGTTATGAAGGAGGCCTATTTTTTTGACAAATGCCTGGGTTCTTTTCAACCCTTGTTTTAACCAAGTGAAGAATGTTTTATGAACACACGGTTAGTGGTTTTCTTTGTATTTGATTAGCAGAAGTCAGTTTGAGACCAAGATTTTTTTACTTCCTTGGCCATTTGCTTAACAATATTTCTTCATTGATAATCACCCTATTAACTTCACATTGCATTTCAATTCTGCGTTTTAATAGTGAAAATCATGTAAACACCTTGAAAAGCACCACTACTTTGCCTCTGCTTTTAACACTATTTTCTATTCAGAAGCTTTCAATTGTCTCCCAGCGCTCTTAAAATTTTCCTTTCAGTCAATGAAAGCCCTAAAATCAATCTCTGTCCATGGCCCTCTGCTTGTTAGATGAAGGAGGCCTTTATCACAGTGCGAAACCCTCTGCTTGTAAAATGAAGGAGGTATTCTCAGCCTTTCAACCCTCTTCTCATCTATGGAGGAGGTTTTCTCAGTGATGCCATTTCATCAATTCTTCAAACAGTGTTATATTTCCTTTCACTGCCTATTCATGCTTAAGCAAATGAAGATGACAAATTGACAATAAGTCATGATGGGCATTTATTTAAGATATGTAATTCTGCTTTTCAAATACCTTTGTGCCTCTTTAGACATAAGAAGCAATTTGGTCAGTATCTACAAAGAATTTCCTGTCATTTATAGTTCACTAACCTTTGACTCTAATTGCAGGAGCTTAGTGAGATAACTCTCTATCCAGAATTTGCATCCCAGGCTCAAAACCACATGAGAAGCAGTTGTCTTCTCATGTTGAGTTTACTACTGTCTTCTGGAACACTAGTATACTTCTGCTCTTTGAAAAAGACATTGAAACACTATACATTTACCTAATATCAGCTTGACCTGTGGCATATGTATTACTGAGACTTCAAGGCTTGTTAGTGGTGTGACTTAAGGGTGTAACCAAACTTTATTTGCAGAATAGGAAGGTCAGTTAGGACTGGTTGATAATAGATAGAGGTTCTTTGGCTTTATGATATTTTTCCAAGGGAGAAATGCCTAAAGCACCACTTCCTAACTTAGGGGAGACTTCTTGGACAGATTTAGATTGTTCTCTTTAGAGCTGATGGACACACTAGTATGGCTGAGGCTAGATAGGGCTTGACAATGAGGTTTTATCTAATCATGGGTTGATTGAAAAGGTACAAGGTTAAAAAAAATTATGGGTGTTTTCCAGCTGGAAAATTTGAAAAATTTTGAGATCAGCTGCTAGAAAACTTGGCTTTAAATCTAGTCATCAACAACATGTGAAAAATACTGATGACTAACAATGGCTCATTTGGGGAGGGTAGCTCCTTTTCAGGAGGTGTCCAGAATTGCAGATTTTTTGCTTATGAAGACTAGTGCCTGATCCATTGGAAAAAAATTCATTCTTTCTTGATGCCATTTCTGAAAATTGAAAGCATGATTAGCATCAATGATATTTCTACCTACCCCACTATCTTTCCTAACATTTTTTCTTCTTTTGGGTGTATTTGGACTAGCAACCCTTTGACATAGTATTTTTGAAAAATGACACTATCTAGTTCTACACTTATATCTGCCGGGAGTTCAGATTAATCTGATGAACTCCTTTGTTTCTCTTCCTATGCTAGATCGACTGTCAAGGTTAAGCTGTTTGATAGGATTTTATTCTCTAATATAAAACATGAAATTCAAAAATTACTAAATCAGGATTAGACAGTCTGATTTGTCATGTACTTGTGGCATGCAAGACAAGTCGCACACAAATATTATTTTACATAAAATGAAAACTAGAAAAGAAAGGCTAGGATACACCATTTGTTTTTCATCCCTGCTTTCCTCTTTGGTTTTTTTTTGAGCATGTGGAACCAGTATCTTTTCCTAATCTACTCTTTTTGATAATTCAAGCTTACACAATGTTGACCATCTTTTCCACTCACTAAATTATCAGCAAATAAATTTAAAACATGTTCAGTTATGATTAGGCTAGATAACTGAACAAGAAATTTGAGCACTAGTAGCGGCATTTAGACTTGCAGGCTTTCCAAATGACTATTTTTTGAACATGGGGCCTTCTTTCTATTTTTCAAACCGCCCTCTTTTTCTATTTTTCTATTGTTTTTGAATTTTCTGTTTCTGATCTATTTTTCAAACAATGGTATATACAATGATTTAAATTTTTTTCAAAATTGGAGCTCTTGACAAAAATAATTCTTTAATGTCCTACCATTCACAATACCTCCAAAAGTTTCATTCCCATCAAGTTCTTGCAGGAAAAAGGCATTGTTTCCGCTAACTGAGCTGATGATGAAAGGCCCCTTCCATAAGTTTTCAAATTTGCCATGTTTACCTTTGTCTTCTCTTCTAGAATCCCATTTTAGCACTTTGTCCCCAATCTGAAAATAATTTTCCTTGGTCCTTCTGTCAAAAATCTATTTTATGTTTTCTTGCGCTAACTGAACCTTTTGGTAAACTTCTTCTCTTGTTTGCTGTAAATGGATAGTCTGATTTACCCTCCTTTGCATGCCATTTTCTTCTATTTGGACTTCCTGCAATAGCTTCATTACTGGAACTCCTAAAGATGTTGGGAAAATGGCATCTATGCCATAAAATAGTTGGTAGGGAGACATACCTATTGATTTCTTGGTGGTTAGTCTATCAACCCATAGTGCGTGTACTATTTTTCCATGCCATGCTTTTTGATTTTGTTCCGGAAGTTTTTTTATGATGTTGACTAGGCTTTTGTTAGAGGAATCGGCTAAACCATTACCTTGAGGGTAATAAGTTGTGGAATGTCCTAATGAAATGCGATATTTGTAATAGAAGTCAACCATTATTTTGGAGGAAAAGGAAGCAGTGTTATCCGTAATGATCTTTCTAGGACAACCGAATCTAGATAGGATGTTGGTTTCTAGGAACTTAATGATGACTTAATCGGTAGCGTTCCTCGAGGGTATGGCTTCTATCCATTTGGTAAAGTAATCAGTGGCTATAAGGATGCATTTATGTTGAGCAGACGAAGAAGGGTGAATTTCCCCGATAAAATCTAGACCCCATTGCTGGAAGGGTCCTTCAACTATGATGGGATGTAAGGGTAAAGGTAAAAGATTTTTCTTTCCATCAAAAATTTGGCACTTATGGCATGTCATAAATAGTTTGTGAGTGTTAGGAAATAAAGGAGGCCAATAATAACTGGCTCTAAAGATTTTTTTCACTGTGGTTTTCCAGTAGAGATGACCTCCACATTCTCCTTCATGCATTTCGTGCATAATTTTCTCTGCATCAGACTCAAGAAAACATTTAAGCAGCATACCAGTGGGATTTTTCCAATACAGAACTCCATCTATAATGAAAAAATTTAAAGACTTTTGTTTAAGAAATCTTGCTTTTGTCTTTGATAAAGTTGGAGGAGCATTTAGAAAATATAATACATAAAGAATATCTGCATACCAAAGTGAATTTAAAAACACTTGTTCAACATGAAGGGCCGTGCATTCTTCCTGTTCTTCTAAGGCATCAACAAAATTTATATCTAAAGCTTGGAGGTTGGTTTCAGCCATTAGTCTTGCAAGTCCTTGTCCTTTAACCAATTTGGTGGGCCGGATTTCTAAGTCATATTGTAAGATGATAGCGATCCATTTTCCCCTTTTACCATAGGGATCTTGATTTAATATGTCTTTGACGACGATATTAGGAACAAAAGTGATGACATGATAATGCAAGATGTAAGCTCGGAAATCTTTCAGCACTTTTACCAATGCAAAAGCCTTCTTTTCCATGATGTTATATTTCAAGGTAGCATCTCTTAGGGATTTGCTAAAAAAGACAATGGGCTGTTCTTGCCCTGCTGCGTTCTTTTGTAACAACACAATAGCTATTGTGTGTTCCGAGGAAAATGAAAAAATGTAAAAATCTTTGGTGAAATCAGGACTTATCAGTACTGGTGTTTCAGTTAGGGCCTTTTTAACTAGTTCAAAAGATTTTTTGGCTTCCATAGTCCATTTAACCCTGACCTCTTTCTTCAACATATTTGTGATATCTCTCAGAAGTTCGGCAAGATTTGGGATGAATCTTCTCAAGAAATTAATATTTCTGATAAAGGATTGCAGCTCCTTTGTGTTTCTAGGGTGACTTATTTGTAATATCTCTCAGGAGTTCGACAAGATTTGGGATGAATCTTCTCAAGAAATTAATCTTTCTGATAAAGGATTGCAGCTCCTTTGTGTTTCTGGGGTGACTTATTTGTAATATACCTTCAATTCTCTAGGGGTATATTTTTATTCCCTCTTCCGAAATGATGTGACCTAGGATTTTTCCTTCTTCTAGACCGAAAAGTGTTTTCTTGGGGTTTAGGGATAAACCATATTTTCTACATTTGTTAAAAACCTTTCTTAAGCGAATCAGGTACTCTTCTTCTGATTTGGAATATACTGTGATATCGTCAATATATATGACTATGAAATGACCTATTTCTTCTGAGAAGGCTATGTCCATGGCTCTTTCGAATGTGGCGCCAGCATTCATCAATCCAAAAGGCATTTTAATGTAGATGAAAGTTCCCCAAGGAATGGTGAAAGCTATTTTGTGTTGATCAGTGGGGTAAACCAGTACCTGGTTGTAACCAGAAAAACCATCCATTAATGAGATCCTTTTAGCACCTACTACCTTTTGAAGTATGTGGTCCATTTTGGGCAATGGATGGTTGTCCTTTAAACAGGCTCTATTCAGGTTTCAGAAATCGATACAAAGTTTGATTTCATCAGTTTTTTTTTCTAACTGATTCTAGATTTGAAACCCACTCAGAGTACCTGAGGGACACCATTATCCCAGCATCATACATCTTTTTTATTTCTTTTTCAACCAACGGTAGTAAGACTAGGTTTATTCTTCTCAAATTTTGTTTGAAAGGCTTCTGGTTTTCTTTGAGAGGAATCTTATGTTGAATTATACTTGTGTCGTATGATTTGAAATCCTGGTATCCCCACGCGAATACATCTTTAAATTCTTTAAACAACTTGATGTATTCCTTTTTTATGTGAGGAGGGAGGGTTTTGGATAGTTTGATATTTCTTGGTTCTTTTGTGCTTCCTATGTTATATTCTTCTATGTCGACTTTGGTAGATTCCATTTTGGGCTTTTTGGCCACATTGTTAAAATCAAACAATTCTTCTAAAGGTGCAAGCCCTCTGGGTATGGTGTCATTTTCACAGTGTAAGAATTCAAGTTCTCTTTGGTCTATGTCCTCTCCTATCTCAGTTTCATATGAATGAGTTACCAAGTTTACATCTATCCAAGAAGGTAAATTTGGCTCTTGATCTTGATTTTTTCCAGGATTCTTTTCTTCATTTTCTAAGTCTGTTTTGGCTACTTCAAATTTATTCCTAGATTGTAAGAAATCATCAATCTGGTCGTCATTTTTGAATACTTGCCAATGGTCAATATTATCTGGTACTGTAGGGCGATGCTTGACCTAAATACTGTATTGCTCGCTTAGACATGGTATTTGGCCATTTCTTGCAGCAAAGGCGAGCTCATTTGCTAGGCTATTTTGAACCCTAGGGATATAAGTGAGTTCATATTTTTTGAAGGTTTTGAGGATGTCTAAAGCTGCATTCCTGTATTCTCTTAGTCTTGGTTTTTTTTCTGAATATTCACCTTTGATTTGTCTAATTACAAGTTCTGAATCTCCTTGGGCTGATATTTTCTTAGCGCCTAAGTCCCTGAGTATGTGCAGGCCAAGGAGAAGGGCTTAATATTCCGCAATGTTATTAGTACATTGGAATTCTAATATGAAAGAATGACCTTCATTAGTATTTTGTATCTAGATGCTAGCCCCTAAACCATTTTTTCCATAAGAACCGTCAAAGCTTATACTCCAAAGAGATTCTTTTTCATACATGATACTAAGATGTTTTTCAGGTTTCTTGGAGCTTTGGTCATTAGTTTCTTCATTTAGTAATGGGAAATGTGGTTTTGATGGTTTGAAATCCTCTTCATTTTATTTTATCTGCTCATTTATATCACTTTCATTGTATAAGATAAAATAATCTAAATTGGAATGAATGGAATAAATGGGAGTGTTGTTTGGCTTATCCCGGTTGCTAACCATGTATTTCATGTGAGTTTCTCAATATAATCTCCTAGTCTGGTTGAAAACTGGGATGGTAGCAAATGACATATCCATTTGAAGGTTACCTTGCATTTTGGCAACCCATGCCCTTGATAGTAGCATTCCATACTTGGGAGGAATATCGGTCACTACTACGTCCATGACTAGGTTTTTTGCCGGTAGTTGTGTTAAATCAAAACACAGGTTCTTTATTAGACCTAAGCATTTGAACCGACTTGAATCAAAGGAATACAGGTCTTTGTAAGGTTGAGTTACCTCTAGACCTAGGTTTTCCATGATTGCTTTAGGCATGAGGTTATGGGAGGCACAATAATATAACATGGCGTTATGCAATATCTTGTCTTGTATGTTCAAACTTACATAGAAAGGAGAGACAGTTCCTTCTTGGTATGCACCTTCTAGTTTGGGGCCGAACAAGAGCTCGGGTTTGTCATCAGTTAGATTTAAAGTATCTGCCTCATTTCCTATATCAAAAAATTTAAAGATTTGAGATCTATACCTATCTACAGTTATTAGCTCAGTAAGGGGTATGGTTATTTTTATTTTGGAAATTTCCCCTTCGAAACTAAAAGGAGTTTGTAGTTTGGACAGATTTGTTTCATCTTTTTCGGACATGATTTTCTCTATGTTCTTAATTTGATGACTCTGGTTCAGGACTTTGTTTGACATAGCCACCTTGGGAATCTTTGTGGAGGTACTAGGAGCATCTGAGCCAAGACTTGTTTGAATAGCTTTATCTTTGTTTTGGTCAGTTTTCTTGACCACAATTTTGTTGCTATCCACTGCTTTTTTAAGGATGGTATAAGGGGTTTTAGCAGTGTCAGGGCTACCTTTCTTGGAGTTTTCTTGGTTTTTTTGGCTTCTAAGGTCATACTGCCTGTGCGCTTCTATTATGGCATTCTAAAAATCTATGACAGGATCTTCGGGATCTTCATAGTTGGTTTCATATTGATTCAGAGAGAAGAATGCTTGTTCTTCTTTTGTGAGGAAACCTCACTCTCGTTACCAGAACCTAATAGGTTCAAATTAATTTCATAAATGGGTTTTGTATCCCTCTCATCCTCATCAACATAATTCTCACTAAAGGATGGCTTGATTTTTTGGTCCTTTCCCCTCGGTCTATTTTGAGCCTGGTCTCTTCTAAAGTTTTGGTTTCGGTTGCTGTTTTGAGGGTTTGGCTGGTTGTCCTTAAGAGGTGCTTTTTCACTCATTTTTTCCCACATCTTTGTCATGGATTTGACTAGGCCATCTATTATAGGATCTGAGGAAGATACTGAAGGGGAAATCTTGTCATGGTATGAGATTCCCTTTTCTACTCTTATCCTAGCTCTCTTTTCAGATAAGTTGGCTTCTACATTTATAACCACTCTTTGCATTTCCTCTAAGGTAGGGGGGTCCTTGTCTCTTAGTTGATAAGTCATGTCTAGGTCAAAGCCTTCGGGGAACTTTTCCAAGGCTGAGCCAAGTGGAGGTTTGAAGTGAGGCGGAAGGGTGTTATACACACTGTTGAACCTAGTGCAGTACCCCTGGACACTTTCCCCATTTTCCTATTTTAGATTGTTATACTCTGACAGGATTTGAATTGGGTTCTTTTGGATTTCCCACTTGTTTATGAAGGTTTGGTAAAGTTCTGGGAGATCGTGGATGTTGTTTGGAGTTAAGCTCTTAAACCATTTTTTGGGTTCTTCGCCCAGGCTTTGGGCGAACATCCTCATTTTGATGGTCTCGTCTTCTATTTCCATGTATTCAAAGGTATTTCTAATCCTATCTATATGTTGTTGAGCTGTGGTATTATCAACTCTGATAAAGTGCGGGATTTTGGATTGATAGTCATTTTGTAAGGGAGCCAAAGGTTGTGGCAACACTAAGGTTGCATACCAGGCTGCCATGGCGGGACCTAATTGATGATGTACAAAATGAGGGCTTGTAGGATGAGCTAAGGTGGTTTGAACAGTAGTGGTTTGGATGGGTGTGGCGTATGTACTTGGGCTAGTGATCTGATTTTGAGCAGATATGGGGTGGTAGGAGCCAAAGTGATGGAGAAGCTGAAATTCTGGAGGTGTAGTAGGCGAGGCATCTCTACTAGGACTCTGTGGCAGATCTAGGGGCTCAAGATCATCAAAGTCTATCTTTCTTTGTGACTTGCTTCTAAAAAGGGTTTTTGATGATTTTAAGTCAAAGGGGGAATCCTGTAAGGCTGTGAGGTGTTCAGGTACTGATCTTGCTTTACGGATGGACCTATCGGTAGCTAAATTTCCAGTTTCAGAAGCTTTCCACAGAATCTTCTCTGGGTCATCTACTATGATAGGGGGATTTGGGTCTGGATGAGATCTAGTGTTGATTCTTTGTGAAGCCAGATTTCGAATCCAGAGTTTAGAGAGGATGGTATTTGTGATTATTTCGGATGGATGGCCTCTCTAGGGTTTTGCTAATGTGAAGGATGGTCAAAATAAAAAGATGGACTAGTGGAGTCGCCAAGTGGATTTCTATGAGAACTATGGTCCACCACCAACACTATCAAAGATGCTTTCAGGAAAATTTTTTATAGCAAACTTTGAGATGAAAACTTGTAAAGAAGAGTGATTTACTTGGTTTCAATAGTTTGCTAGGCTGTATGGACAAGCTAATGGTTCTTTTTGGCAAGAAGATTTCTGCTTATCTGCTATGTTTAGGTGAAGTCTTCTGAATCGCTAAGTTATACTTAGTTTGTCACTGATTACAGAGTTCACACCATTAGTTTTAAGCTTTTAGAAGAATGAGTCAACATAAAGGTATGGTTTATGAATTTTTTGGTTTTTTATGGAGTTTTTAGGCCTACTGGAGGCTAGTGGAGTCACCAGGTGGAACTTGGTTGCTTTTGTAAAGATGTAGCTATGGTCCACCACCAGTAACTAGGGAAAAACCAATCTGGGGATGTTTTGGGGTTATTTGAGTTTTATGTGCAGCCTATGGTTTATTAGAGTTTTCTAAACCTGATTCATCACTTTGCTAGGGTGGTGAAAACAAAAAGAGTTTACTCTAAATGATTCTATGGACTGCTTGCATGTTTAAATGAAGACTAATGAATCTACAAGAGTTTTCTAGATTGTTATGTACTCAGTTAGTCCCACCGTGATTGCCATTATGTTAGGGAGCAGTGGGATAAGTCAATCAGATAGTATTCTTAAGGCTGCTGAAATGTTTAGGGAATCTAAGTTTTTTTATCACTCAGAGTCCCACTATGATCGCCATTATGTTAGTGTCCTGTGATTTGGCTGATTGGAAAGCCAAATGACAGTGTAACATCAAACCAATCTATGGAGCCCAAGGACCTAGCCTTCCTAGACTCAGAGAGGGCTCTCTCTATTTTTGTAAGGGATATCTGTGTGTTTTCTTATTGTTTTCTCGATATTAGGCTAGTTATGAAGTAGTTTTTTAGTTATGAGGGATGAACTGATCAAAGATTAAGATAGGTAAAAAGATGTCGGATCAACTGCGCTATGGGGTCAAAAAAGGTCTGAGAAAGATTTCAGATGGTGATATAAGGTTGTTGAAGGGCCGATTTGATTCGAGATAAAAGGGATCTTTGGGAAAAATGGAGTGAGATGGACATCAAATTTGTGAATAACAAAGGATTTCAAGCCTAAATAGTTTAATAGTTGACATAAACATGGTAGTGCTAACCATTAATCATGAGAAATGTAACTATAAGCTGATCAATAGATAGAAATAAACATTCAAGCCATGCATAGAGATATATGACTCTCTAACTTTAGGAAATGGCTATTAGACTTTGGGGAAATAAATTTAAGATAGAAAAACAACTCAAATCACTATGTAGGAACGCCTAAACATAGTACTTCAAGCTATTGGGCACTTTGAGAACAAGATTGCATAGTTTTAGGCAAAGGGAAAGATCAGTACAAGACCTCCTTGGTTCAACAAATGACGATCTAATCAATCAAAGAGAAGTATCATAGGTGGAGCTATGGCTAGCCATGAGTAAGAAGGGCATACCGTAAATCATACTTAGCATGCATAAAACCATAATTGAAACAAGAAAACAATATTCTTCAGTTATTAAAGAGAAATCAAGGATTCTTTAACATGACTAAGAATTAAGAAAACATGGAAACTATAAAGCAATAGGAAATTTGAGGTGCCTCCAAGGGCATGTCTCAAATTTGTTCTCTACTATCTTATAGCAAGCAACAACATGGATTTATGAATGAAAACTAGGAAAAAAAACAGAGAGAGAGACACTATACCATTCTACCAAGTCATGTAATCCAACAACAATCCTCTTTCACCATCCAAGAACATCCAAGAAACTATCCAAAAGCATGAGACAAGTATTTCTTCCAAAGCTTATATGACCATATATTTCTTCTATTCATCAAGTTCAACCTCTTTTACAATGAAAGCCTTTGGAATATATAGGCCTAAGTGAGGAAAACCTCTTAGTTCAACTTGCAATCTCATTGGCCTATCCAAAATATCTAATTTTGTTCTTGAGGATTTGCAAAGCCCAAGGCACAAAATATCTAATAAAATATATCAAAAATGATAAAAAATGGAAATATATTGACTTTTCATAACTTATCATGTACAAAAATAGCTAAACGCACATGAAGAAAATTCACTTTTGAAAGTTTCAATTTTTACAAAAATACTCAAAAAATACATCAGCAAAAGGTCTCCTGACTTGCCGACAACTTTTGGAGGCCTTCCCGATGTCGAAATGAGGCCCATGATGGCTCGTTGGAAATATTTGAGTGTCTAATTTCTGAAAATATTTAGTTTACTCCCAAATAACCAATAAAAGTCCTCCAAAAATAGACTTGTGTGTAGAAAACAAAAAAATAGGCCTTGCTGATAAACGGGGCAGAGTGTATAAAAAGCGAGTGTTTTTCTCCATTTTGGGGGAGCAAATGATCTTCAATTCATCTGAAAATCACTAAGTATGTGCCCCTAAAATTATGGCATCCAATGATATCATTTTAATCCTTTGAGGATGCCCCAAACTGAAATGGTGATACCCATGAGTTTTAGCCAAAAACCCAAAAATGAAAAAAAACAAAAATTTGTCGAATTTCACCCAAATTAGGCAAGCATGACCCTCAAGGGTTTTTAGAAACATGTTGTGAAGCTGAGGCCACAATTTGGAGCCTTGAGGTGTCTTTCCTCAATTTTGATGATGGGCGCTTCCCTTTAGCCTCCTTGAATTTTTCTTGAGCGGCCTTCAATTTCCGCCAGGCAAACTGATTGAGGTTTTTATAATGCCCGATCATCCTCCATTGAAGGTCCAAGTCTCTATTTGCCTTCTCCAATTTCTTCTCCAAGTGATCATTGACTCTCTCAAGCCATGCTTCCCGATTGTTCTCTATCTCTTGTTCGAACAATGTAGTGAGAGGGGTAGATTGGAGAAGGGCATCTTCTTCTTCCTTTTGTTTCTCAAGGGCCTTTTTGAGCCCCATGGTTCTTGGCCTCTTTCTCCTGGGCTGATCTTCACCTTCACTCTCATCGAACTCACCCATGAGTTCTTCCAATCTCATTTGTGCTTTGGAGGCCTCCTTTTTGTATTTGATGGCCCGTGTCTCATATACAGCCATATGGACACTCATCTACTTGTTTTGAACTTGCAAAAAGTGATTGAAGTTTCTAGCCCTATCAAGATTAGTCCTCAAAGCATAAATTTGGTTTTCTTTATTGATCAAGAGATTTTCTAGGATCTGGGCTTCATTTTCACTATCATCACTTTGGATTTGAATGATGTCGAATTCCCCTTCCTTTTCATGATTTCTTTCTTCCTTATCCTTCCTATGCTTTGGGTGGCCCTTTTAGTCTTCCTCCTCTTGGGAAATTCGACAATGGGCTTCTTGGGCAATTTTCCCTTGCTTCAGAGTGCCCTAGTCACATTTGGAGTTACAACTCTAGGCACCCTTTTCTTTGATTTCTGGGGCTTGGCCACTGTCTGAGAAGAGAGCATGGCCCCTTGCCTAGAAGAGGCAGATCACACATGCTCGATTGGCTCATTACCCTTGTCACTTTGCTCATCATTCTTGCCACTGTCTTGGATTTCTTCATGGATGCCTTGAATGTCCTTGTGAATTTTTGTTTTAGGGCTGTCCTCCTCACTGTGTTGCACCTTTTTATCGTGTTGTTGTTCCTTTTCATGAGGTTGTTGTTCATCAACATGTGGCTGCCTCTCTTCACTGTGCCGCAGCTGTTCATCATCATGTTTCTCATCATCTTCATGAGACTGCTCACCCTCACTGTGCTGCACATATTTATCATGTTTCCCTTCATCATCATGTCCTTTTTCATCATGCTCAGGAGTCTGTTGTTCTGCCTCACTATGATGCTGCTCATCATCATGCTGCTCATCATCATGCCCTTCTTCCCCTTGTTTTTCTACCTCACTGTGGTCTTCTCCCCCTTGCTGCCCTGTTTCATCATGATGCTACTCCTCACCATCTTCCTCATCATCCCCTTGCTACCCTATTTCATCATGCTGTTGCTCATCATCACTTTCCTCTTCTTGCTCATGCTCTTCTTCCTCATAATGCTCTTTTTCTTGTTCTATGGTAAACTTGAGCTTCTTGGGAATAGGTTTGCTAGAAGAAGGCAAAGGATGGTGAGTAGAAGGTGAAGGAGATGTATGAAATGAAGGGACAGTGGCGAAATCCGGATGTGTGATGAAATTATCCCAAGTGACTTCCTTCTTCTCAAGTTGATAAAGAATGATAATTTTGATGAGGGAGTGATGGAAGAGGCAGGCTATCTGCTAAGAAGAAGGCTTTTTCTGAATAGTGGAGGCCATTTTATCAATACTTCTATGTAGGAAGAAAGGGAGATTTAGAAATTTGGCCCTCGTGAAATGCATGAGCAATTGGATATGATAGGCATAGACTTGGGAGAATATTCCCTTGCAAGTGAAGTATTTCATGATGATCTTCATGAGGGGGGCATAACTAGTTAATAGATATGAGAAGGGGAAAATGGATGGACATGAATCTCTATGCTTAGGCTTCAGAAAGGGCTTGGACTCTTCTGAGTCCAGGTGGCTTTGTTTAAACCACTTCTCCCCTATATAAGGGATTTTGGTGGCCTTGGAGATGGACCTTGGAGAGAATTTGAAATCTAGGCCTACCAGCTGAAAATGCTTCTCTTGAAACCTCAAAGCACAAAGATGTGTTAAAGGGGAATAGCTCTTCACCTCTTGCACTCTTTGACAAAAATCTAGACACCCAACCTCATGGAAATTAAACAAGACTGATGGATGGGCATTCACTTCTTCAGTGGAAACAAGCTCAAATCTCTTATGCAGGCCACTCCTACTGTCTTGCCTGGGGGGCATCTTGTTTTGAATGTTCTCTGCAACACCAAGCTGTCTCAAATGGCCTTTGGAATGTTTTCTCAAGCGCACACCTCTGTCTTGCTTATCAGTCATTGTTTGACCAAGACAACTACTTCAAATGCTTTGTGAAATGGTTCTTTAACACCAAATTTCTTCTCCTTACAAATCACTATTTTGTCCCTTTTTATGCCAATCAACAAATAGTTATCAAATAAAAAGCACACAGTCAAATTATTACTGTGCTTGGGCAAGGTGATTTGAAAAAGAGGTAATGGTGGCTTTTTGTAGAATAGTGATCTCCTTGTGTTTTGACAAAAGCAAAACAGTCTTGTATTTAGATAAAAACAAAAACTCCCTTCCTAAAATAGTGCTTCTTCTGCTGTTTAGTGGTTTCTATACAAAGGTAAGCCAAACAGCTTCAAATTGAGTTAAAAGATCTTTCACCACACTCTGCTTTATGGGACAATGGAGGCAACACTAGTTTTCTATTTCATAACACAGAGGAAGCATTTTATAATGATCAAACTTCCACCTTATAAAAACTATGTTCACCTTAGGAGTACTGCCTCACTTTACAAAACACTGTTTTTACCTTAGGATCATTGTTTTCCCTTCACAAACACTGTTTTCACCACTGCTAGGACACCAATGTCTTTTGAAGGCAGTTAGGGTCTTTTTAGATGGTTAAAACATCCACCCAACATTGTAAAAATGTGTAACAATCATAGCAACAAAACACTTTGAGTTTGCTCAAACATACTGCCCTCTAGTAAATCTTTCTCTCTTGGCATTTATAGCAATAACACCTTTTAATTTTGGACCAAAATCCTCACCCTTTAAACATTGTTTTGACGTTATTTTTTCCAATAGGGATTAATTTTGTTTTGACCACTGCTAGGACACCTTTAGCAACTTGAAAACCCTCTACCACTATGTTTTTTCTTTGCCTTGTAATTAGTGTTATGGCTTATCACTATTTTTAAGGGCAGTTTTAGGCCTTTTGAAACTAATGCAAACACACCCCTTTTTATTATACTAATATTTGGAAATTATGGCAACAGAGACCTCAGATTTTGATCAAACAGTTTTCTCTCCTACCATTGTTTAGTCTTGACAATCATGGCATCAATCACCCTTTAGAAATTCGAAAGCACCAAGGAGGCAAACAAAAATAACTTGAGGATAGTTTGTGGCCTTTGGTTGATGAGTTGAGCAGCTTCAGAGATGCTTTTGAAGGTGTTTTGGTTGTTCAATAGGCACGGCATGTTCAAAAGGGAGAGCATCGTGCAGTTAAAAAGGGTGTTGGGTCAGCCTTCGGGTGGTGGTGACCGGCAGTACAGGCACGCCACGAAGTAGTGTAAAGCCTTTGTAAAAATTTTCCTGAACGCGCCGCGCGATTTTCCAGGCGTGCTACACAGTATTAAGCCTCCAAAAACTTTGCAATTTCGCTCGAAATCTTTCTCTTCTCTTCAGTGGATGGCTAGGAGCGGTTTTGAACATTTGTTTGCATTTTTTGAAACTTTGCAAATGGGCTTGCAACGGTCTCTTATTCCCTTTTGAAGGCGAAAAGGCCAATTGGCTTTGAAATGCTTTATGAGGGTTTTGAAGCTTTTTTGAAAGAGGTATTGGTTGTAAAAACAAAATGAAACATGACTTTATCATTTATAATCTTCAAAACATAATAAACCCAATATTTCGACCAGGAATTTTTAAAGTGTTTTGGATGACATTTTTGGAGATCCTCATACATATGACCCCTTTTCAAAGTGAAAAATCCATTTTGATGGCCAACATCTCTCTCAATGTTTTTATCATTAAGGAAATACCCTTCTACTTCCTCTTCAATGTTTCTCATTGAAAAAGAAACTCTGTCACATCTGCCTATTGCTGACCTTTTTAAAGGAAAAACTCTGCTCAAAGACATACCAATGATTTCTGAGGCATTCTCTACCATTCTTGCAAGAAGATAACTTACCACTTTAAAACTTATTTTGACAGCTTCTGCTCCTGGTGTTCTGATGATGATCATGCTCACCATGAAGTTGATTGAATTGTTAGGTGCTCTTTGAGCCTTTCTTTTTACTGTGGGTGAAGGAACTCATTTGAAACTGTAAGTGAAAAAATATGATACAAAAAGTCTCCACCATCAAGGCAACTGACTGAACTTATATTGACAAAGTAATCCAGTCTTCAACTTTTACGGAGATATGGTAGGGGATGATAAGCTGAAGTTGAAATGTAAACATGGGAAGGCTATCCATTTGTTCCTCTGTGAAGGAGTTCTATAAGAATAATGAATTTCTCATTCATTTTACCATTTTGACAGCAGTCACTTTGAAATCTAAGCCATACTGAAAATGAATGCTCTTCACCCTTACACAATGGTGAGCCTTCTACTTGTTAAGAAGGAGGCCTATTTTTTTGACAAATTCCTGGGTTCTTTTCAACCCTTGTTTTAACCAAGTGAAGAATGCTTTATGAACACACTGTTAGTGGTTTTCTTTGTATTTGATTAGCAGAAGTTAGTTTGAGACCAAGATTGTTTTACTTCCTTGGCCATTTTCTTAACAATATTTCTTCATTGATAATCACCCTATTAGCTTCACACTGCATTTCAATTCTACCTTTTAACAGTGAAACTCATGTAAAAAATCTGAAAAGCACCATTGCTTTGCCTCTACTTTTAACACTATTTTCTATTCAGAAGCTTTCAATTGTCTCCCACTGCTCTTAAAATTTTCCTTTCAGTCAGTGAAAGCCCTAAAATCAATCTTTGTCCCTGGCCCTTTGCTTATTAGATGAAGGAGGCCTTTATCACAATGCGAAACCCTCTGCTTGTAAAATGAAGGAGGTTTTCTCGGCCTTTCAACCCTCTGCTCATCTATGGAGGAGGTTTTCTCAGTGATGCCATTTCATCAGCTCTTCAAACAGTGTTATCTTTCCTTTCACTTCCTATTCATGCTTAAGCAAATGAAGATGACAAATTTACAATAAGTCATGATGGGCATTTCTCTAAGATATGTAATTCTGATTTTCAAATACCTTTGTGCCTCTTTAGACATCACAAGAAATTTGGCCAGTATCTGCAAAGCATTTCTTGTCATTTATAATTCACTAACCTTTGACTGTGATTGCAAGAGCTTAGTGAGATAACTCTCTGTCCAGCATTTGCATCCCAGGCTCAAAACCACATGAGAAGCAACTATCTTCTCATGTTGAGTTTAATACTATCTTCTAGAACACTAGTATACTTCTGCTCTTTGACAAAGACATTGAAACACTGTACATTGACCTAATATCAACTTGACCTATGGCATATGTATTACTGAGACTTCAAGGCTTGTTAATGACATGACTTAAGGGTGTAACCAAACTTTATTTGCAAAATAGGAAGGTCCGTTAGGAATGGTTGATAATAGATAGAAGTTCTTTGGCTTTAGGATAGTTTTCCAAGGGAGAAATGCCTAAAGCGCCACTACCTAACTTAGAGGAGACTTCTTGGACAAATTTGGATTGTTCTCTTTGGAGCTGATGGACAAGCTAGTATGGCTGAGGCTAGATAGGGCTTGACAATGAGGTTTTATCTCATCATGGGCTGATTGAAAAGGTAGGAGGGCAAAAATGTTTATGGGTGTTTTCCAACTGGAAAATTTGACAAATTTTGAGATCGGCTGCTAGAAAACTTGGCTTTAAATATAGTCATCAACAACAGGTGAAAAATACTGATGAATAATAGGTGCAGTGAGCTATAAGGATAGGCTTTGATAGGAAAAGTGAAATTTTCTTGGCTAATAATCGTGCTTATCATTTGAAGACAAAGCACATCGATGTTCAATATCACTTTGTGATGATATGGCTGACAATAAAAAGGTTTTGGTTGTAAAGGTTGACACTTTGAAGAATGTTGTAGATGCATTAACGGAGTCTCTGAGCATTGAGAAGTTCTCTTGGTATAGAGAAACAATGAGTGTTGCAGGGCTCGACTAATGACTAAGCTCTCCCGTGGAAAGAAAACAACAAGTGGGAGAATGTTGGGTGTGTGTTATATTCTTTCCATGATTAGAAGCAGGCACAAAGAAGGGGGTGTGAGGGGGGTGGTATCACCCCTTCGCTTGCATCAGGTGCAAAAAGGGGGTCACAGGGGGGGTGGTATCCCCCCTTAATAGGGTTAGGGGCAGTGCCCCAAGAAAAAAAATTTGGACCCTATATTAGGTGGGCAGACTCGCCTATGGTTTTGTGCATGAGTTTTCACATGGTTTTGGGCATGATGGTTTTATGATCCTGTTATTTTGTAGATCTAGTCAAGGGAACTCTAATTATGTTCTAATCCAAGGTTAATGGATTAGGGTTTATGAATTCTTCAACATGTATATATATGTGTTGTAACACTAAAAGGAATATAATGAAAAATCAAGCTGGTAGTCACTATTGTTTATTTCTGTTTTTTAAGAATTCTTTTGCAGATAATTTCTGTATAGGGTTAAAACCTATGATCCAAAGGGGGATATTGTTGGAATTATGATGTATGTTTTGTCCTTGATGGAAACCCACTTGTAGTAGGATAAGTATGTGTTGATAGGATGAGTACACAAGCTAGTTCAGAGGTGCCAGAGTGTTTGAAAAAAGTGACAGAATGGTTTGAAAGAGGTAGGCAGGTTAGAGAAAGAAGAATTATAAAAGTGAACATTTGAAGAAATATACATGGGTTTTATGAAATAAAATCACATACACACATGGATATGAAGAAGAAAAAGCGTGTACATTTGGTGCACTATGATTCTATAAATACCAAGGGTCTTTACCATGTTATTAGCCCACAATATTGAGCAAAGTAAGGACTATTTGATACCTTCAAATATTACCACCGAAACTTATGTGGTTTTGATCTATCGAATTCGATAAGGCCTAAGTTATATAATGAGGTGAAGATCAAAGTGATAAAGTGTGAAAATGTGAGAGTGATTGATGATTACTTCAATATGAAGTATTATTGCATGGTATGGGCTATTGATGAGTGATTAATATGAAATAAGTATGCATTTGGTAATAAAATCACGGATCATGATCATTAGACCTGAAATGAATATGTATTGTATGCTCTTCTTATGGGTAGACTAGATTTGTGATTTGACATATGTTTATTTCTTTAAATGTCGTGGTTTGGGTATGTCTGAAGTTCTGAAGTGTAGCACCATTATAAGTTCAAAATTGCATATATGTACACTAGTTTGTATATGGAAAGGCACGTACACACGTAGGTTCTATTCTGAATAGTAACACGTATTTTCTACAGTATTTTGAGATATGTACATGGGTTTACTTACTTAAAAAAGTGTATACACGCATAAATGCTTTCAGAAAAGTGCGTATGAAAGCTAAGGTTTATAAATAAGAATATGTATTATATTTCTATATACATTATTGTTGTATCTTTGTTGTTTGTTTATGAAGTATTCATATTGATATGGGCTTGATAGTGACATACAGAGTTTAATTGATTGAGTATTTATTTGTTGAATAATGTCCATGATGTAGCTAATTGTTTGAGTTTCAGAGAGCTGCGATCTGAAATAATGTTTCAATATGTCTTTTTGCAATGCATTGTCTGATTCAGATTAACAGTAGTTCATAATGTTGTATATTGAGATCTGTATGCAGGTTGCATTCATAAAAAGTGCATATATACACAGGTTTTCTTAAAAAAAATGGCATACATATTTTGTCATATGATTGATTAGGGTTGCAGTTGTTTTAGTAGGTTGATGTAGTTTTTTGGGTTCAGTACTGATATTTTGGTTACAATAATCTCACTGTTTTGAGTTGATGATTGGTTGAGTGACTGTTTGGTTCAGTGATTGATTAGTTCAGTGATTTTTTGATTTAATGATTTAGTGATTGGTTGAATGACTCAGTACAGTGCTCAGTTTCAATTTTGATATATATTATTAGGATTAAATGATGGTAGTAGGTTCAATTTGAAAATTTAATGAAAAGTTTCCTACAAGTTGTGATGTGTTGAAGCAGGTGGATCTAGTGTGAAAATTTATGAAACATGGTCCATGATGATGTTTAGGGTTGGAACCTTCAGTGAGGAAGTCGAATCTTCATGCCAGTAGTAGCTGGTTATCAGATCATGGTGTTGGAGCTCCCTTCTAGTGGGAACTGGTAGAGTCCAATAATGTAATTCTTGTAATGCTTAGTTGTATTTAGACTATTGAAGGTCAATTCATTTCTGTATGTAATCCCATGATGGGTATATGATGTTATGTAACCCCACTTGGTTGGGTGGTTGATGTAATTTTGAGTCCTTGGTGATAAGGAAAGGTTATATTCAGTTGAGTCCTAGAGTCATGTACTTCATTGAAGATATTTCTAAATATTTAGCATGTTCTTAGGGGGAGCATGTGCTTAGGGGGAGCGTGGTTAGTATATAGTGTGAAAAATTATGAATATAGAAACCTTACTAGAGTATCTTGATTTACTTCTCCTACTTGTTTGATTTAATTAACAATTTATTTTCTAAATATTTAGTAAAATATCAAAGAAAACAAAAATATAGCCTACACATTCCTACATATCATTTACTAAATCATATGCACACAAGACAAAGGTCACAATATTTTTTGGACAATGTCTCTAGAAAACCCCAATGCAGGAAAATCGGTGCAACATATCTTTGATGGTTTGTTTATTAAGCAGAATATATGAATACAATCAAGGGCACTAGTAATGTAATAACCCAAATTGGGATTAACAGTAATAAAAGTGCAAATAGACTAAAAACTATGACAAAATAAAATACATCATCAAAACATGTAAACTAGAGCCAAAAATAACTGATGAGACATTTTATTAAATTGAATGGAATGAGTAGAATAATGGTGCTTGAAAGCTTGCACTTGGGCCTGCTCAAAGTAGGTTGAAGAAAAACTCAATCCGAAGCTGAATCTCTTGTTGGAAGTAGCTATGCTGGTTCTGTCTCTATGCTTCCTAGCTTAGAAATGCTTCTGCTTCTCCACTCAATCTACTGCTAGGGCCTAGAATAATGCTCAAAAAATTATGGACTTTTAACCATAGTCTCTGATCAAGAAACCTACAAAAGCCCATGAAGGATTTTGCCAAATATTGACCTCAAAATTTCTGCCTAATTTTCTCCTAGCTCCTCTAACTACTCATTGAGTTGGGATCCTATTTTTCCCTCCTAATTCTACCCAGAAAATTCTTCAAAATTAATCTTGGCCTCTCCTCAATAAACCCAGAAAGGGTTTGTCCTAGTTTTGACTTTGGAAATTGACCCTCTTAGGCTTGGCACAATGAACTACTAGGGGAAATCAAACCACTAGAAGAATATTCTTGGAAATGTCTCCGTAATGATGCAATAAACCATGGTAGGAGGTGGATAGCCTTCCCTCCAAATATCCTTATGAGAATTCCCTTCTCTCCAACCTCACGACTTTAACTCCAAACTACATTGTGTCCTCCACTTCACAGTCTGCTCCTCCTTTGCTCAGTCTAGAAATGGCTATGCTTCCTCCTGGTGCTACTTGTAAAAAATTCCCTCAAAAAAGGGTGGAAATCATCTCCTGAGTAGGCACTCAAAGTCCCCCAAGGTAGAGGTTGAGATCCCTGCTTAAATATCTCATGTGCTAAACAACACTGCAGACTTGGCTCTCCGGCTCAAGCGTGCTCTGTCAAAATAACAAGAAGAAAATAACTGAATGAATGAATGAATCCCAAATGAGCCTTCCCTTCCTCCTTTTATCCATTGAGGCCCAGCATATGCCTTTGGTCCCACCTTGGCCTACATTTCCTTTCCTTGAACAATCACGTGTTGCCTTCCTCTAGCCAATCCCATGATGTCCTTTTCGTGCCTCTTATATGCTGCCACCTAAGGCCAATTCGACCCCACCAATAGAGCCACAATTTTCCCTTAGGGACTTTATGAAAATAATTTTTTTGGATTAATTATTATTTATGGGTCTCCGACCCACTTTATTTCTTCCAAACATTAGGAAATTCCAAAATAAATTAAAATTAATATTCGAATTAGTTGACTACTAATTTGGAATATTACAGTCCTCCCCGCCAAAAAATGCTTGTCCTCAAGTAATGCCTGAACAAGCATCCTCTCTAGTTAACACTCCCCCAATATCACTACAAAACTTTCCAGGGTCCTAGATGCACCACTGAATCATCCATGATCTCTGCATTGCCCTGATATGAAGGGATCCCTCAATACCAGGATCTCAATCCATCTTGTCCAACATGAATACCCCCCTGCTCCACTCACCATCCTGCCAGGCATAAGTAATAGAAGCACTTTTCACACCATCAGTGAGTAGGGAATCATGATGATATGGCACTGGGCATACTCTTCATGAATTTCTCCTACCAAGCAGTCCATCCCATGCACTCCAAGAGTAGACCCTCGAAGATACCACCTAATCCCTGTAGAGATAATTCCTTTCTCACATGAACTTCTTTGCATATCATGTTGGTGGCCCACCTCCAAAGCTACTAAGGTTCCCCACATCATCGGGGAATCACTAAAGACCAATGGAAGATCTGCATGATCTCCCGCTATTGTAGCCAGCACATCCCTAAGGGGTATTGAGCTATAAAGAGCGGTGATGATCAAGCCCCCTACCGAACTCAGAGTGGTTCCACCATGTTGATGTTGTGCTACTCTGATTATGGCATACTCCCCACCATGTGTATATTGGAACCTCCTCTTATGAGGCCTAGTGGCAAAAGGTAGGCAAGAGCCAAGTTCATCCTACTTGGGCATCACCTTGATGCCAAGATCTACCCCTCCATATCTAACTTCGATCTTATGCAACAAAAGAGAAAGTCGACCTTGCCATCTGATGGAGGCATTTGAGTACCCCCATGTTTCAACCCAATAATGAGCTAGATCACTCTCTGTCTTGACTCTGACCATCAGGAGATAGAATGGTCTATCAATAAGTTGAATCTCTACCTCCCATAGCCTGACTTGCTACACCATAGCTCTGAAAACTGTGGGAATCCTTCCGTGCCTCATCTCTAGTCCTTGCATGTGACAAATATAGAGGGTCCATATATCATGGGAAAATATGATGCATGCTGGCCTGTCCTATTCCTTCCACTATGTAGTACCGATGATAGATGCAAGACCCATGTGACAAATAGCCACCCCTAAATGCAACCGATATATGGATATCTGATACTCGCAATCGAATCAAGGTATGTGGATCCCTCATGTTCCTTCCAACCATCTCCACTGGGTCTACCATACACCCTCTCAATAATGTGCTGATACATTGTCTAGAGCCCAGACACATATTGGGATGCTACTTCGACTATACCCAGTATCCTCTACTCATGCATGGTCTTGACATGACCTGAGAAAAGTGCAACACATCTCTCCCTTATGACCCGCTCCCCAGGCGTAGGCTCAGTGATGATTGATATGTGACCCCTGCAGATGATCATCTCAACCCCCAACTTGTGGTTGTCAACTAGTATATCGACCCAATGTCACTGCTAAGAAGACTCTCCCCTAGTGCGCTGAGTGTCATCCAAATATCTTGGGTGAGCCTCCCTTACCCTTCTGCTCATGCCCAAATTTCCAAAGGACAACAAAAAAATCAACTATGCCAATGAGTGATGTAGAAGAGGGTTAGGCATGTGAGTCCCCACAAATTTCGTCAAGAATCGCTCATCTGTGTCACCGTAGATCCTATGTGAACTACCCCCAAAGGTATGCTCGATGTCTCCTTCCATGAGTCTCCCTCGAGTCAGTACTGTAAGACCCCGATGTGCATCACCATACACCCCTGCATACCACCGATCACCCACGTACTCCTCGACATGCCACTGCACACTACAGCATTCCCATTCACACCATTGGATACCCCCTGTTACTATTGTACCACCCTGTACCGTCCCGTGCCTTGTTTGTGTCAAGGCACCAATCACTCCTCGCGTGTGCTCAATGTGATGTAATACAAAACTACTCCATAATGCAGTCTCACACACTACGGTACACGTTCATGCACCTCCATGTCCACTAGTAGTCCACTGCTTAATGCTATATGCTCCCAAACATCCTTAGATGTGATGGAATAGAATTGTGTCTCTACATGTTAGACCACCCCTAATTAGTATCACCACCTCCACCGTCGCATCGCTCCAAACCCTCCCTGAGGGGTACAAGAAGTGAATCTCCCTATGTGTCAGTAATGATGCCACCACTTCTCTGCTCTGTTGCGGCCTCTGTGCCCCACACAAAGGTGAAGAATCCTTGGCTCCATATAAGGAACCGTCTTGTGGCCTGCCAATGCCACCTCCTACGACAAGCTCAAAACCAAAGTATATGTTGATCACCCTGTGACCCCGCATACAAATGTCATACCAAGACAACACAAGGATTCTACCCATAAAATGGTTGGCCACTGTAGTTTATCAAAACTCCCCTAGTGAATGTTCATGCTCAACTACTAGGCCAACTGTACCCTCCAGGACATAGTCAGCTGGCCTCCCTAGGAAATGATAGGTAGTCCCACCCGGATCCCAATGCCAGTTTTGGGTTCCTGTATTCCCAACAGCTATAAACTCCTGCTGAATTACACCCAGATCCACCACCATCTCCATAACCCACTCCGCCGAGTACCAACTCAAAATATCTCACCATCCAACCTCAACATGCGGATGCTGCACCTTGTGCAACTTCGATTGTCTCATCCCACTATCTTGGTCAACATATGAAATATGACTAGGTGTCTCTGTCTCTCTCTCTCCAATGGGAAGATGTGACCCAAAAATGCTGATAGGCTCATCTATGTATGCCTGAAGTGGGCTACTCTGACACTCCAATGTGCCCTCTAGCTGTACCACTATGGAATTCAACTGTTCCCCAATGTGAGCCAACATGGCCAGTGATTTGGCACAAACCACTCTCATGCCCTCGAGTTCCTTGTTTTGTAACAAAATAGCCTCTCTTAGTGATGTGACCTTCCCTTTCAAAGCTAGAAGGTCAGCCTGAAGCTGATGATAGTGTTGTGTGTGACCATAGTCAAATACCTTTTTATCTCCTAACACCTCATCAAGGGCTTGCCCAAAGGATGGTTGCACACCCTCCTCTATAGACACTTCAACACGCAAGACATGCTCACTAGTCAGCTGAATGTGATTGTCGCCCGAAAATTCTATCATTGTCTTGGAGGCCTCTGTACCTATCGACACCTCAAAAATGGTGGAGTTGTCTCCTGACACCTCATCAACTTGTGATGTGTTTCTATCATCATAGAATTCAGTCACAACCCCGGATACCCCATCAATGGAAACCTTAACAATGGGTGGTGTCTCATCAACGAGTGTATGCTGAGCTGTCTCCTTGCCAACCATGGCCCCTTCAAATACTCTTTCATCTTCTTCCTTAACCCATCTCACCATCCATGCATAATTCCACATAATTCCCCCTTATTTTTGCATGTCTCTTAGTTCACGAAACTCCCAAAAATATAGAGACGCTTGAATGTCATGTCCCAATTATTGGTATGCCCGCCAATTTGCTGCCAATAACTCCACATCAGTTGCAATAATGTCTTTCCATCTGGATGTATTATACACCATTATAGGCATAACAGAATTGTTGTATAATTTAGAATGGTGTTGATTCCAAATTATTGCATGAATTAGTTTCTTCCCCACATTAACCATCATTTGTTGCACCCTAATCATGTCATTCAAGGTTATTGCCATGGCATATAAGTTTAACCTTTCTTGGGGTACCATGATTTCTTAGTTATTATTATTATTATTATTATTATTACAATCTTCTCATAGAATGAAGGGTTTCCCATAGGCTGAGCCAAATATTATTCTTTGATACCACTGTAATATCCCAAATTGGGATTAACAGTAATAAAAGTGAAAATAGACTTTAAAAAATGACAAAAGAAAATACATCATCAAAGCATGTAAAATGGAGCAAAAAAAAATGCTGAGTCATTTTATTAAATTGAATGGAACGAGTACAATAGTGGTGTTGGAAATCTTGCACCTAGGCCGGTTCAAAGCAGGCTGAAGAAAAACTCAAACCGAAGCTAAATCTCCTGCTGGAAGAAGCTCTGCATGGATCTGTCTCTACGCTGCCTAGCCCATAAATGTTTTTTCTACTCCACTCAGTATGCTACTAGGGCCTGGAATAATTCTCAGAAAATTATGGGATTTTAAGCACTGTCTCCACTCAAGAAACCCACAAAAACCCAGGAAGTATTTTTCCAAATATTGACCTCAAAATTTCTGCCTAATTTTCGCCTAGCTCCTCTAGTTGTTGGATGAGTTGGGATCCTGGTTTTCATTCTTAATACTACCCATAATTTTTTTCCAAATTAATCTTGGCCTCTCCTCAATAATCCCAGAAAAAACCAGAAAGGGTTTGTCCTAGTTTTGACTTCGGAAATTGGCCCTCTTGGGCTTGGCATAATGAATTACTGGGGGAAATCGAACCACTAGAAGAATTTACATGGAAATGTCTTTGGAATGATGAAATAAACCCTGGTAGGAGGTGGCTAGCCTCCCCTCCAAATAACCTGATGATAATTCCCTTCTCTCCAACCTCTCGACTCAAACTCCTCACTACATTGCGTCCTCCACTACGTAGTCCAGAAATGGCTACGCTTCCTCCTGGTACCGTTGGTAGAAAATTCCCTCAAAAAAGGGTGGAAATCCTCTCTTGAGAGGTAAATAGAAGTCCCCTGATGCAAGGGTTGATATCTATGCTTCAAGATCTCATGTGCTAAACAACACTGCATACTTGGCTCTCCGGCTCAAGCGTGCTCTGTCAAAATGACAAGAAGAAAATAGATGAATGAATGAATGAATCCCAAATAAGACTTCCCTTCCTCCTTTTATCCATTGAGGCCCAACATATTCCTTTGGTCCAGCCTTGGCCTGTGCCTTGATCCATGTTAGTTAGAACATTCTCACCCACATGTTTAAATTAATTCCCTTTAATTATTTTATTTCCCTAAGTTAGACTTAGGGTCTCCATTAAAATAATTAATCTATTGAATAACTTTCACACTGGTTTCAATTTCTCCAAACGTTTTATGGGTCTTGGAGATCTCATGTGTTCTATCCCCTACACAAAGTTTCAGAGCTAGAGCACAACCGATGCTACCCAAAATATCAACACTCCCTCTTAGCAAGGAATGTGATCTAGAAACACTTCACTCTAGAAGCATTACTTTCATCTCTTGCATCTATCCCCTGTGCTGCTAATGCTTGGCCTGCTTCCCTCCATCCACTACGCTAATTATTTCTGTATTGCTACCCATGACTCTGCCACAATCACTACCACAATTGTACTAAAGCTCCCTCTCAAATTGCTGCATGATGCTACTTATAGAACTGCCACTGATAACTACTGCACTACAACTCAGTTGTTGAGAAGTAAGAAATTGAAGGACATCACCCAACAAATTACAGGCAAGTTGGTCTGGCTATATCTCATCACTGAACCACCCTATGCAACTACTCTGCACTATCTCTCTAGAGCATTTGCAATGCTTCTTCTCTGCATTGCTCTTCATTGCCCCTCTATGCTACTAAAGTCCCATCAGAGTCTGTGCTGCTACTTCCACGTTGTTGCTGCCATTGCACTACGCTACTCCAATATTCAACAGTCAATCATTTCCTTGTGCTTTTCCATGATCCTCTACATCTACTGACTGTAGTCATAATGCTACTATCTTTAACGACTCTCGTAGCTCGTATGTGTTCTAAGAGTTTAGGCACCTCAAGGATCTTGTAGTCACCATATGTAGCTCAATCTACAGATCTATGTCGCCCACCTCTTCTCTTGAGGTACACGAACACTCATGGCCACATCATCATCGTTTTCGTCACCCCTTTTCATTGTTTCTTCCTTAGAATCTAAATCTTCCTTGCCCTTCTTCTTAGGAGAATTATTGGTGAAGTATCCCAATTCACCACATCTGAAGCACCAGACCATTAGGGGAATTTTGAGGTCTAAAATGGGCCTCCTAAGGAAATTATAAAATAATAGTGGAAATAGTAAAATAAGATTTGATTACATTATCAAATTTTAGAAGGAAAAAATGAAAAACTATTATTTCAACTCATATTTTGAACTTATCTCCAGAAATGTTTACTCAAATTTTGAGTGGGAGTACTCGTTGGATGAAAAATTTAATTCTCCATCCAAGGAGTACCCATTTTCCATACTTCTGATGGATCCTTCTACATGAAAAATGACAAATACATGAAAAATTTGATTGCAATCATGTATTTCATGTATTTCTCATTTTTCATGTAGCAGGGTCCATCGAAAATGTGCAACATGGGTAATCCTTGGATGATGAATTAAATTTTGCATCCAACAAGTATTCCTGCTTGAAATTTGAGAAAACAATTTGGGAGATAAGTTGAACATATGAGTTGAAAAAGTAGTTTTATTATTTTATTATTTTTTAATCTTTTTACCCTTTTACTTAAAAAATGGTGAATCACCCCCCTTGGTTTACATCATCAACTTGAATCCTATTGGTTCTTATAAATTTTATTTTGGTTGTACATTTTTATTAGGAGGCCCATTTTAGACCTCAAAATTCCCCTAATTCTTGAATAGGTCCTTCTTCTTCTTCCCTTGTTGTCCCTCTCCCTTAGATGCTAGGGCTGCATCTTCCTCCTCCTCCTTCTTAATCATGACTCCTCCACAGCTGAATTCCCTCTTGGTTATCCTACTGATCTCCTCCTGTTGAAGGAATGCCCACATTTCCCCCCAACTTGAGAGTTTTTCTCTGCCCAAGATACTTTGGAAAATTGTCTCCCACTCATCAGTGATTGCATTCATGTCAATCCTCACCATGAGTGCATCATTAGGAGTTTCCCCCATGGAAACTAGCTAGTCCCCAATAGTCTACAATCTAAAGAGGAAAGGATCTATCTCATCTCCCTTGTGCATCTGGAACATCCATATTTGATTCTCCAGAAGCATATTCCACCGGACAGAGCTACCTTAATACAACATGGTTTATGTTGTCCATACCTTGTTTTTTGTTTTCTTCTCGAAAATATGTGGAAACAAGTGATCTTTCACTCCATCCATAATCAATAATTTAGACTGCGCCTGATTTTCATTAAATGTCGGCACAACCAGGACATTCTTGGCATGGTCTCTGATGCCATATTCATCAAGGACTCTGAGGATTATGGATTTCCAGATAGAAAAGTTAGACACATTGTTTAACCTATCCTAATATCTCAGTCCATTAGGGGCCATCTCTTCTCAAACCATCGAAGCAAGTGATCTTCTCCTGTCTACTGCTGCTACACTTAGAAAAAGATCAGATCTATGTTTCTTGGCAATAAAATCCATCTAGATAATATGCTCCCTCTGAAAACTAATTTCCTTCCCATAAATACTTTACCAATTATGTCGAATCGATCCTCTACAATCACTCCACTTGATCAAATCTCAGATTTCTTGGCTAGAAAATTTGCTGAGGAACTGTTTCCCATTACTTTTTTAACCCTTCTAGGCATTGTTCTACAATAGCAGAAACAATACCCCACCAACAAATATGAAGATTATAAAACTACATTTCTAGCCATGGAAACCAGCACAAGTGTTGGGTCATAAAAAGGTATCTTTTGAACACCTAATTAGCCTACATTAATCATCAATCTGGGAGCGAATTTTTATTTCAAGAGTGTACTCTGTCGAAGGCTTCAATTAACTAAGAGTAATTCTATGAAGATGTAGTACAGAATGTTAAATACAAGAGTAAACAGATGCTTGTAAAGAAATATAATTACAGTAATGAAAATAATCTGAAAGCTTAACTACATCAATATGTAAACCATCGATCAGGGATACAATAGTAATAAATCCTTCCCTTAGAAATCAATGCAACCGAAATCACACTGAAACAAGATAGCCAATATAGGAACTTGGAAGAAATAACCAGTGTTCTCTACAGTTGGCGGTCTTGTACTTAAAGCAATCAAAATGAAAGCAAACTCAATCTTCTTGCTGATGAAAATAACTGAAAGGAACAACAACTTGTAATTCCTATGCATAACAATTGTAACTCATCTATTTTCTAATCTGAAGCTATGAATCAGAAATAAACAATAAACAGAAATGGAACAGCAATATGAACATCAATTCTAATTCTAACGCAATCAAGCAACTAATCTCAATACTCCAATCTTTTTGACAGCCAATACTATGCATAATCAATTATAACAAATCATAAACTAATAGAACAACAACTAGAATCAGATATAAAACATGAAATATTTTATAACAGTAGCAAGATAACTGAGCAACGAATGTACTTCTTGCAAAAGATAAAATAGCAATGCAATTCATTAATGAATATGTATTCAATCTAACAACATTAAATCAACTCTGTAATTGAAATAAAAATTAAAATCAACTTCACACAACAGTAAGCAAAGATTAAGAATACAAACAGCAAGGTAATTCCACCAGAGCCGGGCCCTTAGTGCTAGTGAAATACTGCTGGGCTACTTCAGAACTTAAGAGATGAAACGAAACACGTGTTTGATATTAATTGAACATAAAGTATTACAAATATTGTTCTCTCAAAGCCGAGAGTCAATAAACATAATATTACAGAGGAAACGTTTGAATATAAGGATTTTCGACCAACTGACTCACTCCCTCATCACTAATGGACATTGCTTTATATATCAGATCCTAACGGACAAGACAAGGAATAAGATGAGTTTGAACATCGATCCCTTAGGATCGAAGGATCTTGAGGGATTCACACCCCTTCATTTAGTTATCATCTTGTTTACTTTGACCGAGGCCGAGCTGTTCCCTACATTTTCTTGGCAATTCGTTCGGATCTCCTTGCATTCGGTTGGATGTGGTTCAACACTGATCGAGCAATAGTTACATTGATCTCAGCCTCACCTTTGGTACAGCTGTTCACTTCGTCTAATTCCTATTTTATCAACAAAAGAAAACTTTAGTCATCTTTTTATAATAAACATAAACCTTTCCAATTCTATCATAATTCTTATAATAAATTACCTTCCCAAGGTAAAATGGAGTATGTCTATAGTAAAATAATGAGAAGATACATAGTAATTTCATACCATTTTCACTGCCCAGCATACCCCCTTGCTTAATATTTTTCATGTCCTCATGAAAAATATAGTTCACATGGAGAGCAGTCAAAGAATAAGCCAGATAAGGTTTTTCATCAACAGGCCTAAAACCATGTAGTGCAGCTAATTCCTCAAAAACATGCTCTGTCTGTCCTTCGGGGAATTCGTAAATGGATTTGTAGTCTAAAGCAGGATACCATGCAATAGGGCTTCGGAACCTACATCCTAGACAAAATAGTCCTTCTTTTAAAATGAGATGACTATAGGAAATCAAGCGGTCTGTAGCTAGCCCAAAGTTTCTATAATTAAATTGTTCCCTATTTTGCACATTCTAATTGGAGATTCTCCATCAGACCTTAGCTGTTATATAAGCTTGGTTTCTAATGGATAAGAAATAATTTGTCCCATTCGAGATAATCGATTTGTGGACAGACCCCAATGCTTGGATATCGCCTTCCTTTGTCATCAAACTTTTCTGCCTAGCCCAAAATTGAAGTGGGTTCTAAGGTTCACTCCTGACCCACAAATCTAATTCATTTTCCTGCCTTTGGAAAGCATTATAGGCTTTAAGACATTTTAATTGATTTACAGCAAAGGAAATGAATGCCTGATATTGAAAATATCCCACAAAAGGGCTAGGGTTTGGCTCACAATCATTTTCAAGTATTATATTATGCAGGTAAAATTCACACAAAAGGCGTTGTACTTTGATCCCATAAAGTTTTCAGCATGATACAAAGTCATCTATGGTTTTTAGCTCTATGGATTACCCTGCCCTAACTTCCTTAATCTTTAGCTGTAAATATCTTTCTAGTAAAAACAAAGCATATTTTTTGGCGGGGCATCTACAGGCTAAGACATCAGTGTACAATGAGCAGAGAGTGTCCATTCGATTGTAGGATAATTTTAATTGGTTCATTACCTTGTCATCCTTTTCCTCTGCTTTTCGACACTTTTCGTGAGCTTAGGCTTCTGCTTCATGGATAATTTTCATTTGTTGCTGCAATTCTTGATATCTCTTTCTTGGGACAGTGTCTTCTTCCAACCTCTGCCTTTCTATTTGGGCTTGTGCCAACTCCTCTTGGAGTCCGGCCAGTGTCGGATCACTAAAAGTATGCTGACTAGTAGATTGCATGTTTTCACTTGAAATAGGTCCCTCTGGAACATTGGAACAGCCATTTTCTGCTCCGTATCTCCATAATTAGGCTCAGGCGTGGCTTCTTCTGCAACTTGGGGGTTCCTATTAGCGGTCAGCTTTCTCTTTTTAGAAATTATATTGGTATCTATGCTTCTTCTCTTAGGCGCTCCCTTAGGCATTTGTTTCATTCTCAGAACCCTAATGGTTTGCTTTAGCTATTCTACGAGTTTATGAAGCTTCATTCGTTCCCTGCGAAGCTTATCAATCTCAGTTGTTTTCCTCCTCTTTTTTAATGGAACAACTATTCCCTTATCTGAACCCGTTTGCTCAACAGGGTTTTGGTATATATCATCCATGCCTTCAGTTAAGTTGTCTTTTTGATCTTCTTCTTGGGGTTCTTCTTCCACATTCATATTCCCTTGGCTAAATTCTTCGGGAATCATACCCTTAGTTGACTTTGCAATCTCCTGAGGGCTTCTAGGTTGAGATACTACTTCGGTGTTCTCTTTTTCTTGTTCATGACTTTCAGGGGAAGCAACCCTAGCTTCGCTATGGTTTGCTGTTTCATCCAACATTTCTCCAGATGTTTCTTTATCGATAGCAGAGTTCTCTGGTAACTGATCAATATCAATATTAAGGTCCAAAGGGCTATGAGGCTGCGCATAGTCACTCATGTTGGCCAGAATTCGGGCCAATTGGTCTTCCTGTAAAGGGCTTATGGTAGCATTCTCGGGAGGCTCTGTTCCTTCTTTGTTGCTGATATGATTATCTTCATCCTCCTCACAAGTATGATAGCTTCCTTCTTCCTCATCTGAATATCAAATTTCTCCTTCAATTTCTTCTTCCTCAGTATTTCCTTCCTCTGCACTAGATTGTTTTCCACCACTTGTGTGGTGAATTATTTCTTCTTCGTCTGAGTAGCGAATTTCTCCTTCCATTTCCTCTTCTTCATAAGTGCGAGGGCTTTGTCCCTCCAATTTTGGAGGTTGTTCATCCTCTGAGTTGTACAATTCCAGGGGCTGGATACTGCTGCCCATAAGTCCTTCCATCATCCTCCTACTAAGTTTTGAACAGAGGGACTGTCTGTGATTTGATGGCTTAGATATTGAGCCAACCATTCTCTTCTGTTTCGGGGTAGGTAAAGCTAACCCTCCGTCAATGTAGAATATCAACTCTTCCCAGCTAGTATGTTTCTGGGCGAGGCTATGACTCACTATTAATCAAATTAGGCAATGGTGGCTTACCACCATATTTGCATGTTGAGCTTTTCTTATACTATGAGTGATATCATGCAACAAGGAATTTAAAAATGCAAGCAAATTGACAGTGCATTTTTGTTTTAATACAACCATTAGCTTAAGGTGGCGAGGTCTTACCACATCTTTCCTTTCATCGCACATTATATAAGCCTGCACAATATTGGCCAACTCCGTCCATGGTTCTCCCAATGATGCTGGCAGAACTCCTTTTCCTTTGACAACCAATGTATGTTTGTCATCCTGAAAAATATTCATGGTTTCTCGAATCCTAATCCTTTTCTGAGTCCATATAGTTCCTTGCGCTGGTATGCCAGACACCTCTGCAATTATTTCATCGAATACAACTATCTATCTTCCTCTAACCATGGAGAATCCTTCCTGCAAGTTCTGTAAAAATTCAGTGGCCACTGCTTCGTGGGGTTGTTGCATCCTCATGAAATATGTAATCCACCCCAATTTTTCAAAAATTGCTCATGCAGCATCAGAAATGACCAACACCTGCAACTCACTACGAATTGGCTTTCCTCCCATCGTCTTTCCACTCTGTTAGTTCTTTCCAAACACACAGTGATCATAATGGAACAACACAACACGGTGAATTGGAATAATGTCGTTAAATTTTTGTTTTTCCCTAAAATGCAGGGATTTAGTTCGCATATAGGTAAACAAATATCTGGATTTGATCTGCATGCAGACATCCACGCCCCCCTCACTGGATGATAGGTCATCCTCGACCGTCAATTGAGAGAGGCAAGTGTGGCACAACAGTAGTACAGCGGGAAAAAAAAGCAGACATAATTATGATACATTCAATCAAATTATAGAAATTACTGAAATCAATGCGTGTGATGAATCAGTAATGGATAGAAAATCATTTTGTAATGATTCAAATATGAGGAGAAGGGACAACATAAGATAAACATAAGTACAAATGCATTATTTACCACTTCAAACTAATATGATCGATTTGTAATGATTTTCATGTATAATAGGTTCGGAATCAAAGGTAAAGGATTCATACTTTCATTTGATATTTTAAATAGAGACATAGGAGAAGGGTTTAATATGACTATTGATGTGTATAAATGTGACTCCAATACCATCAGCAGAGCTCTGTTGCCCACAGGTGTCCATAACCATGAGAGAGTTGCTTTCTTACCCTTGGAACCATTTTCCTTTATTCATACTGAGGAAGTGCTTGTTAAATGTCATAATGGAGGCCATTGTGTTGGTTTGGTGGCAAGATAAATCACAATTCCATTCACCGAGAAGAAGTGAAAAGTGGGTAGGCCGGCTCGTGATGAGACCTCCTATTCCAAAGACTTATTAATTTTTCAATTTTCCATTGGACCATATCCCTAGTTTGGTGGCCATGATGGGAATGCCAATTCAATGCCTTCCTTATGATCATGGTAGGTTGGCTCTTGATGAGATCCCCTATCCCGCATCTGCAAAATCATAAAATTATTAATGAAATATGTAATTTTTGTTCTTTTTCATATAGCACTTTTCCTTATTTATTCATAAAGGATGGCTCAACATTCCTTAAGAGTAGGGATGGTGGAAGAATTTTGAACATCTCAATAGAAAAGAATATGCCCTTATTCCTACTCCATAAATAAAAATCAAAGAAAGTTATAACATATGGGAAGAACCAACATCATAAAGATAATCGATCAGATTAATTCAGTTGTAGTAAAACAATAAAATCATGTTATTGGTCATGCCTCTTTTCCCTTTTTCTTATCATTACTAAACAATTTTCTTAAAAATGACGATTTCTTTTGATTTGCTGATTACAGTAAGCTTGAATTTGTATGATTGTATATGAATAATATGTTTTCCTTTAGAAGAGTCGTCAAAAATTCTCAAAATGCTAATCTAAAACAAAAAAAAAACAATCCACTCAAAATGTGTTGTTCCTTTAAAAAGAACAGCATAAACAATTTGCGGAACTGCTGTTACTTTGGAAAGGAACAACATAAGTGTTGTTCCTTTAGAAAGGAAAACAAAACTCAAAACAAACAAAATAAATAGAGTTTTTGAAAAAAAAACAGAATTCCATGATACCAATACCAATTGATATGGTGAATATTCCCTAAAGCAACAATGAAATAATTGAAAAATTATTTATGTACAAAATTTAAAAAATAAATGATTTAATAAACTGGTTCCAAGGAGGAGTTATCCCCTTTAGCGAGAATTTCCATGGTAGAATCTTCCCATAACTTTTGGTAAAAGGATTCCCGGGTAAGCGGTTTATGATAAAATCGTACTCAATGACCGTTTACCTTAAAGGAATGCTCAGATCCATCAATGGTAGCTAATGTAATAGTGCCATTATCATGCACTTTTTGTATTTCATAGGGTCTGAGCCATCGTGTCTGGAGTTTTCTTAGAAAATCCTGAAATCTAGAATCATATCAGAGTGCCCAGTCTCCTTCGTGGAAGATATTTTCTTTGATAAGGGCGTCATGCCATTTTACTCTCTGTTGTTGGATTAAAGCTGTGTGCTGAAGAGCAGAGAGCCTAATTTCATCTAACTCATTAATTTGCTGCAGTCTTTTAGCCTGGGCTTCATTTAGATCTAGACCAACCTATTGAGCTGTTCTAAATGTTTGAATTTCGAATTATATTGGAAAGATGGGTTCTTTTCCAAATACCAATTGATATGGTGAATATCCTATAGTAGGTCTCCACATTTTTCGATATGCCCACAATGCTTCTGGCAATCTGTAGGCCCAATCTCGTCTGTGTGAGGCAACGGTTTTTGTCAATATAGATTCAATTAATTTGTTCGTGCTCTCTACTTGGCCATTGGCCTGTGGGTGGTATGGGGTTGTAATCTTGTGCTGAATGTGGTAGTTTTGTAGTGTTTCAGCTAATTTAATACCTACAAACTGTGGTCCTCCATCTGTGATTATGCCCCTTGGGAGGTCATACCGCACAAAGACTTGGAAAAGAAACTGTATCATGGAGTCCTCTGTAGCTTTTGAAAGTGCCTCTGCTTCAACCCACTTAGTGACATACTCGGTTGCAACTAGGATGTATGTTTTTTGGTTTGAGGGAGGGCTAATAGGGCCAACAAAATCAAGCGACCAGCGTTCAAATGGTTCAATCACTAGTTGAGCGTTCAAAGGCATTTCATCAGACTGCCCAGGGCGACCTGCCCTTCGGCAGCTATCACATGCCCGCACGAATTTTTTGGCATCTTTAAAGATGGTAGGCCAATAATAGCCTGTTCCTAAAACCTTATGGGCAGTGCTACGATCTGCAAAATTCCCACCACATTGGCCATCATGGCATGCTTTCAAAATATCAAATACCTCGTCCTCCCGGACACATCTTCTTATTTGCATATCTCCCCCTGTGTGAAATAGGTAGCCCCCAATCCAAGAGAATCGGGTACTACGCTGTATTATCTGTTTTCTTTCATTAAGGGATAGATGTTTAGGTAATTTAGCTATTGCCAAATAATTTGCTATATCGGCATACCATGGTGTTCTGACAGTAACAACGAACAGATGTTCATCTAGGAAGTGGTCTTCAACTGCTTTTGTATATATTGGCTTTGACATTCTTGATAGAAAGTCAGCTACAGGGTTCTCTTTCCCAGGTCGATCTTTGATTGTAATGTCGAATTCCTACAGTAAAATCAACCATCTTGTCACTCTTCCATTTGTAACAGGTTTATTTGCTAAAAATTTAATGGCAGAGTGATCAGTATATAGTACTACAAGATACCCAATTATATAATGTCTAAAATTATTTATAGCATGAACTACAGCTAAAAATTCCTTCTCAGTCACAGTGTAATTTAATTCAGCAGGGGATAGATTTTTACTAATATAATAGATTGCAGATGGCTTCTTGTCTTCTTCCTGCCCAAGTACTTCTCCAATTGCTGTGTCTGAGGCATCGGATGAAATTTGGAATGGAAAATTCCAATTTGGGCCCCTCAGCACTGGGGCTATTGAAAAAAGCTTTTTTCAGATCATTAAAGGGATTGTCACATTTATGTGTCCAAATGAAATCATCATTTCCATTTAGTGCATATAAAGGTGCAGCTATTTGAGAATAATGTTCTATAAATATTCTATAGTAACCAGAAAATCCAAGAAAGCTACGTACCTCTGTTTGTGTGGTGGGTGTGGGTATTAACAAGATTATTTGAATTTTAGCTGGGTCCACTTGAATTCCAGTTGCTAAAATATAATGCCCTAAGATAACTCCTTCGGTCATCATCATAAGACACTTTTCATGGCTTAAAAAAAGCCTAGTGTCAATACATCTTTGCAATACCTTTTCTAGATTTTCTAATGTAGGCTCAAAATCATCCCCATAAGGTGTAAAATCATCCATATATACTTCGAGACCTTCATTTATTAAGTCTGCAAAGATGCTAAGAATGGCCCTTTGGAATGTAGCAGGGGCATTTCATAGGTCAAAAGGTAAGACTCGATAGGAAAATTCCCCCCATGGATAGGTAAAAGTAGTTTTATCCTGGTCTTCAGGGGAAATCTGGATTTGATTGTACCCACTGAAGCCATTGAGGAAAGAAAAGAATTTATTTAGTGCCAATGTGTCTAATACCTGGTCAATGAAAGGAAGGGGAAAGTGGTCTTTCTGTGTTGCCTTATTAAGTTCACGATAATCTACACATATTCTCCACTTTCCGTTCTTTTTTGGTACCACTACTAATGGAGAGACCCACTTGCTATCAGATACTGGGTAGATGAAATTAACATCCAATAGTTTTTGTAATTCAGCTTTCACAATATCCTTGAGGTGAGGATTTAGTCTTATTTGGGGTTGGCAAATGTGTCTTGCATATTTTTCAATATATATGTGGTGTGCGCACAATTGAGGGTCAATTCCTTTCATATCGGGGTAATCCCATGCAAAGGCTGCTTTGTATTTTCGTAATAATTGGACCAACTTCTCTTCTTGTTAAACAGTCAGATTTTTGTTAATGTTTAGAGTTTTTCCCAGCTCAATTTCTACAATCTTGCTATTGTACACAGTAGTAGGTATTACTTGATCAGGAATGTCTTTCAAAGGATATTATTCTTCTTTATTATCAAATGCTACCTTGATCATGTGACATTGTAAATAAGATCTGGTCTGTGGTTTATTAATAAAACTATTAATGATATCATCCTTTGTATGATCTTTAAAATCAAGAGCATTTTCTATAGTTAGAGGTGATCTCATATTTTCCATTAGATATGATATAGGTTGTTTTTTTTGTTTTGATTATTGATAGACTTGGCTAGGCTGGGGGATATAAAGCTAAATTCTTGACATAGGCTCCCCTTGTTATTGTCATGTTGCCTTATCGGCATCCAATATAAGCATCGACAGTTGCCAACCAAGGTCTACCTAAGATCAACGAATGTCCTTCTAGCCGGCTCTTTGGATTGATAACCAAGAAGTCAGCAGGGTATTCCTAGGAATCTATAGATACCATTACATCTTGTAATGTACCTTCTGGTTTGACTACCGATTGGTCAGCCAATTCCAATAATGTTTTTGTTGGTTCTATCGATGTAATGCCAAGTTTTTGACAGGTGGTGGTTGTTAGGATATTGATTGCTGCTCCCAAATCAACTAAGGCATTTGGATACAATTGCCCATGGATTTGTACTATCATTATATGATTTCCTGGGTCTTCATATTTTACAAGTGTTTCCATTCTTGATAATAAGTTAGATAAAGTACCAAATATTTGGACAGTTGGATTGGTGGTTGTTCTCCTCTTTGGCTTCTTTATGCATAATTCCTTAATGGTTTTTGCATATATAGGAATGTATTATATAGCTTGGAGGAGAGGGATTTTTATACACAAATTTTTTAATTCTCTTAGAAGATCAAAATTAGGATTTTCTAATGGGTGTGGTATGATTAATCGTTCTGGGAATGGTGGAGACGAAGTTGTTACTTGTTGTTGATTTTTTTGTTGAACCTCCTTCTCTTTCTGTAATGTTTGTTCTATAGGTAACAGATCTTCAATATGAACATTATTGTTTCTCTCTGTTTCCACTATGCACCCAGACCTTAATTGAAGGTCATTGCACTCCCTCAGTTCAGTTTCTAATTCTGGGAGTTCCATTATTTGGACAGACTGAATTTGCCTATTTTTTGGGTTTGGGTTGGGTTGGGCTGGGAGTTGTGGTCTTAAGTTGGTCTGGTGGTTTGTATAGGGAGCTGGTAGTGTAGGTTGAGAGAGAGGAATTGTTCCAGCTGGCTGATTTGTAGGTGTTTGCCAGTTTTACTACCAGGCCTGACTCTGGGAAGTAGAGGGGGAACATTGTGTAGGATAGTTATTATTTTTCCAAAACGGTGGGCAGAAAGGAAAGCTAGGAAAATTATTTTGGTTTGTTTGATTTGGCCAAGATGTTGGAGGAAATGGCTATTGTGACCAATTGAGGAAAGGTGGTTGATTTTGCCACATTCCATTATATTGCTGAGCATTGTATTGAGGAGGCTGAAAAGAAGAAAATGGATCATTTGGCATACATGATTGTCATGGCTGCCATTATTGATGCTGATTAAGAAGACATACCACTTCTAATTCTTCTTCTGCCTCCTTATAAATTGCTTTTAGGCCAGGAAGCGAGGGACATCCTTCTGTAGCGTGATATTTTGTGCAAATGGCGCAAACTTTGATCACATCCAACGGGCACTCCTTGTGGCTGTGTTTCTTCCTGCATCTAGGGTAGAATATTGCCAAATTTTGTTCTGCTTCTGCTTGCTTTTGTTTGGCTTGCATAATATCGAACTGCATTGTTAGAGTCTCAAGTATGTCTTTCTTAAAATCTTCTAGCAGATTTCCAATCTCTGCATGAGTCACACTTTCATTAGAGGTCTTATTTTCTCTTGTAATCATATCACGTTCTGCTGGTTTTAGCCTTGTGTTTCCCCTCAAACTCCTGATACACAATTAATGATGTTAGGATAAATTTCCTGATATATATCACCTTTTCCCATAATATTCAATGTTTCAACCCATTGATCTTTCATTCCCCTAATTAATGTGGTTTTCAAAACATTATCAGGTAAGGGTAAAGATGCATAAGGGGATCTCTGAAGATTGTATTGAAACCATTCCACATATTCTTCCAAGGTTTCATTTGTTTTTTCTATCATTTGGAATATTTCATCTTTTAGTTCCTAAGACCTCCAATTATCTTGATAATTCTTTAAAAATGCAGGTTTCATCTAATCCAAATCAGTTATGACACCCCCACCTAATCCCATAAACCATCGTAAGGCTGCCCCTTTAATGTTGAAGGGAATAGTTTTAGTTTTTGGGGATTGGTGGTATAATCATATCCCCTGCATAACACATTGAATTAAAAAAAAAACGCATTTGGATCTTCTGATGTTAAGCCATGAAATGTGGGAATATGTTGAAGGGGAATGACCTTCATAGGCGCATTGACTACGGTATCTACTATAGGGTATTGCAGCGTAGAGGTTTGTTGGGGTGTCTGCTGATTCTGATTTTGGTTCTGGGCCATTTGATCGAAGATGTGCCAATATCCTTCTGGGATCTCCAAGGAATTCTTAGGCTGACTAGTAGGGACAGGAATGGTTTTGACAGCACTCCCCTTGTCTGGAATAATGAGTATTCCTTATTGACCTACTGTTTGAGGTGATTCAAGACCTTGGTTTTGAATAAGTTTAATAAAACTTCCCTTATCTGGATTGCTTATTGTTCGGGCTATTTCAATAAGATATTTTGGGTATCCGGTTTCTCCTGTTTCCGCTTCTCCTTCTCGGATATTGCTAGAGTTCCCTTCTTGAGAGGAAATTATGCAGGGATTCTCAATTTCTTGGGAATATTGCTCAATTCCCTCTGTTTGACTGTGTATCTTAGCAAAGGCTTCAGATGGTGATTTTGTAGCCTGAAGGGAACTAGTAGGCTATCTAGAGATAGCTTTTATAAACCCTACTGATGGCTGAGATTCAGTTCTTTTAATGATTTCGTCAATAAAAGTTGTCCACCCAAGGGTCACCGGTCCCTTAGGTTTTTCAGTTTTAGGAGGAATTTTGTTTTTCTTAGTTGGTCTATTCATTCAAGAAAACAAACCTTCATTCCTACCTAAAGAAAGAAGCTTACCTACTTCTGCTGTGAGGCGGGCTGTGAGCAAGTGTGTTTCTTGCCCAGTGCACAGGTTCTTACCTTCCGTCTTTAATACCCAATTCTTCGCAAGCAGAAGAAAATCAGTTGTGCATCACTCCTCTGAAATGCAATACACTCTCCTCGGAAACGACGCCAAAATGGTGGGTCATAAAAAGGTATCTTTTGAACACCTAATTAGCCTACATTAATCATCAATCCGGGAGCGAATTTTTATTTCAAGAGTGTACTCTTTCTGAGGCTGCAATTAACTAAGAGTAATGCTATGAATATGTAGTACAGAATGTTAAATATAAGAGTAAATAGATGCTTGTAAAGAAATCTAATTACAGTAATGAAAATAATCTGAAAGCTTAACTACATCAATCTACAAACCATCAATCAGGGATACAGTAGCAATAACTCCTTCCCTTAGAAATCGATGCAACCGAAATCAAACTGAAACAAGATAGCCAATCTAGGAACTTGGAAGAAATAACCAGTGTTCTCTATAGTTGGCAGTCTTGTACTTAAAGCAATCAAAATGAAGGAAAACTCAATCTTGTTGCTGATGAAAATAACTGAAAGGAACAAAATCTGGAAAGGAACATCAGCTTGTAATTCCTATGCATAACAATTGTAACTCATCTATTTGCTAATTTGAAGCTATGAATAAGAAATAAACAATAAACATAAATTGAATAGCAATATGAACAGAAATTCTAATTCTAACGCAATCAAGCAACTAATCTCAATACTCCAATCCTGTCGATAGCCAATACTATGCAACAATCAATTATAACAAATCATAAACTAATAGAACAACAACTAGAATCAGATATAAAACAACAAAGCTTTTATAACAGTAGCAAGATAACTGAACAACGAATGTACTTCTTGTAAAGGATAAAATAGCAATGCAATTCGTTAATGAATCTGTATTCAATCTAACAACAGTCAATCAACTCTGTAATTGAAATAAACATTAAACACAACTTCACACAACAGTAATCAAAGATTAATAATACAAACAACAAGGTAATTCCACCAGATCCGGGCCCTTAGCGCCAGTGAAATACTACTGGGCTACTTCAGAATTTAAGAGATGAAATGAAACGCGTGTTTGATATTAATCGAACATAAAGTATTACAGAGACTATTCTCTCAAAGCTGAGAGTCAATAAACATAATATTACAAAGGAAATGTTTGAATATAAGGATTTTCGACCAACTGAATCACTCCCTCATCACTAAAGTACATTGCTTTATATATCAGATCCTGACGGACAAGACAAGGAATAAGATGAGTTTGAACAACGATACCTCAGGATCGAAGGATCCAGAGGGATTCTCTCCCCTTCATTTAGTTATCATCTTGTTTACTTTGACCGAGGCCGAGCTGTCCCCTGCCTTTTCTTGGCAATTCATTCGGATCTCCTTGCCTTCGGCTGGATGTGGTTCAACGCTGATGGAGCAATAGTTACATTGATCTCAGCCTCACCTTTGGTACAGTTTTTCACTTCGTCTAATTCCTGTTTTATCAACAAAAAGAAACCTTTAGTCATATTTTTATAATAAACATAAACCTTTTCAATTCTATCATAATTATTATAATAAATTACCTTCCCAAGGTAAAAAGGAGTATGTCTATAGTAAAAGAATGAGAAGATACATAGTAATTACATACCTTTTTCATTGCCCAACATAACCCCCTGCTTAATCTTGTTCATGTCCTCATGAAAACTATAGGTCACATGGAGAGCAGTCAAAGAATAAGACGGATAAGGTTTGTCATAAACAGGCCTAAAACAATGTAGTGCAACTAATTCCTCAAAAACATTCTCTGTCTATCCTTCGGGGATTTCGTAAATGATTTTGTAGTCTGAAGCAGGATACCATGCAATAGGGCTTCAGAACCTACATCCTAGCCAGAATGGTCCTTCTTTTAAAATGAGACAACTATAGGAAATTAAGTGGTCTGTAGCTAGCCCAAAGTTTCTATAATTAATTGGTTCCCTATTTTGCACATTTTGATTGGAGATTCTCCACCGAACCTTAGCTGCTATATAAGCTTGGTTTCTAATCGATAAGAAATAATCTGTCCCATTCGAGATAATTAATTTGTGGACAGGCCCTAATTCTTGGATAACGCCTTCCTTTGTCATCAAACTTTTCTACCTAGCCCAAAATTGAAGTGGGTTCTGAGGTTCACTCCTGACCCACAAATATAATTCATTTTCCTGCCTTTGGAAAGCATTATAGGCTTTAAGCCATTTTAATGGATTTGCAACAAAGGAAATGAATGCCTGATATTGAAAATCTCCCACAAAAGGGCCAGGGTTTGACTCACAATCATTTTCAAGTATTAGAATATGCAAGTAAAATTTACACAAAAGGCGTTGTACTTTGATCCCATAAAGTTTGCAGCATGATACAAAGTCATCTATGGTTTTTAGCTCTATGGATTTCCCTTCCCTAACTGCCTTAATCTTTAGCTGTAAATATATTTCTAGTAAAAACAAAGCATAGTTTTTGGCGGGGCATCTATAGGCTAAGACATCAGTGTACAATGAGCAGAGAGTGTCCATTCGATTGTAGGCTAATTTTAATTGGTTCATTACCTTGTCAGCCTTTTCCTCTACTTTTCGACACTTTTCGTGAGCTTCAACTTTTGCTTCATGGATAATTTTCATCTGTTGTTGCAACTCTTGATATCTCTTTCTTGGGACAGTGTCTTCTTCCAACCTCTGCCTTTCTATTCGAGCCTGTGCCAACTCCTCTTGGACTCTGGCCAGTGTCAGATCACTAAAATTATGCTGACTACTAGATTTCATGTTTTCACTTGAAACAGGTCCTTCTGGAATAGCTTGTGTTGGAACAGCCATTTGCTACTTCGTGTCTTCATAATTAGGCTCAGGCATGGCTTCTTCTGCAACTTGGGGGTTCCTATTAGAGGTCACCTTTCTCTTTTTCAAAATTCTCTTGGTAGCTATGCTTCTTCTGTTAGGGGCTCTCTTAGGCATTTGTTTCATTCTTAGAACCCTAATGGTTTGCCTGAGTTGTTCTACGAGTTTATGAAGCTTCATTTGTTCCCCGCGAAGCTTTTCAATCTCAGTTGTTTTCCTCCTCTTTTTTAATGGAACAGTTGTTCCCTTATCTGAACCCGTTTGCTCAATAGGGTTTTGGTCTATATCAGCCATGCCTTCAGTTAAGTTCTCTTCTTGATCTTCTTCTTGGGGTTCTTCTTCCACATTCATATGCCCTTGGCTAAATTCTTCAGGAATAATACCCTTGGTTGACTCTGCAATCTCCTGAGAGCTTCCAGGTTGAGATACTACTTCGGTGTTCTATTTTTCTTGTTCACGCCTTTCAGGGGAAGCAACCCTAGCTTCGTTAGGGTTTTTTTGTTTCATCTAGAATTTCTCTAGTTATTTCTTTATCGATAGCAGAGTGCTCTGGTAACTGATTAATATCAATATTAAGGTCCAAAGGGCTATGAGGCTGCACATAGTCACTCATATTGGCCATAATTTGGGCCAATTGGTATTCCTATAAAGGTCTTACAGTAGCATTTCCAGGAGGCTCTGTTCCTTCTTTGTCACTGCTATGATTGTCTTCGTCCTCCTCACAAGTATGATAGCTTCCTTCTTCCTCATCCGAATATTGAATTTCTCCTTTAATTTCATCTTCCTCGGTATTTCCGTCCTATGCACTGGATTTTTTTCCACCACTGGTGTGATGAATCATTTCTTCTTCATCCAAGTAGCGAATTTCTCCTTCCATTTCCTCTTCTTCATCAGTACGAGGGCTTGCTCCCTCCAATTGTGGAGGATGTTCATCCTATGAGCTGTGCAATTCCAAGGGCTGGCTACTGCTGCCCAGAAGTCCTTCCATCGTCCTCCTACTTCGTTTTGAACGGAGGGACTGTCTTTGAGTTGATGGCTTATTTATTGAGCCAACCATTCTCTTCTGTTTCGAGGCAGGTAAAGCTAACCCTCCGTCAATGGATAATATCAACTCTTCCCAGCTGGTCTGTTGCTGGGCGAGGCTACAACTCACTATTAATCGAATTAGGTAATGGTGGCTGACCACCATATCTGAATGTTGAGATTTTCTTATACTACGAGCGATATCATGCAACAAGGAATTTAAAAATGCAGGCAAATTGACAGTGCATTTCTATTTTAATACAGTCAGTAGCTTAAGGTGGCGAGGTCTTACCACATCTTTCTTTCTGTCGCACGCTATATAAGCCTGCACAATCTTGGCCAACTCCGTCCATAGTTCTTGTAGGTTTTAACCCTGAACATAAACTATCTACTCACGAATCTTATAACAGAAGATAAACAATAGCGAGAGCATAAAACATAAAACAGATAAACACAGAGATTTTCCCCTAGATCCCAAATCAGGACGACCAGCTTGATTGATCATTATATTCCTTTTAGTGTTACAACACATATATATACATGCCGAAGCATACATAAACCCCAATCCATAAACCCTAGATTAGAACATAACCGTAGTTCCCTTGACCAGATCTACAAAAATACCAGGGGCCGAAAACCATCGTGCCCGAATACCATGTGCAAAACCATGCACAAAACCATGGACGCGGACTACCCACCGGAAATTAATGACCAAAATTTTTTGCTGGGGCATTGCCCCGGACCCCAATAGGGGGGGCTATCACCCCCCTCTTACCCCCCTGCACGTGCTTAGTCGTGGAAAGAATATAACACATACCCAATAGTTCTCCCAATGATGTTGGCTCAACTCCTTTACCTTTGACAACCAATGTCTGTCCGTCATCCTGAAAAATCTTCATGCCTTCTTGAATCCTAATATTTTTCTGAGTCCATATAGTTCCTTGTGCTGGTATGCCAGACACCTCTACAATTATTTCATCAGATACAACTATCTGTTTTCCTCTAACCATGGAGAATCCTTCCTGCAAGTTCTGTAAAAATTCGGTGGCCACTGCTTCATGGGGTTGTTGCATTCTCATCAAATATGTAATCCACCCCAATTTTTCCAAAATTTCTCGTGCAGCATCAGAAACGACCAGCACCTACGGCTCACTGCGAATTGGCCATCCTCCCATCGTCTCTGCACCCTGTTAGTTCTTTCCAAACACACAGTGATCATAATGGAACAACACAACACGGTGAATTGGAATAATGTCGTTAAATTTTTGTTTTTCCCTAAAATGCAGGGATTTAGTTCGCATGCTGGTAAAGAAATATCAATATTTGATCTGCATGCATACATCCACACCCCCTTTGATGGATGATAGGTCTTCCTCGACCGTCAATTGAGAGAGGCAAGTGTGGCACAATAGTAGTACAACAAGAAAAAAAAAGCAGGCTTAATTATGATACATTCAATCAAATTATAGAAATTACTAAAATCAATGCATGTGATGAATCAGTAATGGATAGAAAATCATTTTGTAATGATTCAAATATGAGGATAAGGGACAACATAAGATAAACATAAGTACAAATGCGTTATTTACCACTTCAAACTAATATGATCGATTTGTAATTATTTTCATGTATAATAGGTTCGAAATCGAAGGTAAAGGATTCATACTTTCATTTGATATTTTAAATAGATACATAGGAGAAGGGTTTAATATGACTATTGATGTGTATAAATATGACTCCAATACCATCATAAGAGCTCTGTTGCCCATAGGTTTCCATAACCTTGAAAGAGTTGCTTTCTTACCCTTGGAACCATTGTCCATTATTCATACTGAGGAAGTGCTTGTTAAATGTCATAACGGAGGCCATTTTTGCTGGTTTGGTGGCCAGATAAATCACAATGCCATTCACCGGGAAGAAGTGAAAAGTGGGCAGGCCGGCTCGTGATGAGACCTCCTGTTCCAAAGACTTCTTAATTTTTCAATTGTCCATTGGAAAATATCCCTGGTTTGGTGGCCATGATGAGAATGCCACTTCACTTCCTTCCTTATGATCATGGTAGGCTGGCTCTTGATGAGACCCCCTATCCTCCATCTGCAAAACCATAAAATTATTAATGAAATATGTAAATATTTTTCTTTTTCATATAGCACTTTTCCTTAGTTATTCAGAAAGGATGGCTCAACACTCCTTAAGAGTAGGGATGGTGGAAGAAGTCTGAACATCTCAATAGAAAAAAATATGCCCTTATTCCTACTCCATAAATAAAAATCAAAGAAAGTTATAACATATGGGAAGAACCAACATGATAAATATAATCGATTAGATTAATTCAGTGGTAGTAAAACAACAAAATCATGTTATTGATCATGCCCCTTTTCCCTTTTTCTTATCATTACTAAACAATTTTCTTAAAAATGACGATTTCTTTTGATTTGCTGATTACAATAAGCTTGAATTTGTATGATTGTATATGAATAATATGTTTTCCTTTAGAAGAGCCATCAGAAATTTTCAAAATGCTAATCTAAAACAAAACAAAAAAACAATCCACTCAAAAGGTGTCGTTCCTTTAAAAAGAATAGCAGAAACCATTTGTGGAATTGTTGTTCCTTTTGAATGGAATAGCAAAAACACTCCGCGGAACTGTTGTTCCTTTCAAAAGGAACAAAAGAAGTGATGTTCCTTTAGAAAGGAACAACAAAACTCAAAACAAACGAAATAAACAGAGTTTTTGAAAAAAAAACAGAATTCCCTGAAACAAACAACGAAAACTGAAAATAAATGAAATAAACAGAAATTTAAAAAATGAATTCCCTAAATCAACAATCAAATAAATGAAATTTTCTTTATGTACAAAATTTAAAAAAGAAATGATTTAATAAACTGGTTCCGAGGAGGAGTTATCCCCTTCAGCAAGAATTTCCATGGTAGAATCTTCCCGTAACTGTTGGTAAAAGGATTCCCGGGTAAGCGGTTTATGATACAATCGTACTCGATGACCGTTTACCTTAAAGGAATGCCCAGATCCATCAATGGTAGCTATGTAATAGTTCCATTATCATGCACTTTTTTTATTTCATAGGGTCCAAACCATTGTGTCTGGAGTTTTCTTGGAAAATCCTGAAACCTAGAATCATATAGGAGTGCCCAGTCTCCTTCGTGGAAGATATTTTCTTTGATAAGGGCGTCATGCCATTTTTCTCTCTGTTGTTGGATTAATGCTATGTGATGAAGAGAAGAGAGCCTAATTTCATCTAACTCATTAATTTTCTATCGTCTTTTAGCCTAGACTTCATTTAGATCTAGACCCACCTTTTGAGCTGTTCTTAATGTTTGAATTTAGAATTCTATTGGAAAGATGGGTTCTTTTCCAAATACCAATTGATATGGTTAATATCCTGTAGTAGGTCCCCACATTTTTCGATATGCCCACAATGCTTCTGGAAATCTGTAGGCCCAATCTCGTCTGTGTGAGGCAACGATTTTTATCAATATAGATTCAATTAATTTTTTCGTGCTCTCTACTTGGCCATTGGCCTGTGGGTGGTATGGGGTTGTAATATTGTGCTGAATGTGGTAGTTTTGTAGTGTTTTAGCTAATTTATTACCTACAAATTGTGGTCCTCCATCTGTGATTATGTCCCTTGGGAGGCCATACCACACAAAGATTTGTAAAAGAAACTATATTACGAAGTCCTCTGTAGCTTTTGAAAGTGCCTCTGCTTCAACCCACTTAGTGACATACTCGGTTGCAACTAGGATATATGTTTTTTGGTTTGAGGGAGGGCTAATAGGGCCAAAACAATCAAGCGCCCAACATTCAAATGGTTCAATCACTAGTTGAGGGTTCAAAGGCATTTCATCAGACTGCCCAGGGCGACCTGCCCTTTGGCAGCTATCACAGGCTTGCACGAATTTTTTGGCATCTTTAAAGATGGTAGGCCAATAATAACCTATTCCTAAAACCTTATGGGCAGTTCTACGATATGCAAAATTCCTGCCACATTGGCCATCATGGCATGCTTTCAAAATATCAAATACCTCATCCTCCCGGACACATCTTCTTATTTGCATATCTCCCCCTGTGTGAAATAGGTAGCCCCCAATCCAAGAGAATCGGGTGCTACGCTGTATTCTCTATTTTCGTTCATTAAGGGATATATTTTCAGGTAATTTAGCTATTGCCAAATAATTTTCTATATCGGCATACCACAGTGTTCTGACAGTAACATCGAACAGATGTTCATCTAGGAAGTGGTCTTCAACTGGTTATGTATCTATTGGCTTTGACATTCTCGATAAAAATTCAGCTACAGGGTTCTCTTTCCCAGGTCGATATTTGATTTTAATGTCGAATTCCTACAGTAAAATCAACCATCTTGTCACTCTTCCATTTGTAACAGGTTTATTTGCTAAAAATTTAATGGCAGAGTGATCAGTATATAGTACTATAGGATACCCAGTTATATAATGTCTAAACTTATTTATAGCATGAACTACAACTAAAAATTCCTTATCAGTCACAGTGTAATTTAATTCAGCAGGGGATAGATTTTTGCTAATATAATAGATTGCATATGGCTTCTTGTCTTCCTCCTACCCAAGTACTGCTCCAATTGTTGTGTCTGAGGCATCAGATGAAATTTGGAATGGAAAATTCCAATTTGGGCCCCTCAGCACTAGGGCTGTTGAAACAAGATTTTTGAGATCATTAAAGGGATTTTCATATTTATCTGTCCAAATGAAATCAACATTTCTAGGTAGCGCATATAAAGGTGCAGATATGCGAGAATAATGTTCTATAGATATTCTATAGTAACTAGAAAATCCAAGAAAGCTATGTACCTATGTTTGTGTGGTGGGTGTGGGTATTAACAAGATTATTTGAATTTTAGCTGGGTCCACTTCAATTCCAGTTGCTGAAATATAATGCCCTAAGATAACTCCTTCGGTCATCATCATAAGACACTTTTCATGGCTTAAACAAATCCTAGTGTCAATACATCTTTGCAATACCTTTTCTAGATTTTCTAATGCAGGCTCAAAATCATCCCCATAAGGTGTAAAATCATCCATATATACTTCGAGACCTTCATTTATTAAGTCTACAAAGATGCTAATAATGGCCCTTTGGAATGTAGCAGGGGCATTGCATAGGCCAAAAGGTAAGATTCGGTAGGCAAATGTCCCCCATGGACGAGTAAAAGTAGTTTTTTCCTAGTCTTCATGGAAATCTGGATTTGATTGTACCCACTGAAGCCATCGAGGAAAGAAAAGAATTTCTTTCCTGCCAATGTGTCTAATACCTGGTCAATGAAAGGAAGGGTAAAGTGGTCTTTTTGTTTTTCCTTATTATGTTCACAATAATCTACACATATTCTCCACTTTTCGTTCTTTTTTGGTACCACTACTAATGGAGAGACCCACTTGCTATCAGATATTGGATAGATGAAATTAACATCCAATAGTTTTTGTAATTAAGCTTTCAAAATATCCTTGAGGTGAGGATTTAGTCTTCTTTGGGGTTGGAGAATGGGTCTTGCCTCTTTTTCAATATAGATGTGGTGTGTGCACAATTGAGGGTCAGTTCCTTTCATATTGGGGTAATCCCATGCAAAGGTTGCTTTGTATTTTCGTAATAATTGGAAGAACTTATCTTCTTGTTCAACAGTCAGATTTTTGTTAATGTTTAGAGTTTTTCCCGGCTCAATTTCTACAATCTTGCTATTGTACACAGTAGTAGGTATTACTTGATCAGGAATGTCTTTCAAAGGATCTTCTTCTTCTTTATTATCAAAGGAGTATGTCTATAGTAAAAGAATGAGAAGACACATAGTAATTTCATACCTTTTTCACTGCCCAACAACAAGGTCACTCCTTCTTAGACCGTGACACCCTATTAGGCTTACGTAAGCCTCTGTGTGATTTCAACGTGAGCTTGAAAGGATCTGCATCACACTTTTGTGCCTATGTCAACTCTGCGTCACTCTGCAGGGCCTCTGCATTGTCCCTATAGTGTTGTGCTGCCTCTTTCTGAATCTGTGAAGCTTCAACTACCCTCCTCTAGAAGAAAAATATTCATCCCTATGCTGATGGCTTTAGCTTGATCTGAAATCACTCTAATACCATGTGAAAATTTATAAATATAGAAACCTTATTACATTATCTTGATTTACTTATCCTACTTTTTCTATTTAATTAACATGTTATTTTCTGAATATTCAGTAAAATATCAAATAAAACACAAATAAAACCTACACATTCATATAGATCATTTAATGAAGCATAATTCACACATGATAAAGGACACAGTAGTTTTTGGACAATGTCCCTATAATAACCCAATACGGGAAAACCAGTGTAGCAGCTCTTGGACGATTTGTCTATTAAGAAGAATAGCTAAATACAATCAAGGGAACCATTAATGGTTTTTCCAATAGAGAATTCATGGTAGATGTATCTTTCACTCGGAGACAAAAAATATGGTCAATTCAACAGAGGAATTACTCCTCTGAAAATACTAAATATGAGCCCTTTCTGGCCCACTAGAACCCCAATGTTGCTCCTTGAGCCTCTGTGTCATCTTCTCTAGCCCAGCATAGCCATTGCACAACACAAATTTCCCCTGTATCACCTTTCTGAGCTCATCGCTACCTCTACGTCACCCTGAAGGCCCTGCATTAGCCTCTACGTAGCCTCTGCATCACCCTGAAGGCCCCGCGTCAGCCTCTGCGTGAGCCTGGCTGTGTTGCATCCCTCCTGCTGGTCTCTATGCTGCTTGGTACAAATCTACCTCTCAGCCTTAGTATTCTCGACCTCAGATCAGAATAATCCCTCGCCGATCCATCCCTCTCAAGCACTGCAAGCTTACTCGAAAATTATCAGCAAACCATGCCCTATAATTTTGACTTAGCTTAAGTGCTACTTCTTTGTGTGTCTTCTCCAACTGACCCAAACCTTTCCTTTAATAATTTTCTTGTTGAGAAATCAATGATCGTGATATAATCTCTAATCAATGGCTAAGATTAGAAAATACTTGATCCATGTTACATAGAACATTCTCACCCATGTGTTTAAATTAATTCCCTTTAATTATTTTATTTCCCTAAGTTAGACTTAAGGTCTCCATTAAAATAATTAATTTATTGAATAAATTTCACATCATTTGAAATCTCCCCAAATGATTTCTAGGTCTTGGAGATCTCATGTGTTCTAGCCCCTCCATAAAGTTTCAGAGCTAAAGCACAATCGGTGCTACCCAAAATATCAACACTCACTCTTAGCAAGGGATGTGGTCTAGAAACACTTCACTCCAGAAGCATTACTCTAATCTCTGGCAACTGTCCTCTACGCTGCTAATTCATGGCCTATTTCCCTCCATCCACTGAGCTACTTCTTTCTAGACTGCTACCCATGACTCTGCCACAATCACTACCACATATGTACTAAGGCTCCCTCTCAAATTTCTACATCATGTTGCCTATTGAATTTCCACTGATAACTTCTCCACTGCAACTCAGTTGCTGAGAAGTAAGAAACTGAAGGACATCACCCAAAAAATGATAGGCAAGTTGGTCTGGCTGCATCTCATCACTGAAGCACCCTATGTAGCTACTCTACACTGTCTCTCTAGAGCCTTTTCAATGCTTCTTCTCTACATTGCTCTGTACTTCCCCTCTATGTTGTTGAAGTCCCATCAGCATCTGTGCTGCTACTTCCATGCTTCTTCTGCCATTTCATTGCGTTGCTCCAATATTCAGTGGTCAAGCATTGCCTTGTGATTCTCCACGATTCTATGAATCCACTGACTGCAATCATCGTGCTACTGTCTTTAACGACTCTCATAGCTCGTATGCGAACTAAGAGTTTAGGCACCTCAAGGATATTGTCATCACCATATATAACTCAATATAAAAATCTATGTCACCCCACCTCTTCTCTCGAGTTACATGAGGACTCATGGCCACATCATCATCATTACCATCACCCCTTTTCGTTGTTGCTTCCTTGGAATATGAATCTACCTTGCCCTTCTTCTTAGGAAAATATTGGCAAAGTATCCCAATTCACCACATCCAAAGCACTAGAGAATTAGGGGAATTTTGAGATCTAAAATGGGCCTCCTGAGGAAATTATAAAATAATAGTGGAAATAATAAAATAAGATTTGATTACATGATCAAATTTTAGAAGGAAAAAATAAAAAACTACTTTTTCAGCTCGTATTTTGAACTTATCTCCTAAAGTGTTTACTCAAATTTCGAGCGGGAGTACTCGTTGGATGAAAAATTTAATTCCCCATCCAAGGAGTACCCATGTTTCATACTTTCGATGGATCCTGCTACACGAAAAAATGAGAAATACATGAAAAATGTGATGGCAATCACGTTTTTTCATGTATTTCTCATTTTTCGTGTAGCAGGGTCCATCGAAAGTATGCAACATGGGTACTCCTTGGATGAGGAATTAAATTTTTCATCCAACAAGTATTCCTGCTCGAAATTTGAGTTAACACTTTGGGAGATAAGTTGAAAATACGAGTTGAAAAAGTAGTTTTATTATTTTATTATTTTTTTAATCTTTTTACCCTTTTACTTAAAAAATGGTGAATCATTCCCCATGGTTGAAATCATCATCTTGAATCCTATTGGTTCTTATAAAGTTTATTTTGGTTGTACATTTTTATTAGGAGGCTCATTTTATACCTCGAAATTCCCCTAATTCTTGAATAGGTCCCTCTTCTTCTTCCCTTGTTGTCTCCCTCCCTTAGATGTTAGGGCTACATCTTCCTCCTCCTCCTTCTTAATCATGACTCCTCCACTACTAAATTCCCTCTTGGTTATCCTCCTAATCTCCTCCTATCGAAGGATTTCCCACATGTCCCCCTAGCTTGGGAGTTTTTCTCTGCCCAAGATACTTTGGACAAAGTTCTCCCACTAATCGGTGACTTCATTCATGTCAATCCTCACCATGAGTCCATCATCAGGAGTTGCCCCATGGAAATCAGTTGGTCCCAGATAGTATATAATATAAAGAGGAAATGATCGATCTCCTCTCCCTTGTGCATCTGAAACATCTGCATATGATTCTCCATAAGCATATTCCTCCGGACAGAGCTACCTTTATACAACGTGGTTAATGTTGTCCATACCTTGTTTTTCGTATTCTTCTCGGAAATATGCGAAACCACGTGATATTTCATTCCATCCATGATAACGCATTTAGAGTGTGCTTGACTTTCATTAAAATTATTCATAGCATTAGCATCTATCGGCATAGCTAAGACGTTCTCGATATGGTATTTGATGCCATATTCATCAAGGACTGTCAGGATTATGGATTTCCAGATAGAAAAGTTAGACTCATTGTTTAACCTATCCTAATATCTCAGTCCATATGGGGCCATCTCTTCTAAAACCATCAAATAAAGTGATCTTCTCCCATCTACTGCTGCTACACTTAGCAAAATATTGGATCTAGGTTTCTTGGCATTAAAATCCATCTAGAGAATATGCTCCCTTTGAAAATTGATTTCCTTCTCGGAGCTCCTTCACCAATTCTGTCGAATCAATCCTCTACGATTACTCCACTTGATCAAATCTCAGATTTATTGGCCAGAAAATTTTCTGAGGAACTTCTTCCCCTTAATGTTTCAACCCTTCTAGGCATTGTTATGCACTGACAGAAACAATACCCCACCAACAACTTCGAAGATCAAAAAACTGCACTTCCATCCATGGAAACCGGCACAAGGTCACTCCTTATTTGACTGCAACACCCTCTTCGGCTTGCATCAACCTCTATGTCATCTCAGCATGAGCTTGACAGGCTCTACATAACCCTTCTAGGCCTGTGTCAGCTCTGTGTGAGCAGAGTGGCTTTGCATCACCCGTGCAGGGCCTCTGCGTTGTCCCTCTAGTGTTGCGCTGCCTCTTTCTGAATTTGTGCAGCTTCAACTACCGTCTTGTAGAAAAATAATCTTCAACCTTATCCTGATGGATTTAGCTTGATCTACAATCACTCTAATACCATGTGAAATTTTCTAAATATAGAAATCTTACTACATTATCTTGATTTACTTATCCTACTTTTTAAATTTAATTAACAAGTTATTTTCTGAATATTCAGTAAAATATGAAAGAAAAAAAATTGCAGCCTACACATTCATACATATCATTTACTAAATCATAATGCACACATGATAAAGGTCATAGTATTTTTTGGAAAATGTCCCTGGAAAAACCCAATATAGGAAAAACAGTGTAGCAACTCTTGGAGGTTTTGTCTATTAAGCAGTATATATGAATACAATCAAGGGAACCATTAATTGTTTTCCCAATAGAGAATTCATGGGAGATGTACCTATCACTTGGAGACAAAAAATATGGTCAATTCAGTGGAGGAAGCACTCTGCTAAAAATACTTAATACGAGCCCTTTCTGGCCCATTAGAACCCCAACGCTTCTCCTCGAACCTCTGCATCATCTTCTCCTACCTAGCGTAGCCATTTCACAACACAAGCTGCCCCTACATCACCCTTTTGGGCTCATCACTACCTCTACATCACCCTGAAGGCCCTGCGTCAGCCTCTACGTGAGCCTAGCTGGGCTGCATCCCTCCTGCTGGTCTATATGCTGCCTGGTACAAATTTGCCTCTCTGCCTTAGTATTCTCAGCCTCAGATTAGAATAATCCCTCTTCGATCTGCCCCTCTCAATCACTGTAAGCTTACTCAAAATTTATCAACAAACCGCGCCCTAGAATTTTGACTTAGCTCAAGTGCTACTGCTATGTGTGTCTTCTCCAATGACTTGAAGCCTTCCTTTAATAATTTTCTCGTTGAGAAATCAATGACTGTGATATAATCTCTAATCAATGGCTAAGATTAGAAAATACTTGATCCATGTTACTTAGAACATTCTCACCCACATGTTTAAATGAATTCCATTTAATTATTTTATTTCCTTAACTTAGACTTAGGGTATCGATTAAAATAATTAATTTATTTAACAAATTTCACATCGGGTGTAATTTCTCCAAACAATTTCTGGGTCTTAGAGATATCTTGTGTTCTAGCCCCTCCACAAAGTTTCGAAGCTAGAGCACAACCGATGCTACCCAAAATATCAACATATAGTAGAAACCAAATCTCTTATCTCTACAAGGAATTATAGGCCTTGATTCCGCATTGGTCTTCCCTTTTCCATTGATTTCAAATGGGGAGATAAACTTTGGTGTTTGAATTGCAAATATTTATGTTTTTTAGAGGTATCTATAGGTTGTGGATATCAAACACCAACATGGTTTCAATCAATTCCAAAGGGGAATATTGTTGGCATTATGATGTATGTGTTGTCCTTGATGGAAACCCACTTGTAGTAGTATAACTATGTGTTGATACGATGAGTACACAGACCAGTTCAAAGGTGCTAGAGTCTCTGAACAAAGTGACATAATGGTTGGACAAAGGTATTCATGTCAGAGACAGAATAATTATAAAAATCAACATTTGAATAAATATATGTAGGTTCTATGAAACAAATTCATGTACACATGTAGATATGAAGAAGAAAAAGTATGTACATTTGGCGCACTATGATTCTCTAAATTCCAAAGGTATTTACCATGGTTTTACCCCGCAATATTGAGTGAAGTAACGACTATTTGATCCTGCCAGAGATTACCACCGGCACTAATGTGCTTTTTACCTATGGTATGGGAAAAGGCCTAAGATATATAAGGAGGTGAAGATCAAAGTGATAAAGTTTGCAAATGTGAGAGTGATTGATGATTACCTCAATCTGAAGTATTATTGCATGGTATTGAATATTAATGAGTGATTGATATGAAATAAGTATGCACCCGATAATACAATGATGGATCAGGATCATTAGACTTGAAATGACTATGCATTGTATGATCTGCTTATGGGTTGACTAGATTTGTGATTTGACATATGATTATTTCTTTGAATGTCGTGTTCTAGGTATCTCTAAAGTTCTAAAGTGCAACACAATTATAAGTTGAAAATTGCAGATCTATACATTGGTTTTTCTATGGAAAGGTGCATACACATGCATGTTTTCTTCTTAATATTAGCATGTACTTTCTGCATTAGTTTGAGATCTATACGCGGGTTTTATTCCTGAAAAGTGCGTATAAACACATAAATTCTTTATGAAAATCACATATGAAAGAAAGGGTTTTTGTCGAAAAATATGTTTTTATCTTTCCTTACAGTATTGTTGTATTTCTGATGTTTGTTGATGAAGTCTTCATGTTGATCTAGGCTTAACAATGATGTTTGAAGTTGAATTGTTTGAGTATTGATTTGTTGAAGAATATCCATGATGCAACTAACTGTTTGAGGTTCAAATATCTGTGATCTAACAAAATGTTTCAGTATGTCTGTGTGCAATGCATTGTTTGATTCATATTGACAGTAGTTCAGAATGTGGTATATTAAGATTTGTATGCAGGTTGCATTCATGAAAAGGGCGTAAATATTCATGTTTGTTTAAGCAAAGTGTCATACATATTCTGTCATATGATTGATTAGGGTTGCAGTTCTTTCAGTATGTTGATGCAATGTTTTGAGTTTAGAACCAATATTTTGGTTACAATGATATCACTCTTTTTAGTTAGTGATTGGTTGAGTGACTTTTTGGTTTAGTGATTGTTTAATTAAATGATTCATTGATTGGTTGAATGACTTGGTACAATGATCAGTTTCAGTTTTGATATATGGTATTGGGCTTAAATGTTGGTAGTAGGTTCAGTATGAAAGTTTGATGAAAAGTGGCTTACAATTTGTGATGTGTTGAAGCAAGTGGATCCAGTGTGAAAATTTATGAAACTTTTTCCATGATGATGTTGAGGCTTGCAACCTTCTATGAGGAAGTATAAGCTTACTTCTAGTAGTAGTTGGTGATCAAATCAAGGGGTTGGATCTCCCTTATTATGGGTGCTAGTAAATGAGATCAGTGGGTTGAAGCTCTCTTCCAGTAGGAGCTGGAGAATGAGTGAAGGTTGTAGCCTTCTGTAGGTGGGTTCTTGTGTGCTAGTAGGAGTATGTGCCAATACAATATTGTAAGAATTTTTTCATAATAATAAAATTGAAGACAGAGATGACAACAACGGTGGTTTTCTCCCACATTGGGTTTCCACCTTAAATCTTGATGTTCATGTGTGTTTCTTCGGTATAATGATTTATTATGTTCTTACTACACTTGTTTACTGCTTATCTAAAGTCCTATGAACCATTGACATACTGGTTTAAGACAAACTGATGAAGAATTAACTGAAATAGAGGTTTAATGGATATACCACAGTTGTCTGCATAATATTTGCATATAGACAAAAGTTTACTTTAGGAATGTAGCATATAGAAATTAGAATAAATGAAAATTTTTATGAATGTTTTAAAATACTGATTCATACCCCCTCTCAATATTTTTCCCAACACCTTCATGATGGTTCTTTGAGTAAATGTTGACAAAGCCATTCAGTTTCAGTGATATGTTCAAGAGAAATTCCACCCTCAGAAGACATCTACTATAATACATTAAGACTTACTTCATGTATTCCTCTCTTGAACCAACCTTATATGATTATATTATGTCTCAAATCTTGATACCTATTTTCTGTTTTTCATGGGGGATACATGAAGGCCCTCCTGCGATGAATCGCTTCTTATCTACATCAACTCATTATCCAAGAAGTTGATTTAGAAACTCCCTTTAGTGCCTTAGAGCTTGCATACCTCAATCACAAGTTTCCTCTCTTTTGGTGATAGTTTTTCATCATTGGCCTTCAATTCAAAGATTTTGTGTGGCGTTCTACTTTAGATCATTCATTCACACCTCATGGATTGTACTATGATACCTTAAGGGCCATTATCATTATTGGTGGTTCCTCTAAGGTCTGTTAATGACTTACACCACTGGACGGTAATTAGATAGTGTCTACCATGTTTGACTCCAACTCATTTATTCATATGGTTAGACTCTTATGATCGAGTGGCAAGCTAGAAGACCCCAAATATAATTTCATCCATTCGGGTTGTGCTTTAAGGATTCATACTAGCTCACGGATTGTGATGTATCTTATCATTCATAAATTCATCCAAATATGGGTCCCCCATTTATCATCAATGGACATGAATTTTATTATTGTACATGTAATATTGCATTATAATTTGAGTATCGGTATGCCTACCTTAGCATGATATCATGATGATTATGTATTGTAACAGATGATGATCTCAACCAACCTTTTATTGATCCAAAATTGTTACAAAGTAAATCAGTTGAGCCACCAGTCGCTACTTCTCACTTTGTACTTTAGGGGGAAATCTATTGAGGTCATTTTGTCAAATATGCTCATATGACCCGGAGACCAGATGAATCAACATCCATGACACCTTGGAATCATCCATTTGCAAATCCTTAAGCATAATCTCTCGTTAATCAGCTAAAAAGCCTAGTTTGTGGACCCATCATGATCGTACTTCCTCTTCTAGCAACTTTCATAGTTGCATCTTACACAACTGAGCACCTACACTGACCAGCACATGTTGCCTTTGTTGTAGATGCGATGGTTCTAGAATTTCAGGAAAAATTAAAAAATAATTTGTAATCCTCTCTTTCTACAAGCTTTGAAGGTGGGTTTAAACATTTACTATTGATTGAGATCTTGAACTCCTATCCTAAAGGTCTTATATTTTATCCTTAGAGATTATCTTCCCTCATATGTGGATTTAAATCCCATATTGGTATAACCAAAAATAACTTATTTAACGTATAAATCCTTCACCTCCCATAGAGCCTGCATTGGATTTTTTAGAATGTTAGCTATGCTTTGTTGCTACTTATTTTTATCTAAAGATCCATTACCATCTTTGAGTTTTAATTGTAGGATTTATTTGTGGCTAAGTGTTACACTAAAAATTGTCATTCCAACATTCTGCTATGTGTATGAGCTCATTATTACTCATAGTGCTCCCTTTGCAAGTCTAACATATCAGTTCCTCATGTCAAGCCTTGAAAATTAGAGAAAAGTTCCTAAAAGTCTCCTAAACTTTGGTATCGCACTTTCTCACTATCTTGCCTGCGGTCCCACACCCAATGTTCAGTTGTCATGCGTACCTGAACGCAATTTCTATTTGTTATAGGTGCGGACCCCTGTAAGATAAAAAAGGCACAAGTAATTTCCAAAAAGCTCAATAAAAGTGAATTCTAGAAGCTTCCAGAAAATATCTTGCGGTGATAGAACTGCTCTTATGAGGTGCATGTATTCCTTACCTTATGGAGCTAACCCCTTGATGTGAGGAGCTTATCCCTTTGAAGGAGGATTCTATCCCTTCATGGTTGGAACATAAAACATCCTCTATTCTACTATAAAAAGAGGCATTGGGTAGCCTCAAATGGAGTTGAAGCTTTAGAATATTTGAAGTTAAGTGCTGTTGAGATTCAGACTCAGTTAATTAAGACTTTTGTGAGGAAATATTACATACCTCTATTTGTCTTGATTGGAGGAGTGCAGAGCTTATCAAAGTAAAGGAGATTCCTGCTTCGGACCCTAGAAAGTCCTGTGCAACATCAAGGCTCAGGTTGTAAGGATTTTCTTCTTTTGAAATTAATACAAATATACTCATTTTTCTCAATAAGCTTTCAATCAATGGTTTATTTCATAGATTCCTTGATCACTATGATAAGCATGGTTTATGATGATTTCTATACATGTGCTATGTAATATTTTGCTTGTTTGTGACTGCAGGTTTACGAGGAAAACTCCTTCAAGCGCGCGAGGGACAACGACGACTTCAAACAAGCACTGGACAAACGGTAAGTCCTTAACACCTCTATAGAGCTTTTCATAGATCATATATGCTTAGAGAAAGATTAGTTTATTTGGATGTTTGTTGCTAGATACTTTTAGTACTAGGGAGATCGGTCTTGTCCGCAAGACGGATTAATCCATACAACAAATTGGCGACTCCACTGGGGAAGAACTTGTTGTTTTTGGTTCTCTTTTATTTTGATTTGAGGAAACATTTTTCCTAGTTTTTGATTGATAGACATCTGCCTGGGTAGCTTAGGTTTTCTCTGTTTTTGAAAATTTTGAGATCTTTTATGTTTTTCTCTAATTTTTCCTGGGACCGCACTTTGCCTTCTTTGCACAATGCGGGCAGTTTCGCATATTTGCTTTAGTAAACAGTGCAGTACCGCACCTGTTACTTCTGCAAGCCTGCGGACCCTGTTAAAATTTTGAAAAAACTTGGATTTATTTCTTTAATTTATCTTTATTTTAATTTAGAGTTTTTGGTTTCTGCCTAGATTGATGATTGTTTCTGTCAAAATCTTTCTGTGAATGAATCTTAGCAGTATTGGTGTTTTGATGATTTTCTAGAAGTTTTGCGTTTTGGATTGTCTTTCGCTTGGTCTTTGTAGCGATTCGAAGCATTGACTGTTGGAAGTACCTAAGATTACATTGGTCTTTTGTCTTTGCTGAATCTGGCCTGATTGTGAAGTCATCCTCTATTAAGAAATAGAGTTACATGTTTCTTTGCAAACCTTCGAAAAGAAACTTTGTTATTGGTTTTTGAATCTCATTTTTTATAAAAACATAATTGAGTGTTTTTGATCTGTTTGTTATTATGAACGAATAGATCCTTAGTTTGTTGAATAGCTAAGTAAAACCTTCTTCAAAAAAAAAAAATCTTAAAGCTTTAATTCAATTAGATTATTAAAATTTGTAGGTCTCAGAATTAGTTTGATAGTTTTGAGTGTTTTTTCATAGAATTTTGTAGATCTCTTTTGAAGAAAACTTGTTTTGTAGCTTCAAGTTTTTGAAAGTGAAAGGATTTTCTTATGAGCTTTGATAGTTTGTTTCATTTTTGAGTTATTGCTGAAAAGACAAAAATATTTTCTTTCAATTGCTCTTAATGTTTAAAGAAGGAATTGTTCATTAAAAGAATTGCATTCTCTAACTTTTCCTTAATTAGAACTTCATTGAAAGGAAACGATCTGATTATCATTTTTAGGTGCATTTTTAGTGTTTTTTGGAAGTCGAGTCTTCACACCATCAGAGTTTCACTTCCGCACCCATTGAATTAAGAAACAACTCTTAAAAGTAACGCTTAATTAAAATTCATCTAGCAATATTTTTATTTTCTAGGGCTCTTATCACCAACATAGCTTAGGCTAGTATCTTGGAGTAGGGAGTAATTAACTCTCCAAGGTAGTAAAACAAACAAGTAGACAAATCTTGCGGTAGGAAATAAACCCAATCGTAATTTGTATAATCTAGGAAGCTTCTCTTAAAGAAGTCAATCACGAGATCATGTCCGAACCTTTGAGACAATCAATTCTGTTTCATTGGGGAAGATAGAAGATTTTGCGCGTATTACAAACGGTAAACCTCGGATTAACCATTGTCGAGGAGCCTGGGGTCACTTTTCGGTAAACCTCGGATTAACCATGTCGAGGAACCTTCAAGGGGATTGAGCTTTGTTACTCTGCCCTTGCGCGTGGGATCGGATCGTAGACTGTTCCCCTAGTTATATTTGTTACTATTGGTAACCTTAGTGTCCACAAACTTAAGATTATTTCCTAAGGTGACGGTGAAGGAAAGATCTCACTGTACCTGGAGCAGACGTCGACTAGACTCACTTGGACTCTCTGGGGGGTTATCTTCACACGAGATGGTTTTGTGAGGAAACTTGTGCCAGTTTGTTTCATTAAGCAGGTTGTCGGGGTAACTGTTCCAACCGCCCTTTCTGTATTAAATTTCTACTAAGTTGGATTTCATCACCAACTAGTGTCTTTAGTATGGGAAGTTACAGTTTGTGTGTGGTTTGAACTCCTAGATTTTTAAGCGTGTGATTCAGCTGTTTGATTTCTAGAGACTTTAGGTGTTTTCATTGAAATTTTCTTTGTTTGCGTGTGATTAGTAAAATATTTAATCGTGGCAGAATTTCCGAGACAATCCCGGAGACTACAAGGGAAACCCCCTGAATATTCACCAAGTCAGCTTGAAGGGCTTCGTGCTCTGGTATCGTCTAGTAGCGGTAGGATTAAATCAACAGAAGTTGGAACTTCATCCATAGTAGTTCATCCTGATTATCAAACACCCATAACAGAACACATTCAAGAGCCGATTTCAGTTTCTGAAGTTACTGGTAGTATTTCTCCTGCCAGTGAATGGGATGACGAACCTGAAATCTCTGAACCTGAAACGGAACCTTCTGTTTTGGAAACATCTTCGGGATTTGTTTCACCAACTTCTAGCGATCTTGGTTCACCAAGGGTAAGGAATATTGTCACTGACGATCTTCCATCTAGACTAATTTCTATTGAAGAACTTACTAATCCAGACAAAGAATTATCTCTTCCCAATTCCCCTCAGTCATTAAATCTTAGGGAGCGTGAATCAATTTTCTACAGCCCTATTCGAACTACTGCTTGGTACTTATCCTTAACAAATTTTTTAGAGAATCCGGGTCTTGCTTTTTCTCCACCTCGAGTTCCATTTCATCCAACACCCAGAGGTTATTATCCGTCATCCATTATGGCAGGAGAGTCATCCATGTTTTCCCAGACACCGGAATCATTTTTACATGGTGGTCCTTCTGTTTCTTCGGGATATCAGGCTCTGTCTGGTACTTTCTCGGGGGCAGCTCCTCAACCGATTGAAAGCGCTATCATCTGGTTTAAGTGGAATTAAAATTGAAACGTCGAACGAAGGGAAAATTTTTATGATGTCTGGTACTATTCTGAATCCGCAACCTCAAGGCAGTCAGGTACCGCCTGGAGGGAAATCTCAGGGAAATCAGTTACCGCCTGGGGGGAAACCTCAAGGTAGTCAGTTACCACCTGGGGGGAAACCTTTAGGAAGTCAGTTACCACCTGGGGGTCAACCTCAAGGTAGCTTTTTCTCGGGACAAACTATGGAATCACATTATTTTGGAGGACAACCCCAAGGCCAATACATACCTCAGGGTTATCAACCTGCAGGATAGTACGCACCCCAGGGTCAACCCCAAGCTCAATATGCTCCTCAGGGACCTTATCAACCCCAACTTCAGTACGCGCCTCAGGGTTATCAACCTCAAGGTCAGTACCCAATTCAAGGTTACCAACAGCCTTCTGGTCAGTCATCTTTTCAAGGAGCCGGAAATTTACCACTTACTTATCAACCCTACGTTCAACCAGGTTATGGTCCTTATGTTCAACCTTCTGCAGGAAAATACCTCGAAATGAATATGGTGTGGGATCCATCCCAATATCAACAGCCTATGCAGCCTAATGTGTAGTTACCTTTTCAACCTGGACAGCCTTTGGTTTCTGGTCCGACCCAGCAAACTGTCCAGCCTAATATTCAAACTCCTGCACCTAGTTCTGTGCAGAAGTTTGCGCCTAGTACACCTCAAACTCCGCCTCAAACTGCTACAACTGCTGCTGCATCTGTCCAACCTGTAACACCTATTTCTGGAGTATCTGTAACTCCGAGTTCGGTTATCCCTGCATCCGTGCAAATCCCTCAAGTCTCTATACCCCAGTCAGGGCCTTCCATTCAGACTTCGGTTCAGATGCCTGGAGGAAAAGCTGGTACGAGTACATTTGTCACAATTCAACCGCAATTCACATATCAACCGTACCAGGGATATCCTCAATTCGGTCCCGATTCACAAAATCCAAATTATCAGTATCAACCGTACCCTAGCTACACTTATCAGCAACCTCAACAACCCCAGTTTGGTCCAGTTAATCCTGGTTTTCCAAGAGGTTACACGATTCCTAACGCAAATCCAATTCCCAGTTATCCTGGGTATCCACATCCTGGAACTGATTTGGCTACTCAAGGTTTTCGTGACCCTAACTGTCAGTTACCATTTATTGCAACTTTGGATTTACCTGATTTGATGCGCCTTACGAATGATCCGATTTTCTATTATCCGTACTGGCCACCAATGCCGCATAAGTTTCCCAGTGATATACCCAAATTCGAAGGTAAGTCAGGAGAGGATCCATCAAATCATGTCATGACTTATCACCTCTGGTGTGCGTCTAATTCAATTATTGATGATTCGATTCGCTTACGTCTTTTCCAAAGAACTCTTATTGGTCTTGCAGCCAAATGGTACATTGAGTTACCACGAGGCTCGTTTCATAATTTCAGTCAGTTAGCGACTGCCTTCTTGACTCATTTTCAGTTTCCTGTCAGATACGACAATGGCACGGAATTATTAACTTCACTTAATAAATCTACGTCTACGTATATTTCTGATCATATTCATGAATGGCGACGTAGAAGGCGTTTGGTGAAAGTTTATATTTCGGATCAAATTTTGGTAGAATGGTTTGTTAAATCATTGTTACCCAAGATCACTGAAGATGTAGGTAAGGCCAGTGTTGTTACTGAAGAGCAAGTTATTTCTCAAGCTCAGTACCTTGACCTCGTTTACACGCAGTCAGGTACTTTACACGAAAAAATCCTCGACCTTCCAAAACAAGGTCATATAGGTGCTACTCCTTCAGGGTCTCATGCTGCTGATGGCATGACTGGTACAGTCAATACGAAAAGTAAGAAGAAATATTCAAAGAATTCTTCTCCTATTATAACCTTACCAGATTCCCCGAAAGGAGAATCTTCCCCCAAAATTTCTACCGACATTCATGTCGTAGAGACATCTACGGCTAAATCTAAATCCGGTGGTAAAAAGAAAGGGAAGAGTAAAAACAAGAAAAAATCGAAAGAGAAAACTGATAAAAATGAATCCAATGATGAAAAGCGCAAACCTCATTACCCTTGTTACATTTGTGACGAGGATCACTTCAGTAAGGAATTTCCACATCGTGCAGAGGTTGCAAAATTCGTTAAAGGTTCACAACAACCTGCTGTCTTGAATGATCCTTTTCCAACTCAAGATAGCAAGATGGTTGGTTCCACTTCGACTGCTTCAGAAGAACCTATTTTGATGATGTCTCATGTAAGGATTGCGACGCGATCGCAAGATTATGGTACTAAGAATCTTGTTGATGGGAAAGAAGCAGAATCTTCTAATGCAAATGTATCAACTACACCTCCTCCTGTTTCTGGTCCGCTACAAATCGAGAAAAAAAATCTAGACTTAATAATCAAACCGCCTGCTAAAGGTGTTCTTTGTAAATTAGCTTTCAATCCACATGCAAGAGCTGCTCAGAATTACAACATTGTTGAAGACTTAGCTATTTCCCCTTCAGCAATGTCGGCTTTGGAAGTGCTGCAATCATGCCCAGCACAACGTAAATTGCTTTTGTCTGCTATAGGAGCTGTAGATGTTCAGGATTCTAATCTTATAATCTTTGATTTAGAAAATAGTACACCTCGTCTACCTCATCAAATGGCTTTCCAGATACCAGTGTTAGTAAAAAACAGACCGATCTATCGGACTGTGATTGATGAGGGAGCTTCAACGTGTATTATGTCGATTCAGTGTTGGAAATCACTTGGTTCTCCTACACTCAACCAATCTCCGACGATTCTTAAGGATTTTGATGGTCGAGGTTTCCACCCTTTTGGTATTTTGCAGGATTTACCCATAGGGGTCGAAGGTAAAACCGTAAATATAGATGTGGAAGTGGTTGATGCCCCTCTAGATTACAACCTTCTTCTGGGTCGCAGTTGGTCTTATGTGATGACTGCTGTTGTTTCTTCGGTCTTTTGACTCATAAAATTTCCATATCAAGGAAAGATCGTCACAATAGATCAATTAACTTATTTCTCTTCTGACCCAGCCTCTACAAAAACAATCCAGCACATTGGTAAAGCGACTATCCCTTATAAGGATGTTGGAGTAGGATTAGTTAAAGATTCTGGTTTACTAGGAACTTTTTCCTTTCCTCCTCCTAATGTATCGCCTGCTGTTGCAACTATTCACATGATTTCGTCAAATACTTTTATGTTTGATGATCCTTAGATCATACCTTCTGATTCTGAGTTAGATTCAATTGATGGCATGATGCCTTTGAGTCCATTTGAACTTGCATACCAGGCCGTACAGTCACTTTCCGAAACCTCTTCAACCGAAATTGATCCAATGAATGGGATCACTGATGAATCACTTTCTATATCTAGTTCAACCACAACGAAATTTCCGGATGTTATTCATACTGATGAGTAGATTTGTGAATTTTTGTCTGTTGATGATTTACCATGGGAAGATCTGCATCATCGATCTTCGTTTTTACCTAAACCAGATCATTTTGAAGATGATTTTGCTTCAATTTTTACTGTTGAATATTTCAAAGAACTCCAGAATCCATTGCAAAATCCTGATTCTGAATTAAATTTGGAAAATATTTCTCTAACGGTTCCAATTGACATTTCAGTAAAACCAGGAATAATTGAAAACATTCATATAGGTGCTTGCTGTACTGAAGATGAAATTAAAGGTTATAAAGCCCTATTTCAAGAATTTCGTGATGTGTTTGCCTGGACTTATGAATAAATGCCAGGAATTGATCTGTCAATCATCATACATGAAATCAAGACTTACGCGGATGCCAAACCTGTTTGTCAAAGTTTATGTCAAATACATCCTAGAAAAGCTGCTGCTATCAAAGCAGAAGTTGAAAAATTACTTCGTGTAGGTTTTATTTATCCAATTCCCTTGACGGATTGGGTATCAAATATTGTTCCTGTGACTAAAAAACAAGGAACGATATGAGTATGTATCGATTATAGGGATATTAATCGAGCTTGTCCCAAAGACAATTATCCAACTCCCTATATCGATCAGATAATCGATGATTGTGCTAGTAGCGAAATTTTTTCCTTTATGGATGGTTCTTCTGGGTATAATCAAATAAACATACTCCCTGCTGATCAGCCAAAAACAGCTTTTATTTGTCCATGGGGGACATTTTCTTATCGCAAACTACCCTTTGGATTGAAGAACGTTAGAGCAACTTTTCAAAGGGCAATGTCTTATGCGTTTCATGACATTAAGCACATTGTGCAGCCGTATCTTGATGATTTACCTACTCATTCATCACGTAGGGCCGACCATCTCACTCATTTACGAGCTATCTTTACGAGATGTCGGCATTATAAGATTAGGCTGAATCCACACAAATGTGTTTTTTGTGTAGATTCGGGTCGTTTACTGGGATTTGTTGTTTCGAAATCAGGCATTCGTGTCGATCCGTCGAAAGTCAAAGCTATTGTCAAATTACCTCCTCCTTTGACTTTACGCCAACTCCAAAGTTTGCAAGGGAAAGAAAACTTTTTACGTCGGTTCATTCCTAACTATGCCGAGCTTACAAAAGGTTTCACCCGGTTGTTGAAACAGAACATTTCATTATTTTGGGACGAGATCGCTGATCGATATTTCGATGCACTTAAACACGCGTTGACCCATGCACCGTTATTGCATCCTCCCAACTACAACCAGGATTACATTTTGTATCTCGCTGCTTCTCATTCCACCATTGGGATGGTGTTAGTTCAGGAAGACGAACCTCATACTGAACATGTGATTTACTATCTTAGTCCGAATTTGCATCCGACCGAGATCAAGTATACACATGTGGAGAAATTGGCATTGGCAGCTGTCCAAGCTGTCCAAAGATTTAGGCACTACATCTTGTTACGTAAAACCACAGTCATTTCTGATTGCAACCCTATGATGTATATTTTAACCAAACAATTGCTAGGGGGCAAGTATTCCAAATGGATAGTTATCCTGCAGGAATTTGACTTGGAGTTTGAGAAATCCAAGGCAAAGAAATCTTTGGTATTTGCAGAACTGATGTGTGATTTTCCCTCTACTGATACTGAAACTTTGGCAGAAGAGCCCATTGTGGACGAATCTCTGTTTCTTATCAGTACGCTAGATCCATGGTATGGAGATATTATTGTTTATCTCCAAACCCAATCTTTTCGGCCTGAAATCTCACAATCTTAGCGACGGAAAATACGCTTCCAATCCCAACAGTATAATATTATTGGTGAAACACTCTATCGTCGTGGAGCGGATTCTATTTTCAAATGCTGTCTTGTTCATGAAGAAGCTGAAAAGGTGTTAAATGATTGCCATTCTGGAGCATGTGGCGGTCATATGTCTGGGTATGCCACAGCCCAAAAGATATTGCGCGCTGGTTATTTCTGGCCGTCATTATTCAAAGATTGTATTTATGCAGTCCGGAAATGCCACAATTGTCAACTTTTTGATCGTAAGATGCGCGCGCCACCCGCTCCTCTTCATCCCATAATTGTTGTTGGTCCTTTCGCGAAATGGGGTATCGATTTTATTACATGTAACCCTCACTCAGCCGAGGTGCATGCATATATTATCTTAGCCGTAGATTATTTTACTAAATGGGCCGAGGCGATGCCTACATTTTCGGCTGACGGCAAGAATGCTGCAACTTTCGTATTTAATCACATAATTGCTAGGTTCGGTGTTCCTCAAGCCATTATTATAGATCATGGAAGTCATTTTCGCAATGTCATGATGACTGAAATGACAGATCAACTTGGCCTGCGTCATGATAGTTCCACTCTGTATTATCCACAAGCCAATGGTCTGGTCGAAGCCATAAATAAATTTTTAGTCACCATGATTAGACGAATTATTGGTATTCACAAAACGAATTGGCATTCCATGTTATTTTCAGCACTTTGGGCATATCGAACCTTAGTAAAAACATCAACTGGTTTCACTCCCTTTCAACTCGTTTACGGTTTGGAAGCTGTGTTGCCGATTGAATGCGAAATTCCGTCACTGAAATTAGCCATAGAATTACTCCCAGCTACGTCTGAGGAGGAGAAACGTTTCCTGTACTTAGCTCAGCTGGATGAGAATCGACGAAATGTCGTAATAGCAAACGAGGCTCATGTTAAACGAATAAAAGCTCAGTATGATAGAAGTGTTACCCCTCGAAATTTTTCAGAAGGAGACCTAGTCTTAGTTTATGATCAAGCCAACGATAAGCTAGGAGCTGGGAAATTCGTGCCCATGTGGCATGGCCCTTTCATTGTCAAGCGAAAGCTAGCTAAAGGGGCCTATGAGCTGATAGATTTTGACGGTGTCCCTTTAGATAAACCTAGAAATGGACTTTATCTGAAGCGATACTATGCTTAACCTGGTATGGAGATTTTATATTAGATTAGATTTCTTTAGTGCTGGTGTGTTTTAGATTAGAAAATCATGCTTAGTTTAGAAGTGTGTTTTTATCACTGTTCCTTCTTATCTGAGTTTTACTCTTGATATTGTAGATGTCGACGTCTCTTCAAACTTACATTGTTTTTGTTGATGGTGCTTGTTGTAGTACACGTAACATTTCTTCTGCAGCTTGGGTTATTTATTCACCCTCTGATGAGTTAGTATCCATGCATGGGGTAAGCCTTGGTCAAACAACGAATAAAATTTCCAAGTATAGTGTAGTGATTGAGTTATTATCTGAATCCATATCATTTGGAATTCAGAGTGTGATTGTTAGGTTGGATTCTGAACTGGTTGTATTACAATTGAACCGAGTTTATGCCATTAGAAATCCAGTGTTATTACAGTTATTTTCAAGAGTTTGTCTCTTGGAACGTGAATTCGATTACATAGAATATCAACATATTCCAAGACATTTAAATACATTAGCAGACGCAGTTGCTTCTAGTATGATAAATCGACATTTGCAATGATCAAAGTAGTAAAACAAATAACATCCATAATATGTATACAGATAGCCGGTAAATAGTGATATATCATAGCATACAATGTTTTCAAAAAATATACATCGTCTTCGATCATAGGTTGGAAACACCTTATGATCAGCAAAATGGTAACACAAAAAGTCAAAAATATGAGTCTATAACACGATCATCCCATCACTGATGGTGATCACGATAAGAAACCACTTCCTGAGCCACCCTACACAGTAACCTTCTAAAATTTCCTGGAACACCAATCACGTATCTCTGCAATCTGAGTGGGATATCATCTATGTCTGTCTCTGGAATATCTAGAGTCAAACGCTCTAGATGATGCTCTAAATTAGAAAAAAATTCCGCTAATTGGCCTACTGGGGCTGGTGCGGCTGCAACTGGTTGTCTTCTGTCATAAGGCTGGAGATGGGCTAGTCGCCGTGGACCCACATCTGCATTCATAAAAAAAAAATTGGTTATTAATTGATAAGACGATCAAAAAATAAAAAATTAGAATTTAGAATTTGTTGAAAATGTTTTTACCTGATTCATCCCACTGTTCCCCGGCTGGGAGAGTCATCTCCCGGTCGCCGCGGAAGTCTATCTCGGCATACGGAAAGTCCTCAATGGCAAAAATTTGGCGGTCCAGCCAACGAAAATACGAAGGAGGAAATCGAACAATCTCAGCGCCCTCAATACCGTGATGGGCCATCAATGCAACCCAACAAACCATCCTAGGTTCTCGGGGTCGACCGACATCAACAGGAATATTTTGTGGAGCTAGCATGGGTACCCACTCTAGAGCAAAAGTGACCACGATGGATCCATATCCAAAGTTATTTAGTTTGCCATTTTTCACTCTAGTCAGTTGGCCTTTTACATTGGCCAACACAACTTCGTACCAGTTGAAAATGGTGCCTCGGAAATAGTCTACAGCAATACGCATCTGGGAATCGGTAGCCACATGCAGTGCAGCACTCCCACACAGTCTGGTAACAGTAAATGCAATCACTTTCAGCTCGGGATGGATGATATTTTTTATATCAATCCATTTTTCCCTGGGGTCTGCTTCATCATTACAAAAATCTTGTCGAAGACTAGCGACATTTTGGCCACCTGGCCTAGTCCCAAACAAGGAAAGTTGTTCACCCCTCTTGGACAAACCAGTCAGAAAATAAATATCCTGCAGCTCAATTTTGAGCTGGTGGCCGCCAATAATGAAACACTGGTCCTGCACATTCCATATTTTTACCAGCCATGTCAGGAGGTCTACCTGTGCCCTCATGCCCTGAATGGCCCAAAATTTATACAAACCGCAGGCTCTTAAAGCCTTCATTGTGGGAAAATGGAGCATCACGGCATCATCCACATCCTCATGCTCACGTTCTCTCCAAATCAAAAGCTTGCTAATCCTACAATGCATAAAAAGATAAGTTAGAACAATCTAATTTGAAATTTTTTGGCGGGAAATGGAAAATTTGATTTTGAAATTCAATTGTGCGGGGACCACACTTTTCCTTCATACACAGTGCATAGGAATGCACGCGTTATATATTAAAAGTGCGGACCCATGACCTTTTTCTACATAGAAAAAGGTCGGGGTTCGCAGGTCATGTGTGTTGTGCCTGCGGACCCCTGTGGGTAACTTCTTAAACATATTTTTCCCTTAAAAAATGAAAACTAAAGCCTAAGAAGAATTGTAAATGGATGAAAAGAAAGATTAAGAGGTCGTGGATTACCTGGGACTGATGGTTCTCGATTTCGTCAGACAGATCTTCCGGAATCTTCATAGGAACTTTTTACCCAAAAGCTTCTACTTTTCACTCTGAACTTGAACGGTAAAAATGAAATTGAAAAAGTCCTTTTTATAAGTTTTTTCGAATAGTTGAATTTTTAATTTATTTATTTTTCACTTTAAAAAGGGAATTTTGAAAGAATTTTTACTTATTTTAAATAGGTATGTGTATTGTTTCAAGTTTTTGTGCAGAAATTGGATTTAACAGGAGAGTTGACCATTTTTCAACAAAGAGCATACTTTTATCACTTTTTCGGACTCTTTCAAAATTTTACGAAAAAGAGAAACATTGGAGTTCTCTTTTAAGCCCTTTTCAAACTCTCTAAACATGAAAATATTGCCAAGTACTTGATTGTTCGAACTCGTGAAAGCAAATGAATGATCGTCCCTTCAGTATAAGTTTACCCCTTTTATGGACTGAAATGGACTATTTACGAAAAAGGTATACGTTGACTAATTACGGTCAATAGAGTTCTCTCTCGCATTATTTTATCCTTTTTCAGGCTCGAGAGACTAAATTTACGAAAAAGTACACCCATGGAGTTTTCTTATGTTTTTCTTCTGACTCCCTAAAATTGAAAAACACCGAGTTTCTCCTATACTGGACTCGTTAAAATTTAACAGTAAAGGACCTGTTTAATTTTCAACAGGGACGAACCACTCCTTCTTAGGGTTCGAATCTTAAACTAAGTTGGACTCATCTGAAGGATGAGCTTATAAACAAGAAAATGTTATCCTCATCAAGCTTGTAAAAAATAAAGAGGTACTTGCCAAAAATGGTGGGGGAAAAGAGAGAAAAATGACTTGTTTGTGGTATTTTGATTTTTTGAAAATCTAGTTAACCACTCTTGAACACGACACTTTCAATCACCTGGGTTGGGAAATCCTTTGCCTAACAGTTAATCGAACCTCATTTGAAAGCCTTCATCTAGTTTCTAGGTATTAGCTTTGGGTCAACTGTCACCAAGCCATCTACAGTGTCATTATGTGTTCAAGAGGACAGTTCAAATAAACCATTTATCTGCAAAATATCTGTCATCCATTTTTGACCATCCCTGAGTCAGTCCTTGCCGATATATTTTCAAAACTTGATCTATGATTTCGTGTTATGGGCTTGCCTATGACAGATCACTTTCTATCGAAGACAACTCATTATCTAGGAAGTTGATCCAGAAATCGTCAGTACCTTGAAATCTGCATGCCTCAATGGCAGGTTTCTCGCTTTCGACGACAGGTTGCATCATTGACCTTCAATCGAATGATTTTGTGACATGTTCGACTTCAGATCATTCATTCACCTTTCATGGATTGTACTGGGTACTTTGAGAGCCATTGACATTACTAGTGGTTACTCTCACACTTGTTAACAGTTTACATCATTAACTGGTAATCAAGTGGTTTCTACCATGTTCGACTTCGACACATTTATTCACATGGATAGAATCGTACTAGTTCGAGATGCGGAAATCAAAACCCTGGATCTAGTTTCAACCATCCAGGCTAGGAGGAATTTTGTTATCATTTATACAGTAGACTATTTACAAACAGATGGCTGCGTCCATATTGTGTCTACACGTGTCTATACTGTGATGTACTCAAAATCATTTCTGTATCAGAATAGTTTGAATTATTCTCTAGTTAGTTTTGATTTGAGTATGGGAATGCCTACCTCAGCGATGATATATATATATATATATATATATATATATATATATATATATATTTTGCATTTGAATGTTTTTACAGGTTCCGACTGGGGTGACCACAGGATGATCCTTGAAATGATAAAGTACTGCACTCTTCATATATGACAGACTTCAGCATCATCTATTCCAGACTTTTCACTTTAGGGGGCAATCTTTTACACTGAAAATTGTCATTCTGACATTCTGCTATGTGTATGAGCTCATTATTATTCATACTGCTCCCTTTTCAAGTCTAACATATTAGTTCCTCATGTCAAGCCTTGAAAACCAGATAAAAGTTCCTAAAAGTCTCCTAAAATTTGGTATCGCACTTTCTCGCTATCTTGCATGTGGTCCCGCACCCAATGTTCAGCTGTCCTACATACCTGAACGCAATTTATATTTGTTATTGGTGCGGACCCATGTAATATCTAAAAGGCGCAAGTAATTTCCAAAAAGCTCAATAAAAGTGAATTCTAGAAGCTTCCAGAAAATATCTTGCGGTGATAGAACTGCTCTTATGAGGTGCATGTATTCCTTACCTTATGGAGCTAACCCCTTGATGTGAGGAGCTTATCCGTTTGAAGGAGGATTCTATCCTTTCATAGTTGGAACAAAAAACCTCCTCTATTCTACTATAAAAAGAGGCATTGGGTAGCCTCAAAGGGAGTTGAAGCTTTAGAATATTTGAAGTTAAGTGCTATTGAGATTCAGACTCAATTAATTAAGACTTTTGTGAGGAAAGATTACATACCTCTATTTGTCTTGATTGGAGAAGTGCAGAGCTTATCAAAGTAAAGGAGATTCCTGTTTCGGACCTCGGAAAGTCCTGTGAAACATCAAGGCTCAGGTTGTAAGGATTTTCTTCTTTTGAAATTAATACAAATATACTCATTTTTCTCAATAAGCTTTCAGTCAATGGTTTATTTCATATATTCCTTGATCACTATGATAAGCATGGTTTATGATGATTTCTATACAGGTGCTATGTAATGTTTTTCCTGTTTGTGACTGTAGGTTTACGAGGAAAACTCCTTCAAGCGCGCGAAGGACAACAACGACTTCAAACAAGAATTGGACAAACGGTAAGTCCTTAAAACATCTATAGAGCTTTTCATAGATCGTATATGCTTAGAGAAAGATTAGTCTATTTGGCTGTTTGTTGCTAGATACTTTTAGTACTAGGGAGATCGGTCTTGTCCGCAAGACGGATTAATCCCCCAACACTAAGGAAGGAAAAGTTTTGTGGGAGACATCTACATGGTCAAGATATATAAAAGGGTTGTAATATTCTCCTACATTTCACTAATATGAAGTTCTTTGTTTTCCTATACTTATTTATATTTGATGCATATGTATTTCAATTCCTTATTGAATCATTGATTAGAGATATAGTCTATTCTATCTATATATTGTAGTTCTTGTGCTTGTTATAATTGTTTTGCAGGTTCCATTTTTAGCAATTAGATACTAAGCTAAAGATCACAAGAGGGGAGAAGAGGAGAACTTGCATTGAACTCAAGGTATGTATTTCCTCCATTTTCTAATTTCTCTAAGGAACACATAAGTCTTTTGTTTCTAGATTGAGACACTAGATCTAGGGAGTTCACTTATGTCCGCAAAAGAAACTTTTCCCCCAAACAATCCCATTGGATGGATATGGTGACATAGATGACACATCATCCTTCACCTGAACACATTGAAATAAACCACAGTTTGTGATGTGGAAACAATTACAACATGACATGACATGTGGTATAGCAAGAGGCCGCCACATATAAATCTTATTTGGCATGTTGTGACTGGTGAAAGAGCTAAAATATGATGCCATGTGGCACTCGTCACGTGCTACCACATGGATTGATGCTATCATCAAGAAAATTACCACTGACCCCCAGAACAAGGTCACATTGTGTTATATAATCATTTACCACCCTTGTAGACATGATGCTCTGAGTTATGGCCTTAGGAAACCCTTTCCCTTCAGACTTGGTCATTTTACTAAAAAAAATTATTTTAAATTCCATACGTGACTCTACCCTTCAAAAAGCACATACATATGCGTGTCCTTCTATACCCAACTCACGTATATAATTTAAAATATGAAAAAATATAAAATTCCTATATTTTGGGCGGGGTTTACGGGTTACACAGGAAGACCACCTATAGGATCCTGTGGTCTGTAATATTCAAAATAGGAAAATGACAGAAATACAAAGCATGCAAAGACTAAATATCTAACAATATAGAAAATACATTAAAAACACCATGAAAAGAGCGAGAACTGCTGAGCCATTTTATTAAAATACTGGAGATGAAAAATAAGTACAACAATGCTGAAAAGATATCACTCTGGCTGGCTAAGCTGGCTGGAATGGCCCTCAGATTCTCCAACCCAAACACTACTCTAATGCTACTTTGTTGGACTCTCCCTCTGCCCTACCCTATTGGAAATGCTAGAAAATGTTGTTGCTTGTTGAATAGGATTACGTAAATGAGGCTGATCTAGTGCTCAGAAAATGTCGATATTTTAACCATGGACTCTACTCAAAAAACTAAGAAAAACCCAAAAAGGATTTCTAGAAAGGCTGGCCTCGGAAAATAACCATCCTAGGATTCGAAAATGTAAAATTACTCGGTATGTAGAGATATGGGCTGAGTTGATAGATAAAATGGTTGCAACTGCTCCCCAAATCTCAAATATTGAAGGGCTAATCCCCTCACTGGATTCCAAGAGGAAATGCCTTGGAATGTATCCCTCTCTAGAACCCCTCTACTATTGTATTACGTTAGTCATTGGGTGACTACACTGATATGCGAGGTACTTCTTGTGGCCTAATGCCAAGATATTGATTCAACTCCCATCGAACAATAAAATCCTCTCCTGAGCGAGCACTCGAAGTCCCCCGAGGATGAGGTTGGGATCTGATCTCAGAGACACTCGTTTGCTAAATAGCACTACAAACTTTGGTAAATAGCTCAAGCTTGCTCAGGTCGTAAAGACCAAAAAATCAGAATATGCAAGAATGATTTCCATGGCTGCCCTCACCTCCTTCTTATTCTTGTGAAGCCCTACATCCTTCGGTTCGCTCATTAATTGTGCTACTACATGGCCCCTTGACTTTCACACATGCTACACATCCATGCATTAACTGTGTTGCTACTTGGCTCCTTGGATTTCACACTAGCTGTGAAGCCCTCTTGGCCCCTTGGCCCCACAAGAGCTACGATGTCCACATTAGCTCTGGAAAATTGGTTTTATTCTAACTGTTGGGTTTATGGGTCCCTTCATCCTTTTATTTACCTACTGAACTTAAGAAAAACAAAATTAGCAAAAATTAATATTTATAATTAGCTGTGAGCTAATTAGGAATATTACAGTCCTCCCCGTAAAAATGTTGCTTGTACTCAAGCAACTGCAAATATGGTTGCTACATAACTTTCTCCCCCTCCCAAATGGCTTCCTCATCTAGAAGGTTCCTCCATCTGATCAGATATTATATGAATACATTCCTTCTTAAATTCCTCTCCCAAGTGTCTAAAATGGCCTCCGGCTGTAAAACCAAATGTCCCTCATCATCAATAGGTCGGAGTTCCCCAGTGGCAACCACCTGCTGCCCAAGATCATTTTTTAGGCATGAGACATGAAAAATGTTGTGCATCCTTGTTACACAACATTTTTTCACCATCCCCGAAATCCCCATCCCACACATTGGAGGAACATATCTGTGACTTTTGTATAGTGTCATACCTTGCAAAAAGTTTCCTTGCATCCCTTTCCATGAGAAGAACATTTCCTCTATTGAATATTCCTGGAACAGAATATCAAAAACATATGATTTTGGGTCGGCGTTGGTAGGCAGTTATGGCCTTGCTCCCATAGAGAAATTAGCACTGGGTCTTGCTCCCATTGGCACTCTGTCTCAGTAGACTGCTCGCACCGAATTATTTTTGGAAAGTTTTTTAAAATAGAAGCGAAGTTTCCATTTCCAACCACTTCGTGAGCGGATTCAACATGAGTTGTTCGATTGAATAATGTCTAACACCTTCTGTTGGCTTCTAGTTTCCTACATTTGAGAAACCTCCCAGAGGATAAGGCCTCCCTTCCACCATATGAGGGATCTCAACCTCTTCCTCCTCTCCTATAAATACATCTCTCTCACATAGATGCAGCTAGCTAAATATTTTGTACAATAGTTGAAATGGTTGAATAGCTAAACATTCTGATATAGCTGGTGTGAAATAGAGCAGAGAGAGAACTATTGTCAAGAGAGATTCTAGGCTTATTGCCTTGCCAAGTCAAATACCCCAACGAATGCTTGAGACGTGTTTTGATTGGACCCACTAAAGGAGGCTGCAACATCAAGGCTCTTTTGGTTGTAAACTCTTTCTCTCTTCTTATTAATACATGACTGATGTTTTGGTTCCCGTTTTGTGATTGATATGATTAATCTTGTGCAATACGTTTATTTCTCCTTGAACAACTAGATAGTTATGAATGCAAGTATTGTTTTGTATGCTACTCTCATTCTCTGATCCTTGTGCAGGAACCTGAGTACCACCACTGAAGGACCGTAAAATGTGGGGATGAAGATCAAGGGACTACTACCACAGCCTATGACAATTGCATTGGAAAAAGGGTAGGAGATCTATCTCGACTCAGTTTCTTTCATTAACTAGGAATCAATGCATTGGCATGTACTCTTGCTGCTAGACCCACCCTAAGGTTAGGGAGATTGCCTCTATTCATAGAGGGGATTTACCTACACAACAATCCTGCTCCCAGTTGGTAGTTCCAACTCATATGCTACCTACCCAACACCTGCTCCTAGTTGGAAACTCCAACTCATATGCTACCTCCCAAACACATCAGATCACTCTATATGGCTCATAAAATTTGGGTTTGATTTCTCATCTCCATTTTTCTTCAGAATATATTTCTTGTATGGCTAAAGATGGAGGTAGACCAAATAATCTACCTAAAACTAAATCTCCATGCAGCCTCGATCTGCATACAAATTCTGTTGGTTCTGCGTTGTAGCTATGCTTTCCTTGAGATCACGGAGTATGTCCTTGATCTCCTAGATCCAGTCCTTGGCCATAGGGACCTTGCTTGTTCCAAACATTACATCAACAAAGGTTAAAGCATCATAACCATATAAATCATAAAACAGAGACATATCGACTGACATGTGAAATGTCGTGTTGTAGCAATACTCTCCCAAGTGAAGCCAACACACCCTTGCCTTCTACTTCCCTGATACATAGTTTCGCAAGTAGCCTTCCACCCACTTGTTTACTAACTCTGTATGTCCATCCATCTGTGGGTGATAACTGGTACTGGGGGTCAACTCGGTACCCACCAAACCGAAAATCTCCTCCCAAAAGTCGCCCATTAAACAATGTCCCTGTCACTAACGTATTGGGAAGACCATGAAGCCTGAGGATATCACAGAAAAATAATTCGGTCATCTGTGAAGTAGTGTACTGTGCAGATTTGGTGAAGAAGCGTGCATACTTCTTCAACCAATCGACAACCATATAGATACAATTATTTCCCTACACCATAGGCAAACCTGTGATGAAATCCATGGAAATTATTTCCCACTTACCCTCAGGAATGGGGAGTGGTTGTAACAACCCTGCAGGATTTCTCAACTCCCTTTATTCCTCTGAAAAACTTCACACTCCCTAGCATGTTGCAGTATGTCCTCATTGAGGCCTCTCCGATGTGAGAGCCTCTCCCTTATGGCTTGGTATGTTTTGGTGAAACCTTTATGCCCTGAAAGTGGTGAGTCATGTATTGCGTGCAAGATCTTCCCCTTTAGCCAAGAGGATCCTATCAAGAAAATATTGTCACTATAATAGATGACCTCATCCATCACCCGATACCTTTCATTGGCCACCTGTCCATCCAATACCTTACAAGCGAAGCAGTTCTTCAAATAATCTACCAACAGTTGAGCCCTCCAATCTACATCGAGGCTCATCAAAGACATTGTTGTTGGTTTTCAAAAGAAGGAATCCACCACCACGTTGTTCTTCCCTTTGACATACTCGATGTCAAAATTGTAGGCTTGGTTTTTGTTTACCCACTTCTACTGCCTCTCCTACAACTTTTTCTGCTCAAGGAATAACAGGAGACTATTGTGGTCCATCCTTACCCGAAATCTGTTACCTGCTAAATACTGCCTGAACTTGGCCAATACATGCATGATGGCTAGCATCTATTTGTTCTATATTTAATACAATATCTCATGTGGCAATAGCTTCTGACACTATAAAGTTATAGGATGCCCCCCCTGCATTATAACTGTGGCAACTCCCTCTCCTAAAGCATCAAATTCCAGCATAAAGGGCTACATGAAATCAGGAAATGCTAACACCAGACAACTTCTCATCACCTTGTTGATCCTGTCAAAGGCCCTCTGTATAGTTTTTGTCCAAAAAAATTCCCCTTTCTTGGTGAGGTCCGTGAGGGGTGCTACAAGTTGTGAAAACCCCTTGACAAACTTCTTATAGTAGGTGTAGATGCCTACAAACCCCCGAAGTTTTGTCATATTCTTTAGTTCTGGCCAATCCCTAATGTCCTAGATATTCTCCTCATGGACCCTTACTCCATCCAATCCAATGATATGTGCTAGGTAGAGCATCTCTGTAAGTCCAAATTTTCACTTGGATATCTTGGCATGGAAATTCTGTTCCTCCAAGATACACAATACAAATTCAATATACTACAAGTGTTCCTCCCATGTGTGGCTACAGATGAGAATGTCGTCGAAGAATACCTACACAAAATTCCTCAATTGACCATGTAAGATTTGGTTCATACAAGACTGAAAAGTGGTTGGAGCATTGGTGAGCCCAAAGGGCATCACCAAGAACTCAAAGTGGCCATAGCAACATATGAATGCAATTTTGGGGACATCCTGGTCCCTATCCTTGATCTGATGGTACCCCGACCTCAGATCAATCTTTGAAAAGAACTTCGATCCCCTCAACTCATCCATTAGCTCATCAATCCTGGGAAAGGGGTATCATTTCTTCATGGTTTTCTTATTCAACACCCTATATTTGATGCACATTCGTAAGGTTTCATCCTTCTTCTTCGCCAACACTATGGAAGGAGCAAAGGGGATAGTGTTGGGATGGATGTGTGATAATGCAAAGAGCTCATGGATGGATATATCAATCTCATCCCTGTAGGCCTTAGGGTGCCTATAAGGATTGGCGATAACTTCTTGGATCCCTTGCTCCAACTTGATAGTGTGATCAAATCCTCAGTTTGGTGGCCGCCTTGGTGGTATGTACCCAAAGACGGTGGGGTAGCGGTCCAATATAGACTGCACATCGGGGTGTACAGATTGCCCTATGACTCTTGACTTTGAAATACATAGCTCCACTACTCACTATATGTCCACCTTCTGGAAATCTGCCTCCATTTGGTCTGTCGAGACTGTCTAAGGTGGATATGTTTGCATGCCTCTAATCATCTGGCGCTTCCTCCTCTTCTTGTCCATCCACTCCATCTCCAATGTCTCCTAATCTGTGGTGACTTTTCCCAGCTTAATCAACCACTGCACACCCAATATCACATTGGTGTCTGTGATGTCAACAAAAAAAAAATGATTTGTTACCATATATGTTCCCATGGTTACTACTAATGCTGGAACATATCTCATGCCCTGCATGGTCCTGGCACCTGGAACCAATATAGAGAAACCATCAAAACTCTCGATTGGTCTGCCCCTCCTCTACACTAGTTGAGTATTGATGAAATTTTGTGTGGCCCCACTGTCCACCAATACCGTGACACGTTTTCCTTGGATCATGCCTTAGAATCTCAGTGTCAAATACTTGGTAACTCCTCGCAAGGATGCAATGACTCCTCCTATTAGTGCAAATTCTTCTCCTTTTGTTGGTGGTGGTGGAGGTGGTGGATCTCCCCATGGCACATCAACATTGGCAGCTCCTCCCAACTCCACATATGACTCTTCTTCTCCATCAGTCTCAGAGAAGAACTCAATGTAGCAAGTGAAGCATAGCTTCCTTTTTCTGAAATCCCTCTAGGTATCATCATCCAAAGGCCCTCGACCCTGGTTTCCCTTCAGGGGTGGAACACTCGTGTATTTCCCCCTTGGCTAAAATGCTAGTTTTTGGGGAAATTGAGCTCTTGTCCTTGGCAAGGCATCCCGTAGATCCCTAGCCCTCTCAACTATTTCCTGAAGTGTAGCTAGTCTAACTGATCTGACTAGCACAGGCAAAGGCTCAACCAATCCATTAATAAACATATAGACCTTCGTGGTCACATATAGATCTGGAACCATCACTGAGAGCTTCAGGAACTTGGAGATATATGTCTCTAGGTGCCCCATCTATTTGAGCTTGGAAATCTTGACAAAATTTTCTTCTGGGTCCTTTTATTCAAACCTCTCTACTAGTCTCCAGGTGAACTTTGCATACGCAGTCACCCTTGTATGCCCCAATGTGGTCATCCCATGGAACAACCAATCATGAGCTTCCCCTTCAAGGTGCAGTGATGCAACCTTGATGGCCTCTACCTCCACCATTTGGTTCAGCTGGAAATATATGTCTAGCTTCTCCACCCAAGCCTTTGTTGTAATTTTTGATGACCCATCAAAATTAGGCAGAATAAGTCTACTCGTGGTACATTTTAGGTCATTTCCCTGTGTGTACACACCTCCTCTGTTATAGCTGCAAGTTCTAGGGTTTTCCCTTAGCTGAAAAAATTCTTTGAAGGTCAATTGATCTCTAAAATATTTCCCATATGTCATGTACTCTACAAAATACTCATTGTAATGATCTAACCCTGGCCCCTAAGGTGCTCCTGCTCCTTTCTCTGCTTCTAAGAAAGTGGGCATGGTAGAGCGTTGTGAGGTATGTGGCATTACCATTTGCTCAGGCCAATGGTGAGAGGTGCCCGATCCTTCTCCATTTTGAAACCCCCTTAGGATTTCCCTCTGTTTGCTTTCTTCGACAATATTTTTCCCCATATCTTCTATTTTATAGGCGGGCTCCTGAACAGATTTGAGGAGGAGGTTTCCAAACTCCTTCTCATCAACCTCTTCTGCCATTGGTGCCTTCCCTTTATCCTCCTCCAATGGAACACAATCTCCTTTATCTGATGTGATCTCAAACATGCTTTCTTTATCTTTGTACTACCTTGTCCAGCCCAAAATTTCTTCTCTATCTTTAGGTGTCATATGTTAGTTTCTCCACAGGTTGAGCCAATTCTATGAGCTCTGATATCATTTTAATATTCCAAATAGGAAAACAACAACAATAAAAATACTAAATCTACATAAATATGGAAAATACATTAAAAAAACCATGAAAAGAGCTAGAACTGCTGAGTCATTTTATTAAAATTATGGAGCTTAAAAATAAGTACAACACTGCTAAAAAGATAAAAATCTAACCAGCTAAGCTGGCTGGAATGGCCCTCAGATTCTCCCAACCAAACACTGCTCTATTGCTGCTCTGTTGGACTCTCACTCTACATTTCCCTGCTGGAAATGATGGAAAATGTTGTTTTTGGATGAATAGGACTGTGAAGATGAGACTAATCTAGTGCTCAGAAAATGCCAAGATTTTAACCACAGAAACTACTCAAAAAACTAAGAAAAACCCAGAAAGGATTTCCAGAAAGGCTTACCCCAAAAAATCACCCTCCTAGGGTTTGAAAACGCACAATTGTTGGGTATGTAGAGCTGTGGGTTGAAATGATAGATAAAATAGCTTTGACTGCTCCCCAAAGCTCAAATATTGAAGGGTTGATTGCCTCACTATATTCCAAGTGGAATTGCCTTTGAATTTCTCCCTCTCCACAACCCCTCTGCTACTAGACTGCGTAAGTCACTAGGTGACTGCTGCTGGACTGCATAAGTCACTGGGCGACTGTGCTACTGTGGGAGGGACTGCTTGTGGCTTGATTCCAAGATAATAAATTAGCTCCCGTTGAGAATGAGGTTGGGATCTCGAAGTGGAAACTCAAAGTCCCCTGAGAATGAGGTTGGGATCTCTTCTCGGAGACACTCGTGTGCTAAAAAACACTGCAAACTTGTCTAAACAACTCAAGCGTGCTCAAGTAGTATAGACCAGAAAACCATAATATGAAAGAATTATTTCCATGGTTGTCATCACCCCCTTCTTATTCTTGGGAAACCCTACTTCCTTGGGTCCACTCATTAACTGCACTAATACTAGCCCCTTGAATTTCACACTTGCTGCGCATCCACTCATTAAATGTGCTGCTACTTGGCCCCACAAGAGAGGTGTTGTCCACATTAGCTCTAGAAAGGTGGTTTTATTCTAACTAGTAGGTTTATGGGTCCCTTCAACCTTTTATTTACCTATTGAACTTAAGAAAAACAAAATTGGAAAAAATTAATATTTCTAATAAGTTGTTAGCTAATTAGGAATATTACATGGCCTAAATATATCCCAACTCAAAAAAATATTTTGGGGTGGTATAAATACACTTCATGGGGATATTGATATTATAGGAAACTAGTCCTTGACCAAGTCTAAGTTTTCCATGAGCCTCCTGCACTCCCAACTATAGGAAACCCTTGTTTCATCATAGAGATGTTCATCTCCTTGACATGAAATCTATGTGTATGCATTTGAAAGAGATTACTAAGACTTAAACAAGGAGATGAACATCTCTATTAGGAAACAAGCATTTAAGTATTATCATGTTGATGACTTCTACGACTTGTGAAATTTGAGGTTCTTTATGCTTGAATTTGATCTTGAAGTCTTCGGTAGTTTTTTTTTCTCAAGAACCCTTTGTTCCCTTAAAAAGAAAAAATATAAAAACATATTTTTGTTGCATTTTTTGTTTTTTTGTTTTTTTTGTCTTCTTATTGTTTTTTGAGCATGTGTGAAGTCTTTTCATTAGGTTGAATTTTATTGATTTTGGGGAAAGTTTTGTTGGACATTGGGTTCACCGCTCCCCATGTGTTTTGCGACATGGACTAACTACTCTCATGGATCCTAAGTCTGGAAATTGTAGCGGAGACTAACGCCTGCGGGTTTTGGTCTAATGGCAATCATGATTACAATAAGTGGTATCAGAACGATAGGTCTCGAGTTCGAAACTCACCCAGCTCGTGTTGGGGGGGAGATTGTTGGACATTGGGTTCACATCTCCCCATGTGTTTCGCGACATGGGCTAACCACCTCTCGTGGATCCTAAGTCTGGCGATTGTAACGGGGACTAATGCTTGCGGATTTTGGTCTAACGACAATCGTGATTCCAACAATTTTTTGTTTGAATTTTTTCCTCTCCTTTGTCAAGTTTTTTCCTCTTAATTTCTTTGAGAAACACATTCTGTTGCTTTAAGATTAGTCCTTAGAATATTTCATTAAGAAATTTTAGTTTGAATTAAGATAGTTGCACTAGAAGAATTTTTAGTCTTTTTTTAGATTTTGAGTGCGTGAGTGTATGTTTTGAAAAAGAAAAGAATTTTTTTTCTTTCTTAGTTTGTTCATAGAACCTTTAGTAGAAATATCTTTCATCAAAGAAAAATAATTGCATCTTCATGTAGCCAGATTTTCTATTGATTTCTTCTTGTGTCAAATAACATCATAATTTGCACTTCCATTCTACCCTTGAATTAAAAACAACCATTAAAATCAAGCTCTAAAATTAAAATGAACTAGAATTTTTTGATTTTTCATATATACATCAACTAGTTTAGGTTGTTTAGGTCCTTGGAATAGGTGTTTGGATAATTAACTCTCCAAGGCTACTCTGGATTTAAACATAGAAGTTTATTAAAAGAGTGAAATCTAGTATCCTTAAGTTTTTTGGGGAATCTATTCTCATATGGGAGCTAAGCATGAGGGTGAGTTAAGGGATAGAAGAGAGATACACCCTCTCCTACTTTTTGGATGCATGCCAAAGACTATTCCTCCTGACATCCGATATGAACTGTTGAACTTAGTTTCCATTCCTAGGATAGCATAGGTGAATGTGGGAGGGAATACCCATGGTACCTAAGGCAGATGTTGTATCACTCTCATTATTACTTCTGGAGGGTGACGTTACGAAGCTTGGGTACTTGCACCAGCAAAGGATTTTTTCTATAGGTCAACGTCACTATTTTTTTTACCTTTGCTAGTAGGCCTGGGGTGTAATTACCCTAGACTATTTTCACAAGGTTCTTATATTCACTTTCTTGTATTTTGGCGTCCATTCCTAATTCACCTAGAGAAGAGCTACCTAAAAGTAGCTTGATTGGTTGTATATTTAGGGACATTTCAGTGAGTGATATTTGCTCCTAGATTTCCATATATTTATAATATTTTTGAGTCTTTACAAGTTCCCTTAATAGTTAAAATTGGTTGATCGACTAGCTCGTCGGTCAAGGAGGCTTTGTGGGCTCTCACCTGCAGGTGCTGAGCCTTCTTCTAGAAGGCATAGGAGAAATTATGTTGGTGATTTTCAATCATTGGAAACAAAAACATTAAAGATTTATCCTTCACTTGGGGCTATTATTTCATAGGGTGGACCTAGTGTAAATCGTGATTTGGATAGGAACACTCGAGTCCTTTATAGGGTTCTCTTCCAGTTGGAAGATGAGGTTTAGGTTGAAGAGATTCCTGAGTCCTTTGTGACTCCTTCTTCACCCTTTTATCCCAATTTTCTAGATGTTGTATTATACTTTGGGATCCCAACTCACAGGCTGGAAAGCCCTGATTTTTCTCCTTATTTTCTTTCGACGACCACGAATGGGAGCATGATTTCAGCTATGGCTACCACTAGTTTTCATACTCCTCTTTCAGTTGTAGGAGGAGGTACAATTTATATATCTACTATCACACCTAGTACTGCAGTATTTTTCTCTACCTCCATTCCATATTTGAGTGGGGGAACCCAATATTTTTCTTCCCACACTAGTTATTTCCTTTTGAAATGCCTTCCAGCACAATTCCCTCAATTCCTTTAACCATTTCATCTATTGTTTCTATAGCAATGAATTTTATGTCTAGTGCTGTTGGGAAAAATACTGAGGGGGGGGGGGGGGGGGCGCGGTGAATAGCATTAACACTACAAACAATATTTTCTTTTCTTTACTGATTTCTATATGTGGCTCTAATTAATCCAACTAGTGTATGCACATAGATTTCTCAAATGAAACATGCGTATACCCAGATAACTTAATGCTTAGATAAATCTTTAGAAAATTTACTTACCCCAATTTATTAGTTATGCATCATACATTTAAGCAGTAAAAATGTGCAGTAATAACATAATAAATTATCACACAAAGGCATCAAACATGAACACCAATATTTAAGGTGGAAACACAAGTTGGGAGAAAACCATCGATGTTATTGTCTCTGTATTCAATATTTATTATATAGAAAACTGCTTATAATGTTGTACTCATGAAAAAGTATACCAGTACACAGGCACCCATTTGTAGAAGGCTACAACCTTCTCTCGTTCTCTAGCAGCTACTGGAAGGGAGCTCTAAACCCCTCGATCTCATTTACCAGAAACTACTGGAAGTGAGCTTCAACCCCCTAAAATGATCACCAGCTTCTATTCACAGGAATCTTTGATTTCCACACTGAAGGATTCAATCCTCAGAACCACTGCATACCACGTTTCATAAATTTTTACACTAGATCCAACAGCTTCAACGGAACACAATTTGTAGATAAACACTAATAGCCATGAACCAATCTTCAAATAGAACTGTGAGATCACTGTAACTAGATCACATCATTAAAGCCATACTTTTGTATTATCACGCAGAATCAACTTCAGCCTTGATCATTTACAAAATAATTGTATACACAACATTACTTACTGAGACCTACATGTATACGCACTTTCCTATGGAAAAACCTACGTATAGGTTTTATATATTGAGAATTATATAGAATCCTTAAATAGTAAGTAGCATCCATCATTCTCAATCAACCAGTCAATGATAATCTTTATACATAATCAATTGGCAACATAAAAAACTTTCAAACAATCTAGATCTACATCAAGACTTCATTGACAGATAGCAAAAACACATCATAAATGATCAAACATTTTCTTTAGCAATCTTCAAGAAAACCCTATCTTCCATATGTGCCTTTGCTGATACGAACCCGCGGGCATATGCACTTTCATCGTGACTAACCCATGTATAGATCTGTAAATATTATATTGTTGTCCAACACCTCGAACCAAAAAAATTACTTAGATCATATCTTTTAATTCATAAATTATGTGCCAAACCACAGATCTAAACTACTCATAAACATATCATGAAAATACATAGTCATTTCAGGTCTAGAGAGCCTGATCCATTATTGTATTCAAGAGTGCATCAAAATATAAGATCCATCTATTGATTATAGCCCATTCCATGCATATATAATTCATACTAAATTATTCATCCAATTCACACACTCATGCACACCCTTTGCACTATGATCTTCACCTCCTTATATAGTTTGGGGCTTAGCTAATACCATGAGCCAAAACCACACAAGTGCCAATGGTATTATTGGATGGGGTCAAATATCCATTACTGCACTAAATATTGTAGGAGTAATACAATGGTATAGACCCTTGGTATTGTTAAAATTACTGCACCAACTCATACATGACTTTACTTCTTTGTACCTGCATGTATACGCGAATTTTCTTCACCAAAACTGTGTATACACAAATTTTGCGTATATTATAGATATATACACGACTTGGCCTCACTAAAATTGCATATATATATTGTATACCTGGCTTCCCTTCATCAAACATGCATATATACATGAATTGAACTTGTGTATACATATGCATATAGATGGCTTCGTATTGGAGCGATAAAAAGGTGTCTTTGTAACTCTTAATTACCTCACATTAATTGTCAACCCAGGGACGACTTTTTATTTCAAGAGTGTACTCAGTCTGAGGCGGCTATTTACTCAAGAGTAATGTTTTGCAGTATAGTGCTTAAAATCAAAAAGTAAATGAAAGCTGGAAACAAAATCTAATTGGAACAGCAAGAAACGGAAATGTTCTAAACTAAATCATTCACTCAAACAACCATCAATCGAGGATACAGTAGCAATAACTCATTCCTCTGGATATTGATGCAATTAAAATCAAACCGGAACAAGACAATCATTCATTCATTCATAAATCAACAACAAAATACCTTGAAGCCTAAATCATTCATTCGGAAAGATAAGCAATGTATCAGTCAAGGGTCCAGTAACAATAACTCATCCCTTTGGAAACTGATGTAACCAAAAGTAATCAAGGAACAGATCATTAATCTGGGGACTAGACAGCAAATGCCAATGCCCACTACAGTTTCAGATCGTTCTTCACACCAAAGCAAAGATAATGCAAATAACAGGAAATGGAACAGCAGATAAGAAATGGAACAACAAAGTAAATGGGCAGCAAACTGTAATTAAAGGAATCTGAACAACAAACTCTAATTAATGGAAATCAATAGCAAAGCCAAATTAATAGCAATCTTTACTCTAAGAATAAATCGGACAGCACACGGAAATAGAACAACATTGATTAATGATAGAATATGAAACAACGTTGGAAAGTCAAATATAAATACACAATGACTTAACACACGGCACACCTTAATAGTAATCTGATCCAATTATCAATCTCAGTTAGAAAGAGTACGACTGCGTTTCAAAGTAGAACAGCATTGTTTATAGATCCAACAATCGCAAAGAACATAACTCCCAAGATGAATTCCGTAATGTTAATGAACAAGTGCACAGCACAGAGGCTCTGTAATTAAACAGCAACAATATTCTGCAAAGACTAGCAGTATTATATCAACACTTAAAAGAACAGTGATACGATGCAGAGTCAATACAATAGTTCTGTCTTTAGAAACCTTAATAAATTAAGCATAACAGAGCATGTGATGTAAACTAAACAACACATCAGATTACCAAATAACGCTAATAAGAAAAACCACGCATAAACCAAAGAGATAATATACAGGAGCAGCACAATCCACCAGAGGCTGGGCCCTTAGCCGCCAGCGGATGCTGCTGGGCTACTTCAGAATGAAAAGAATGAATGGCAACCAGATTTATATTAAAATATCAAAGCAGAGTTATAGTGGATTACAACAAGAAATCGCTCCATCTCTCAGCCATTATCCATTCTCTCTACCATCCTCAATTCTGAATCTCTAATTCATCCTCAATTCCATCATTCGAATCCATCCCTGAAGTCCTCCCCCCTCTCTGATCTTTGTTCTGATTTAAATACAAAGAGAGCAGAGAGTGGTTACAATAGAGATAATTACAACATGATTCTATTACAAAATTGGATTGTTTCCAACCAATTGATCAACAAGAAGATATATTTCCATCCATCTCTCAACAAGAGCAAGACGAATTTGGCTTTGCAGCTGAGATTTGGGGGACGGCCGCAACAACAAATCTGAGAAAATCGTGCTCAAAGAACCTTGCGTTTCTCTCAGTACAAGCCGAATTTGGGCAAACCATTCTTAACTAAAGTTAATTGGGTCCGTTCTGAACAAAACCCATGTTCCGGATTTTTCAGATTCGTCTTCATTTGCTAAGAATCTCAACCGCAAAACTGTCACTCCTTATTCCAGCGCATTTCTGAGTTGGCACTTTTAATGATCAAATCTTCAATCTGGAAATTACCTTGGAGGCTAAAAATGGTGAATAATGTTATAACCAACTTATTAAAACTATCATTGATAAATAATTCATAATCATCAATTTATTAGAAATAAAGGAGAATAAATAACATTCATTCATAGAAGCATAAAGCATCATAAAATGAATTTAAATAATAAATTATAATAAATGACGTGATGAAGAATGGTAGAAATGGGTGGAATAAGCGTTCACAAGTGATAATAATAATGGCATATTAACGGCCCAACATACCCCCACACTCAATATGTTGCATGTCCTCATGCAACGAAAACATGAATATATTGCATGTCCCCATGCAACCCAAAGACAAAAACCCATGTGTTAACCAAGCAATAAAAAATATGTTCATCTCAGCTCATGAAATGGATAGAACAAATGAATTCTTCCTTAATTAATGAATATTCACTTTTAGTAATCTTGATGAAGGCATAACAATTTTTATATTGACATTCAACTATATGTATATATGAAGTTGCAACAAAATATGATATAAGTAACAGCAAACTTCATTAACCATTTTCTCAAAAACTACAAACCAGCTTTTGTTGAAATTTGACAAGTAAATTTATAATATATGAATGCCTTTATGATCCAAAAATCAGATCGTTTTGATGCACGGATCATGAGATATAAAAAAAATGGCTGTAGGTGAGAGTGCATGATTTCCGAAATTTTATGAACCAATTTATCTTGAAATTATCTGGGTTTGTATTAATGATACGTCTGTGTTTTCCAGAAATCACAAGAATTGAGTTCATGGTTTTTTAAAAATATTATGGAAATCAATTTATGCATTGTGTAAAAATTAAATTGTATGCCTTAAATGAGAAAGAAAATTGAAAACATCCATCATGCGTAGCAATTCCTCCCCCTCTCTGAAAAATTAGCATGCCCTCATGCGATGCTAGAAAAAAAATTGAGGTGGTTGCTACCAGCTGTTGAATTCTATGCTTGGTGTAAAACAACATGGAATAATGGAGGTGTTGAGAATGAATAAGAATAACAATGGATGATAAAGAATATGGATGACATGGTCATAAGAAAGAAATGAATGAAAGGAACACTCCCCCATACTCGAAAATGATATGCCGTTGAAAAATAGGGAGTGGTATAGATGTGGACTGAAGGATGATAAATGATGCTCAAAATGGATTTTTATGAAATTCTCCTAAATTCGTAATAAATCAGAAAATTATGCTATTTTACCTCAAGTTTTACCTCCAAAAAGAAAAATGTGGAATGACATATATGGACTGGCATTTGTTGAAGCTGATGTAGGCAGAGTTGGTGCTGAAAGTGATACAAAAGGTGGAATCCAGGTAAGCATATCATGTCTGAAGAATTGTTCACGTTCGCGAGTTGCTCGAGCCTCTTCTGTTAGTTGCAATAGTGTGGTCATGCTGTGAATAGAATTCTGCCCATACTTGTTGTTCTCCTGTAAACAAAGCACTATTTTGCATACAATATTCTTGAATCCATAGTGTTAGTTTTAAAGAGCAATAGATTTAGATGCATGCAAAAATTTCAATCAGAAAAACTTATCAAATCAACAAGTTATGGCAGAGTGCAGTAATCATATCACATGCAATCCCATAATGCAGACATTCCCCCCTCCAATTGAAAAAGGAATTCCATGACCATAAAGCATATGAGAGGTGTTGTGCTGACGGCAAGGCAAGGGAATGAACAATATAGTAGTAAATGAAACAGAGTACACATATCAATGATAGGACAACGAGAGTTATGATTATAATGAGAGTAGAGTGTGTAAAGATAGTTATGAATAAGAGATAGGACGCTTTGGATTGCTGATAGTTTATGCAAAACGAAAAAGGACAACAATATGCTAAAAAGATGCTTAACTGACAGCATTCTAGCTGAAAATGATGCGATTGATCATAAAACAATTTCTCATGCATAAAGGTTCAAAACAGGGAAAATTAAGGAAATAACTTCTCTGATAAAAAGAAAAAAAAATAAGAAAAGGGTATTATAGTAATAATTGACGATAAGATATAACTTCAATACCATAAGCAGAGCCTCTGCTGCCAGCAGGCGTCCATAGCCTCGGCAGGGTTGCTTTTTAACCCATATGAGCCAGAATCCTCAATTTATAACTAGAGAGTTACATTGTTGTTCTATAGAAGAGATCAATGTGCTCGTGTGGTAACCAGATAACCACACTGCCATTCACTCGGATGTAGCAAAAGTGATCAGGCCGGCTCGTGATGAGACCTCCTGTTCCAAGGATAATTGGGCTATCGAATGGATCATAACCCTGGTGTGGTGGCCATAATGGGAATGTCACTTTGTTACAGCCTTATGAACATGGTAGGCTGGCTCGTAATGAGACCCCCTATCCTCCATCTGCGAACAAAATTTTGTTATTATTACACATTTTTATGATAAAAAGAGGGAGGCTCAGTACTCCTTAAGAGCGGGGATGGTGGAAGAAGTTGAACATGTCAATAGAAAAATATACCCATAATCTCATTTATTACAGACAGAGAAGATTATAATCCAGAAGGGTGGAACCAGCATGGTATTAAGATGATCAATCAATATCATGTTCAATAGAAAACAATGCAGTAAAGTAGTATATAAATAATTGTGTCCCTTTTGAAAATAATCTATCATCAAGGAGCTGTCCTGTTAAAGATCATAACGTGAATGATATTAGCTCGCTTCAATAGAATCCATAATTCTTGTCCTCATAAAAATAGTGTACTTCATGCCATGAAGGGGAATCAATAAAATGTGGTTGAGATGAACTAAAAATAATTCCACAAGAGGAAGGAAGGGTTGCTCTCGAAAATACTCCCAAAGTGTTGCTCTTTTGAAGGAACAACAAAAACACTCAAAAAGAGTGTTGTTCCTTGTAGGAAACAACAAAGGAAATGCACACAAAAAAACAAAAATGCACACAAAAAAAGCAAAAATACACACAAAAAAGTGTGAAAATGCAAATGCCGTTCCTTTGAAGAAAGGAACAGCAAAAACTAAAAGTGTCGTTCCTTTAGAAAAGGAATAGCAAAAACGCAAGTGTCGTTCCTTTGGAAAAGGAACAGCAAAAATCAAAAGTGTCGTTCCTTTGGAAAAGGAACAACAAAAACGAAAAGTGCAGAAGTGTTGTTCCATTCGAAAAGAAACAGCAAAACGTGAAAGTGCAGAAGTGCTGTTCCATTCGGAAAGGGACAGCAAAACGTGAAAGTGCAGAAGTGCTGTTCCATTCGAAAAGGAACAGCAAAACGTGAAAGTGCAGAAGTGCTGTTCCATTCAGAAAGGAACAGCAAAATGGACAATCATAAAATGCAAACATGCAAAAAAACAAATTAGCTGTTCACGGCATTGATGCTGAGGATGAGTTACACTTTGAATGAAGCAACACCTGAAACACAAAATATAAGAGAAATTAGAAAAAAAAACAACAAAAATAGTATGTAAATAAATAAATTAAGTTACAACAGCTATGATGTTATGTCAAAAAAATGATTTATTCGAAAAATGTTTTGGCAGCAAAGACATGACATGAATCTTCAAATGGAAATCAATTCTTCATTTCTTCTATTATGAATCCGTTGGGTAATGAGTTGGATGAAATTCCTTTGTTTCATTTAAAATTTCTTTCAATAATCACTCGTCCATAAATTGACCTTCTTTATTTTTCCAGGACCTGCAAAAAACGAGTATCTACCTGCAATAAAACATTAAATCATGGAGAAAGAGAGGTGCGCGGGCTCCCCTAATCCAAGAATTATGCAAAAAACTAACAAGTAGTTACTCTGTAAAACAAATCCACGGAGAAAATAACAAAGTAAAATTTATTTGTTACCTGCGGGAGAGCAGTGGCCAATCATGCTAACCTGCAGTGTTTTAATCACAACTTCTTTGTTTTTCATCCAAATTGAGTGATTCCAAAGCCAAATGAGAGCTAATTCAAAGGTTAATCTCCAATAGCAACAGGTTTTAAAAATTCAATGATATGATATGTCAATTTTACTTAGAACAACCTGCATAACAGAGTCATTTTCGCTTACCCCATCTAGACCAACGATTGATATTTCAAGCATAGATTCTTCGTTTGATGTCGGATTCAAATGATTCAAATTGGAAATGAAAGTAGATTCATTTATTTATTTCCAATAGAAACAGGTTTTGAAGACAAGAAGAATTGATAGGTCAAATACTGTAAGGAACAGCCGGAAAGACATAGTTTTAAGGGTGCTGATTTACGATAGACAGTCAGTATTTTGATCATAAATTCCCCATACGATATCGAAAATGAGTGATTCCAATTTCATTGTAAACTAGATTTATAGAGGAATCTACCATAGAAACAGGTTTTAAAAATTCATTCATTTAGGCCTCCAAAAACTGACTGTCCCAACTCTGTTCCTGAGCTGCCCATTAGACATCCGGTCAATGTTTTGGTTCTAACTTTTTCGTTTCAAATCCAAATTGACTGATTCAAATTGGGTTAGAAAGTAGACATCAAGGGCTACCTAGGGTAGAAACAAGTTTTAAAAATATTCATTTTTGGTCCCTCAAAACATGACTGTCCCGACTGTTTTTCCAGAAAGTTCATCAAGCCCGCAAGCCAAAAAAAAATGATATTCAAGCATTTTTTCAAATTGGTGATAAAAAATGAATATAAGTGTTTATAGAATTTTTATTTGCAATATAATTCATCTACATACACAAATAAATTGAAATATTTATCACCGATGTTGATTTCGATAGCGTGTTGCAACAAAAAAAACAACTATTTTTACAAAAAAAAAACAAAATGCATTTATTTATGTCCTTATTTTATTTTATTTTATTTTCTCCACTATCCTACTCTTCTTTGAGAATCGAATATGTTTATGTATAAGAGTATTTCCAGTGGAACCATTTTAGAAATAAGGCCTCTAGTATGCACATACCCAAATTAGAAAAATACATGTTGATAAAAATTAGGGTATGAGAAGCCAACTTCCCTTGAAAAGATGGAGTCAAAAATTGTTGAAGTGTGGAGCAATGTTGCAAACAAGTGATGGAGTGAAACCAATCTTCAATATATCCTTTATTTTCTTGATTTCCCATCATATCATGAGGTTCTTGAGCTTTTAAAATGGTTTGTTGATGCAAACTAGAAGTAAGCTCATTTTCTTCCATAACTTCTACAATTTTTGAATTTAAAACATTCTGAATCTCATTGTAAGTTTTCTCTAATGGCGCATGTGAGATAGAATGGGTGGGAAGGGTGGGTAAATTTGGCAGTTCAACACTGTAAGTATGTTGTATTGGTTTATTGCGGTGAGGGTGTGGAATTAGTTGAGCAGGAAATTCAAAAAGATGTTGGGCAGTTTCTTACCATAACAGAAGATGTCCTTCATGTGTTCCTTCAAAGCTCCTTCTTCCAATGTTCCTGTCAATTAGTTAGTGAAATGGGTGGTGCTTACATCACCACTTGAATGAAATCATGTGATTCATTTTTCAAAATTTCTATTTTTTCCCTAGTCATTCACATAAAAATTCAAACATCTATTTCTACCCAACAAAGCAACAACAAATCTGTTAGGAAAGCGGACAGTGGAGCAGGGCTTTTACATGCTCCGCACGTAGGTTCTTACCTTACGTTTTTAAGATCCAACTCTTCCCTAGCAGGCACTCATCAGATTCACACTACTCTTTAGAAATGGCTACACTCTCCCCGGCAACGGCGCCAAAATGTGGAGCGATAAAAATGTGTCTTTGTAACTCCTAATTACCTCACATTAATTGTCAACCCAGGGACGACTTTTTATTTCAAGAGTGTACTCAGTCTGAGGCGGCTATTTACTCAAGAGTAATGTTTTGCAGTATAGTGCTTAAAATGCAAAAGTAAATGAAAGCTGGAAACAAAATCTAATTGGAACAGCAAGAAATTGAATTGTTCTAAACTAAATCATTCACTCAAACAACCATCAATCGAGGATACAGTAGCAATAACTCATTCCTCTGGATATTGATGCAATTGAAATCAAACCGGAACAAGACAATCATTCATTCATTCAGAAATCAACAACAAAATACCTTGAAGCCTAAATCATTCATTCGGAAAAATAAGCAATGTATCAGTCAAGGGTTCGACAACAATAACCCATCCCTTTGGAAACTGATGTAACCAAAAGTAATCAAGGAACAGATCATCAATCTGGGGACTAGACAGCAAATGCCAATGCCCACTACAGTTTCAGATCGTTCTGCACACCAAAGCAAAGATAATGCGAATAACAGGAAATGGAACAGCAGATAAGAAATAGAACAACAAAGTAAATGGGCAGAAAACTGTGATTAAAGGAATCTGAACAACAAACTCTAATTAATGAAAATCAATAGCAAAGCCAAATTAATAGCAATCTTTACTCTAAGAATAAATCGAACAGCACAAGGAAATAGAACAGCATTGATTAATGAGAGGATATGAAACAACGCTGGAAATCAAAATACAAATACACAATGACTTAACACACGGCACACATTAATAGTAATCTGATCCAATTATCAATCTTAGTTAGAAAGAGTACGACTGCGTTTCAAAGTAGAACAACATTGTTTATAGATCCAACAATCGCAAAGAACATAACTCCCAAGATGAATTCCGTAATGTTAATGAACAAGTGCACAGCACAGAGGCTCTGTAATTAAACAGCAACAGTATTCTGTAAAGACTAGCAGTATTATATCAACACTTAAAAGAACAGTGATATGATGCAGAGTCAATACAATAGTTTTGTCTTTAGAAACCTTAATAAATTAAGCATAACAGAGCATGTGATGTAAACTAAACAACACATCAGATTACCAAATAACGCTAATAAGCAAAACCACGCATAAACCAAGAAGATAATATACAGCAGCAGCACAATCCACTAGAGGCTGGGCCCTTAGCCGCCAGCGGATGCTGCTGGGCTACTTCAAAATGAAAAGAATGAATGGCAACCAGATTAAAATATCAAAGCAGAGTTATAGTGGATTACAACAAGAAATCGCTCCATCTCTCAGCCATTATCCATTCTCTCTACCATCCTCAATTTTGAATCTCTAATTCATCCTCAATTCCGTCATTCGAATCCATCCCTGAAGTCATCCCCCCTCTCTGATCTCTGTTCTGATTTAAATACAAAAAGAGCAGAGAGTGGTTACAATAGAGATAATTACAACATGATTCTATTACAAAATTGGTTTGCTTCTAACCATTTGATCAACAAGAACAAGGCGAATTTGGCTTTGCAGCTCAGATTTGGAGGACGGCCGCAACAACAAATCTGAGAAAATCGTGCTCAAAGAACCCTGAGTTTCTCTTAGTACAAGCCGAATTTGGGCAAACCATTCTTTAAAAAAGTTAATTGGGTCCGTTCTGGACAAAACCCATGTTCCGGATTTTCCAGATTCTTCTTCATTTGCTCAGAATCTCAACCGCAAAATAGTCACTTCTTATTCCAGCGAATTTCTGAGTTGGCACTTTTAATGATCAAATCTTCAATCTGAAAATTATCTTGGAGGCTAAAAATGGTGAATAATGTTATAACCAACTTATTAAAACTATCATTGATAAAATAATTCATAATCATCAATTTATTAGACATAAAGGAGAATAAATAACATTCATTCATAGAAGCATAAATCATCATAAAATGGATTTAAATAATAAATTATAATAAATGACGCGATGAAGAATGGTAGAAATGGGTGGAATAAACGTTCACAAGTGATAATAATAATGGCATATTAACGGCCCAAAACTGACTTCCCTTCATCAAACCTGCATATATTTCCTGTAACTTTACCTTCATCATTCCTCTCTCACTGACTGGTATTCCTTTCTCTGTCACATCTAAACTAGCCTGTAGAAAAATCAAGTTTACATCTTCAAAAAATAGGTTTTATCAAAATAAAACTCATTGAGTAGGATGCCATCAAGGACAACACATTACATCATAATGGCAACAATATCCCCCTTTGGACTTGATGGTATCCATGTTGGTGTTTGATCACCATAACTTGTAGATATCAGTTAGACACATCAATCATAGGAATTATTCAAACACCAAGTTACTCTTCCCCTTTGACATTAAGGGCAAAGGCCGAACTGATACAATAATTTTGATATTTGCGTTTCACTATACAGACCATACTCCCCCTGAAAACATGTTGAAGCTTCAAAATAGATTTGCAATGAAATACATGAATCTATAACCTTTCCTATCACCAAGGACGCATACATACATCAATTAGCCAACCATGTGGGGTTTAATAAATATGAAAATCCTTATATCATAGGTCTCAACATGACCCTTACATCAAATTACAGATATGACTTTATAACGAAGACCAAAGGACCTCAATAGAGAGATATCATCAAACACACTTCAACAACCAACATAATTCCAACAATGCATTATACCCAACAATGCTAATCCTCCCCCCAAACCTGTGCATCCTAAACATTTTCAACAACCAATTCATGAAAGTGTCTTCAACAAGAAGATAGATATCAACTAAGAAAATGCAGCTTGAAAAACCATAACCTCAACTGTGCCCATCACCGCCAAATCATATCTGTCAGCAACATGGTGAAGACTGTTCTTGAAGGCTGACCCACCAATTTTATGACAGAAGGATCCATACATGACTATATGGACATAAACTCACATATATACGCATCTATGCATTATGAAACCTGCGTACCAAATTTAATCTTCTCAAATCTAACAGACTAGATAAGTGAGGTAAAGACAACTCCTAGCTTCTGTCTGAGATATGCAAATGCTTCTTTGGGAAGAGGTTTAGTAAATATGTCAGCAACTTGTTCTTTAGAGGGAACATACTCTAATTTAACCTTTTCTCAAGCACTTGTTCTTGTAAAAAATGATTCTTGATAGGAATGTGCTTGGTTTTGGAATGCATAACACGATTTTTCGAGATACTGATGGCACCTATACTATCACATAGGATGGAGATGGGAGGAGAAAATTTAATTTGAATATATTGTAATGTTTGCATCATTCAAATAAGTTGTGTGAAACATGATGCAGCAGCCACATATTCTACTTCTGTGGTAAATAAGGAAATGGAACTTTTTCTCTCGCTAAACTAAGATACTAATCGAGGCCCAATATAAAATGCACCTCCACTAGTACTTTTCCAGTCATCAACATTTCCAACCCAGTCCGCATCTGTGTAAGCATGAAGAGTAAGATTAAAATTCTTGGGATACCATAGACAAAAATTTTTAGTTCCTTGTAGAAATTTGAATATTCTTTTTACTGCCTGAAGATGTGACTCCTTTGGATTGTCTTGGAATCGTCCAAAAATACCAACTGCATGCATGATATCAAATCTAGTCTCTGTTATATAAAGAAGACTTCCAATCATAGATATATACTCTCGTTGGTTTGCCATGGTAGAATAATGATGAGAACTGAGGTTACATTTGGTCACCATTGGAGTGCTCACAGGTTTTTCGTCTTCCATCCCATACTTCTTCAAGATCTGTTTGAGATATTTTTCTTGTGAGAGAAAGATGCCATCTTTTTCTTGTTGCACTTGCAAGCCAAGAAAATATGTTAGTTCCCCAAGTAAAGACATTTCAAGTTCCTGTTGCATAACAAAAGCAGATTCATGAATCATGGATTCTTCAATACTCCCAAAAATGATGTCATCAACATAAACAACAATAATTAATAGTTTATCAACCTCATTTTTTGTGTATACATTACTATCTATCGATCCTTTTTTGAAACCTTCTTGTTGAATATATTTGTCAAGATGATAATACCATGGTTGTGGGGCTTGTTTGAGACCATATAGGTCCTTTTAAAGTTTGCAGACAAGTTTTTCATCTTTTCCCATAATGAATCCTTCTGGTTGTTCTATATAAACTTCTTCTTCCAGATCACCATTAAGGAAAGCAGATTTTACATCCATTTGATAAACTTTGAATTGTTGAAAAATTGAAAATGCAAGAAGCATTCTTATGGCTTCAAGTATGGCTACTGGTGCAGATGTTTCTTCAAAGTCTATACCTTCTTGTTGAGCATACCCTTTACAAAATTTTTTTATCTTTGTTTCTAATTACATCTCCATTTTCATTTAACTTATTTTTTAATATCCACTTTGTTCCAATAACATTTTTATCATGACATCTTGGAACCAATTCCAAAGTATTATTATTTTCAATTTTATCTAGTTCTTCATTCATGGCCTTAATCCGACATTCATCTTTACTAGATTGATTTACATTTTATGGTTCAATGGTGGATAATAGTCCTAGATAACTAGGAGATCCTACAAGTGTTCTTCTTATTTGTACCCCTGATTCCTTTTCTCCAAAAAATTGAGATTCTGGATGATTATTTTGAACATAGTTGGACGGAGCCTTTTCTGATGTATCTTCTTCTGATGCTTCATTATGTTCTTCTTCTATATCATTGTGATTTGATGAGGGAAAACATTCATCATCATAATCATCCTCGTTTTTTTTATTTCCCTTTTGGTAATTGTTAGTGTTTCATCAATCACAACATCAATACATTCAAAAATCTTCCTAAGTCTCTTATTGTAGCATTTGTATGCTTTACTTCTACAAGAGTAACCAAGAAGTATATCTTCATCTACTCTAGGTTAAAAATTACCAAGTTTTGCATCATTATTTTTGATAAAACATTTCCTTCCAAGAACTTTAAATTTCTTCCCAATAGGAGTATTACCATACCAAAGTTCATAAGGAGTTTTATCACTATTCACACGAACATGAACCTTGCTGATAATATTTACTGCGGTATGAGAAAATTCACCCCAAAAGGTGTCACGAATCCTAGATTCATTAAGCATAGCACGAGCCATTTTCTGAACTATTTTGTCCATTATTTTTGCCACACTATTTTGTTGTGGATTTCTAGCTACAAGGAACTGTCCTTTTATGCCATATTTTCCTCCACGAGGTGACATTTTCCTTACAGGCCCACACAAATTAGTATGTATAACTTCAAGAGACTTACTTGCTGATCCTGCTTTGGAAATAAATTGAACCCTGGTTTGCTTACCGAATTGGCATGACTTGCAGATGGTACTTTGTGTTAAAGTGATGTTGGGTAGATCATGAACAAATTTGAGCCTACTTGATTTGTTTATTTATAAAAGATCACATGTCCCAATCTTATGTGCCGTAACTAGTTTTCTGTATATTTTCATAGATAACATTGTTCTTGGCCACCTTTCAATATATCGATTTCTTGGTGTTCTTGTTCCTTTATTAAGATCTTTCTTGTGTCGAGTTCACGAACCACACACTCTTTTGATCGGAAGACAACTTCATTTCCTTGGTCACACATTTGACTAACATTCAAAAATTTATGCCTTAATCTATCAACATGCATAAAATTGTTAGCTTTAACCTTTTATTTTAGAAAAACAGATCCTTTTCCCTTAATGACAACAAGAGAGTCATTTCCAAAAGTAACATTCTTTTCCTTTTCTAAAGCATTATATGAAATAAGTTTGTCTTTATCACCTATCATATGTTTTGAACATCCGCTATCAATGTACCATTTATTTTCTTCTCCTTTTGCAAATAAATCTATGCCTCAGCTTTTGAATTGTAAGTCATTCCTTCTCCATACCTTAGAACTTGTGGATATTTGTTCTTTTGGCTGTATTTTTCTCTTCCATCCATATTCCTCATGTCCAAAGTTATTGGAAAATGAACATTAAATTTCATCTTGAAGAGGATAAAAATTGTTATAAGTATTCTTCTTTATTCCTGTCTCATTTATTTTCTTTCGTGCTTCTCTGGTCATGATGGTTTTGTATGCAACACATTGAGAAACTTTGAGACCAAAATTATGACATGAGAAACATTGTCCATTAAAGAAGAAATTTTTGCGATCATAGAAACTTCTAGTGTTGTTTACCTTTTGACTGATACTTCTATTATTGTTCATCCTTGAATTCGAATGATCACACTTTACTTGAGCATTGTGTTTTTTCTTTTTTTGAGTGATGAAATTTTGCTAGCTGGCTTTTGCGACATTTGGATAGCTTGTATCTAAGGATTTTTCTGACTGAGAAGGTTCACTAATATCCAAGACCTATCTTCACAAGAGGAGAGCATCAAACTTTAATAATTTCATATAAGGTTTCAGATCCTTTAGCAAATCTAAGATGTAGAGTTTTTACTTTCTCAAGTTCCTTTGTTAGACTTACTATTACACATTCTAATTTATCATTGTGATACTCCTTTTCTATGAGTTGATTCTTTAGAGTATCTATGGATATTTTGTTCTCTTCCAAGCATAGTTTGAGTTGAGTGATTACTTCAATAAAATCATTTTGTTCTAAAACATTCATAAAAGTATCTTTAGCCTCATTAGTGTCTTTTTCAAATCTCATGAGCAGTCTAAGATATTGATCAGATTCTCCTTCTTCACTATTTTACAAGCCATCACTATCTTCATGAGTATAGTAACTTTTTTTATGGACAAATCATCTCCTATTACCTTATATAAATCCTTCCCTTATCATGATTATCTTTATGAGGATATTTAGCAACATAATGACCCACTCTTCCACAAGAAAAAAAATTGAAAGGAAGCTTACCTGTGAACCTTCCAATGCCAAGTTGAAGTTTCTTTACAAAATTTACGTCATCTTCTTCTGATACATACCTTGATTATTTTTGTTCTTCCTTTTCCTTTCCTTTTGCAGTAGCTCTAAAAGTGACTTCTTTGACTTCAAATGGACCTCCTTTTTTCATTTCAAAAGCAGTCAGGATCCCATGAAGTTGAAGAAGAGTAAGTCTCTGTAGATCCTACTTCTCTTCAATAACGGACACTTTTGACTCGAATTTAGGAGTTAGAGATCTTAATATTTTCTCTACTAGAGTTTTGTCTATTATGTATTCACACATATTTTTGATATGAGTTACGATCTCATCTAGACGCAAAAATAAACTAGCAATACTTTCATCATTATGCATTTTGAGATTTTCATATTGAATTCTAAGAGATTGGAGTTTAGCACTTTTTACCTTGGCATCACCTCCTGTTACACTGAAAATTGTCATCCTGACATTCTGCTGTGTGTATGAGCTCATTACTACTCATACTTCCTCCTTTGCAAGTCTAACATATCAGTTCCTCATGTCAAGCCTTGAAAATTAGAGAAAAGTTCCTAAAAATCTCCTTAACTTTGGTGTCGCACTTTATTTATATCTTGCCTGCGGCACCGCACCTAGTGTTCATGTCTCATGCGTACCTGAATGCACTTTCTCTGTGTTATGGGTGCAGACCCCTGTAAAGATCAAAAAGGTGCAAGTAAACTTAAAAAATCTCACTTTCTGTAAATTCTAGAAGCCTCTAGAAAGAATCTTGCGGTGGCAGAACCACTCTTTTGAGGTTCATGTATCCCTTACCTTATGGAGCTAACCCCTTGATGTGCGGAGCTTATCCCTTTGAAGGAGGATTATATCCCTTCATAGTTGGAACTGAAACCTCCTCTTTTCCACTATAAAAAGAGGCATTGGGTAGCCTCAAGGGGAGTTGAAGCTTTAGAATATTTGAGGTTAAGTACTGTTGGGATTCAGACTCATTTAACTGAGATTTTTGTGAGGAGAGATCACATAACTCTATCTGTCTCAGTTGGAGGAGTGCGGAGCTTATCAGAGTAGAGGATATTCCTACTTTGGACCCCGGGAAGGCCTGTTCAACATCAAGGCTAAGGTTGTAAGGTTTTCCTTCTTTTGAAATTAATACAAATGAATTCAATTTTCTAAATGAACTCTTAGTTAATTGTTCATTTCATAGATTCCTTGATCAATATGATAAGCATGATTTCTGATGATTTCTATACAGGTGATATTTAATGTTTGCTTGTTTGTGATTGCAAGTTTACAAAGATAGCTCCTTCAAGTGCACGAGGGACAACAACGACTTCAAACAAGAACTAGACATACAGTAAGTCTTTCACACCTCTATAGAGCTTTTTCTAAATCATATATGCTTAGAGAAAGATTATTTTATTTGGCTGTTTGTTTCTAGATTACTTTTTAGTACTATGGAGATAGGTCTTGTCCATAAGATTGATTAATCCATACAACAAATTAGCGACTCCACTGGGGAAGAACTTGTTTTTTTTGGTTCTCTTTTATTTTGATTTGAGGAAGAGTTTTTCCTGGTTTTTGATTGATATATATCTGCCTTGGTAGCCTAGGTTTTCTTTTTTTTTGAAAATTTTGAAATATTTTATGTTTTTCTTTAGTTTTTCTGGGGACCGCACATTGTCTTGTTTGCACAGTGCGGGCAGTTTTGCACTTTCCTTAAGTAAACAGTGCGGGACCGCACCTGTTACTTCTGGAAGCCTGCGGACCCTGTTAAAATTTTGAAAAAATCTAGATTTCTTTCTTCAGTTTATCTTTATTTTGATTTAGATTTTTTTTTTTTGCTCATATTGATGATTGTTTCTGTCAAAATCCTTTTGTGAATGAATTCCAACAGTATTTGTGTTTTGATGATTTTCTAGAAGCGTTGCGTTTTGGATTGCTTTTCACTTGGTCTTTGTAGTGATTCGAAGCATTGGCAGTTTGAAGTACTTCAGATTACATTGGTATTTTTGTCTTTTTGCTGAATCTGACCTGATTGTGAAATCCATCCTTTATTGAGAAATAGATTTACTTGTTTCTTTGCAAATCTTCGAAAAAAACTTTGTTATAGGTTTCTGAATTTCATTTTTTATAAAAAACATATCTGAATGTTTTTGATCTGTTTTTTATTCTGGACAAATAGATCCTTAGTTTGCTAAACAACTAAGTAAAACATTCTTAAAAAATTCTTAAAGCTTTTATTCAATTAGATTTGTAAAGTTTGTAGATCTCAAAATTAGTTTTGTAGTTTTGAGTGCTTTTAAAATTTGTAGATTTCTTTTGAAGGAAAATTGTCTTTTGTAGTTTCAATTTTTAAAAGTGAAAGGATTTTTTTGTGAGCTTTGATAATTTGTCTCATTTTGAGTTATTGTTGAAAAGACAAAAATATTTTCTTTCAATTATTCTTTATGTTCAAAGAAAGAATTTTTTCTTGAAAGAATTTCATTCTCCAACTCTTTCTTTAGCTAGAATTTCGTTGAAAGAAAACGATTTGATTATAATTTTTAGGTGCATTTTAGGTGTTTTTGGAAGTTGAGTCTTCACACCATCAAAGTTTCATTTCCGCACCTATTGACTTAAGAAAAAAATCATAAAAGTAACGCTTAATTAAAATTCATCCAGTAATCTTTTTATTTCTAGGGCTCTTATCACCAACATAGCTTAGGCTGGTATCTTGGAGTAGGGAGTAATTAACTCTCCAAGATAGTAAAAAAAAACAAGTAGATAAATCTCGCGGTAGGAAATAAATCCAATTGTAATTTGTAGAATTTGGGAAGCTTCTCTTAAAGAAGTTAATCATGAGATCATGTCTGAACCTTTGAGACAATCAATTTTGTTTCATTGGGGAAGATAGAAGATTTTGCACGCATTACAAACGATAAACCTCAGAGTAACCATTGTCGAGGAGCCTGGGGTCACTTGTCGATAAACCTCGGATTGACCATGTCGAAGAACCTTCAAGAGGATTGAGCTTTGTTACTCTGCCCTTGCACATGGGATCAGATCGTAAACTGTTCCCCCAGTTGTATTTTTTACTGTTGGTAACCTTAGTGTCCATAAGCTTAAGATTATTTCCTAAGGTGACGGTGAAGGAAAGATTTCACTGTACCTGGAGTAGACGTCGATTAGACTCAATTGGACTCTCTGGGGGGTTCTCTTCACACGAGATGGTTTTGTGAAGAAACTTGTGCCAGTCTGTTTCATTAAGCAGGTTTTTGGGGTAGCTGTTCCAACCGCCCTTTATGTGTAAAATTTCTACTAAGTTGGATTTCATCACCAGCTAATGTTTTTTGTACGAGAAGTTTACTATTTGTGTGTGGTTTGAACTCTTAGATTTTTAAGCGTGTGATTTAGCTGTTTTTTTCTCTAGAGACTTTAGGTGTTTTCATTGAGATTTTCTTTGTTTGCGTGTGGTTAGTTAATATTTAATCGTGGCAGAATTTTCAAGAAAATCCTGGAGACTACAAGGGAAACCCACTGAATATACACCAAGTCAGCTTGAAGGGCTTCGTGCTCTAGTATCATCTAGCAGCAATAGGATTAGATCAACAGAAATTGGAACTTCATCTACAGTTGTTCATCCTGATCATCAAATACCCACAACAGAACATATTCAAGAACCGATTTCAGTTTATGAAGTTACTGGTAGTATTTCTCCTTCCAGTGAATTAGCTGACGAACCTGAAATCTCTGAACCTGAAACTGAACCTTATGTTTTGGAAACATCCTCAGGATTTATTACACCAACTTCTAGCGATCCTGGTTCACCTAGGGTAAGAAATATTGTCACTGAAGATCTTCCATCTGGCCTTATTTCTATTGAATAACTTACTAGTCCAGATGAAGAGTTATCTCTTCCTGAATCCCCTCAGTCTTTAAATCTTAGGGAGCATGAATCTATTTTCTACAGCCCTATTCGAACTGACGCTTGTTATTTATCCTTGAAAAAGTTTTTAGAGAATCCGGGTCTTTCTTTTTCTCCACCTCGAATTCCATTTCATCCTACACCCAGAGGTTACTATCCGTCATCCATTATGGCAGGAGAGTCATCCATGTTTTCCCAGACACCAGAAGCATTTTTACACGGTGGTCCTTCTGTTCCTCTAGGATATTAGGCTCTGTCTGGTACTTTCTCGGGAGCAGCTCCTTAACCAATTTAACATGTATTATCATATGGTCTTAATGGAGTTAAAACTGAAACGTCGAATGCAGAGCAAATATTTATGATGTCTAGTAATATTCTGAATCCTCAACCTCAAGGTAGTCAGTTACCGCCTGGAGGAAGATTTCAGGGAAATCAGTTACTGCCTGAGGGGCAACCTCAAGGTAGTCAGTTACCGCTTGGGGGAAACCTTCAGAAAGTCAGTTACCACCTGTGGGGCAACCTCAAGGTAGCTTTTTCCCAGGAAAAACTGTGGAATCGTATTCTTTCGGGGGACAACCCCAAGGACCGTACATACCTCAGGGGTATCAACCTTGAGGACAATACATACCCCAAGGTCAACCCCAAACTCAATATGCTCCTCAGGGTCCTTATCAACCCCAGCTTCAGTACGTGCCTCAGGGTTATCAACCTCAAGGTTAGTACCCAATTCAAGGTTTCCAACAGCCTTTTGGTCAATCATCTATTCAAGGAGTGGGAAATTTAAAACTTACTTATCAACCCTACGTTCAACCAGTCTATGGTCCTTATGTTCAACCTTCTACGGGAAAATACCCTGGAATGAGCATGGTGTGGGATCCATCCCAATATCAACAGCCTGTGCAGCCTAATGTGCAGTTGTCTTCTCAACCTGGATAGCCTTTGGTTTCTGGTCCAATCCATCAACTTGTCCAGCCAACTATTCAACCTCCTGCACCTAGTTCTGTTCAGCAGTCTGGGCCTAGTACACCTCAGACTCCGCCTCAAACTACCACAACTGATGCAATGTATGTTCAACCTATAACACCTATTTCTGGAGTATCTATAGCTCCGAGTTCTTCTATCCCTACATCTGTACAAATTCCTCAAGTCTCTATACCCCAGTCAGGACCTTCAGTTCAGACTTCGGTTCAGATGCCTGTGAGACAAGCTGGTACAAGTACGGTGGTCACAAGTCAACCGCAATTCACGCATCAACCGTACCAAGGACAACCTCAATTCGGTCCTGTTTCACAAACTCCAAATTATCAGTATCAACCATACCCCAGCTATACTTATCAATAGCCTCAACAACCCCAGTTTGATCCGGGTGATCCTGGTTATCTGGGAGGTTACACAATTCCTAATGCAAATACGATTCCCAGTTATCCTAGGTATCCTCCTCCTGGAACTGCTTTGGATACTCAAGGTTTTCGCGACCCTAACCATCAGTTACCATTTATTGCAACTTTGGATTTAGCTAATTTGACGTGCCTTATGAATGATCCAATTTTCTATTATCTGTACTGGCCGCCAATGCTGCATAAGTTGCTCAGTGATATACAAAAATTTGAAGGTAAGTCAAGAGAGGATCCATCCAATCACGTTATGACTTATCACCTCTGGTGTGCGTCTAATTCAATAATTGATGATTCAATTTGCTTACGTCTTTTCCAAAGAACTCTTATTGGTCTTGCCGCCAAATGGTACATTGAGTTACCACGAGGCTCTTTTAATAATTTCAGTCAGTTAGCAACTACCTTCTTGACTCATTTTCAGTTGCCTGTCAGATATGACAATGGCACGAAACTATTAACTTCACTAAAGCAATCCACATCCACATATATTTATGATCATATTCATGAATGGCGACGTAGAAGGCGTTTGGTGAAAGTTTACATTCCGGATCAAATTTTGGCGGAATGGTTTGTTAAATCATTGTTACCCAAAATCACTGAAGACATAGCTAAGGCTGGAGTTGTTACTGAAGAGAAGGTAATTGCTCAAGCTCAGTACCTTGACCTCGTTTATACGCAGTCAGGTACTTTACATGAAAAAATCCCTGATCTTCCAAAACAAGGTCAAATAGCTGCAGCTCCTTCAGGGTCTCATGCCGTTGATGGTATGATTGGTTCAGTCAATACTAAAAGCAAGAAGAAATCTTCAAAGAATTCTTCTCCTATTATAGCTTTACTTGATTCCCCGAAAGGAGAATCTTCCCCCGAAATTTCTGCCGACATTCATGTCATAAAGACATCTACGGCTAAATCTAAATCCGGTGGTAAAAAGAAAGGGAAGAACAAAAACAAAAAGAATTCAAAAGAAAAAACTGATAAAAAAAAATCCAATGACGAAAAACGCAAACCTTTTTATGCTTGTTACATTTGTGACGAAGATCATTTTACTAAGGAATTCCCACATCGAGCAGAGGTTGCGAAATTCATCAAATGTTCACAAAAACCTTCTGTCTTGAAGGATCCTTTTCTGACTCAAGATAGTAAGATGGTTGGTTCTACCTCGAATGCCTCAGAAGAACCTATTTTTATGATGTCTCATGTAAGGATTGTGACGCGATCGCAAGATTATGGTACTAAGAATCCTGTTGATGGTAAAGAAGTAGAATCTTCTAGTGCAAATACATCAACTACACCTCCTTCTATTTTTGGTCCGCTACAGATCGAGAAACCAAATCCAGACTTAATAATCAAACTGCTTGCTAAAGGTGTTCTTCGTAAATCAGCTTTCAATCCACATGCGAGAGCTACTTAGAATTACAACATTGTTGAAGACTTAGCTATTTCCCCTTCAGCAATGTCGGCTTTGGAAGTGCTGCAATCATGCCCAGCACAGCGTAAATTACTTTTGTCTGCCATAGGAGCTGTCGATGTTCAGGATTCGAACCTTATAATCTTAGATTTAGAAAATAGGACACCTCACCTACCTCACCAAATGGCTTTCCAAATTCCAGTGTTAGTAAAAAACAGACTGATTTTTCGGACTGTGATTGATGAGGGAGCTTCAACGTGTATTATGTCAATCCAGTGTTGGAAATCGCTTGGTTCTCCTACACTTAATCAGTCTCCAACTATTTCAAAGGCTTTTTATGGCCGAGGTTTCCACCCTTTTGGTATTTTGCAGGATTTAACCATAGGGGTTGAAGGTAAAATCGTAAATCTAGATGTGGAAGTGGTTGATGCCCCTCTATATTAGAACCTTCTCCTGGGTTGTAGTTGGAATTATGCTATGACTGCTGTTGTTTCTTCAGTCTTTCGGCTCATAAAATTTCCACATCAAGGAAGGATCATTAAAATAGACCAGTTAACTTATTTTTCTTCCAATCCAGCCTCTACAAAAACAATCCAGCATGTTGGTAAAGCGACTATCCCTTACAAGGATGTTGGAGTAGGTTTGATTAAAGATTATGGTTTACTAGGAACTTTTTCCTTTCCTCATCCTAATGTATCGCCTTCTATTGCAACTATTCATATGATTTCGTCAGATACTGTTATGTTTGATGATCCTTGGATCGTACCTTTTGACTTCGAGTTAGATTCATTTAATGGCATGATGCCTTTGAGTCCATTTGAAATTGCATATCAGGCTGTACAGTCACTTTCCGACCCTTCTTCAACCAAAACTGATCCAATGAATGGGATCTATGAGGAATCACTTTCTATATCTAGTTCAGCCACAATGAAATTTCCTAATCTTGTTCATACTGATGAGCAGATTTGTGAATTTTTGTCTGTTGATGATTTACCATGGGAAGATCTACATCATCGATCTTTGTTTTTACCTGAGATGAATCATTTTGAAGATGATTTCGCTTCAATTTTTATTGCTGAATATGTCAAAGAACCGCAGAATCCATTGCAAAATCCTGATTTTGAGTTAAATTTGGAAAATATCTCTCGAACGATTCCAATTGACATTTCAGTAAATCTAGGAATAATTGAAAACATTCATATAGGTGCTTGCTGTACGGAAGAAGAAATTCAAACTTATAAAGCCCTATTTCAAGAATCCTGTGATGTGTTTGCCTGGTCCTATGAAGAAATTCCAGGAATCGATCCGTTAATTGTCGTACATGAAATCAAGATTTAACCGGATGCCAAACTTGTCCATCAACATCTATGTCAAATACATCCTAGAAAAGCTACTACTATCAAAGCTGAAGTTGAGAAATTACTTCGTGCAGGTTTCATTTATCCAATTCCTTTAACAGATTGGGTATCAAATATTGTTCCTGTTACTAAAAAACAAGGAACAATATGAGTATGTATCGACTATAGGGATATTAATCGAGCTTGTCTTAAAGACAATTTTCTAACCCCCTATATCGATCAAATAATTTATGATTGTGCCGGCAGTGAAATGTTTTCCTTTATGGATGGTTTTTCCAGTTATAATCAAATAAACATACTCCCTGCTGATCAGCCAAAAACATATTTTATTTGTCTGTGGGGAACATTTTCTTATTGCAAACTACCCTTTGGATTGAAGAACGCTGGAGCAAATTTTTAAAGGGCTATGTCTTACGCATTTCATGACATTAAGCACATTGTGCAGCTGTATCTCGATGATTTACCTGCTCATTCATCGCGTAGGGCTGACCATCTCACTCACTTACGAGCTATTTTTATGAGATGTAGGCATTATTGAATTAGGCTGAATCTACACAAATGTGGTTTTTGTGTAGAATCGGGTCGCTTACTGGGATTTGTTGTTTCGAAAGCAGGCATTTGCATCGATCTATCGAAGGTCGAAGCTATTATCAATTTATCTCCTCCTTTGACTTTACGCCAACTCCAAAGTTTGTAGGGGAAAGCAAACTTTTTATGTTGGTTCATTCCTAACTACGCCAAGCTTACAAAGGGTTTTACCCAGTTGCTGAAACAGAACATTCCATTCTTTTGGGATGAGATCACTGATCGATCTTTTGATGCACTTAAACATACGTTGACCCATGCACCATTATTGCATCCTCCCAACTACAACCAGGACTACGTTTTGTACCTCGCCACTTCTCATTCCAAAATAGGGATGGTTTTAGTTCAGGAAGATGAATCTAACACTGAACATGTGATTTACTATCTTAGTCGAAATCTGCATCCAACTGAGATCAAATACACACATGTGGAGAAATTGGCCTTGGCAGCTATTAAAACTGTCCAAAGATTTAGACACTACATCCTATTACGCAAAACCACAGTAATTTCTGATTGTAACCCTATGATGTACATTTTGACCAAACAATTGCTAGGGGGAAAGCATTCCAAATGGATAGTTATCCTACAGGAATTTGACTTGGAATTTGAAAAATCCAAGGCAAAGAAATATTTTGTTTTTGTGGAAATGTGTGATTTCCCCTCTACTGATACTGAAACTATGGCAGAGGAGTCCATTGTGGATGAATCTTTGTTTCTTATCAATACTCTTGATCCATGGTATGGAGATATTATCATATATCTCCAAACCCAATATTAATGGCCTGAAATATCACAATCTCAGCGATGGAAAATACGTTTCCAATCCCAACAATACAATATTATTGGTGATACACTCTATCATCGTGGAGTGGATTTTGTTTTCCGACGCTGTCTTACTTATGAAGAAGCTGAGAAGGTTTTAAATGACTGCCATTCTGGAGCATGTGGCGGTCATATGTCTGGGTATGCCACAGCCCAAAATATATTGTGCACTGGTTATTTCTGGCCGTCATTATTTAAAGATTGTATCTATGTAGTCCGGAAATGCCACAATTGTCAAATTTTTTATTGTAATATGCATGTGCCACCCGCTCCTCTTCACCCTATAATTGTTGTCGGTCCTTTCGCAAAATGGGGTATTGAATTTATTACATGTAACCCTCACTCGGTCAGGGGGCATGCGTATATCATCTTAGCGGTAGATTATTTTACTAAGTGGGCCGAGGCGATGCCTACATTTTCGGCTGACGGCAAGGCTACTGCAACTTTCGTATTTAATCACATAATTTCTAGGTTCGGTGTTCCTCAAGTCATTATTACAGATCATGGAAGTCATTTTCAAAATATCATGATGACTGAACTGACAGATCAACTTGGCCTGCGCCACGACAGTTCCACTCTGTATTATCCGCAAGCCAATGGTCTGGTTGAAGCTATCAATAAAATTTTAGTCACTATGATCAGACGAATTATTGGTATTCACAAAACGAATTGGAATTCTATGTTATTTTCAGCACTTTGGGCATATCAAACCTTAGTAAAAACATCAACTGGTTTCACTCCCTTTAAACTGGTTTACGGTTTGGAAGTTGTGTTGCCGATTGAATGCGAAATTCCGTCTTTGAAACTAGCCATAGAATTACTCCCAACTACGTCTGAAGAGGAGAAACGTTTTTTATACTTGTCTCAGTTAGATGAGAATTGATGAAATGTTGCAATAGCAAACGAGGCTCATGTCAAACGAATAAAAGCTCAGTATGATAGAAGTGTTACCCCTCAATTTTTTTTAGAAGGAGATCTAGTCATAGTTTATGATCAAGCCAATGATAAGCTAGGAGCTAGGAAAATCGTGCCTATATGGCATGGTCCTTTCATTGTTAAGTGAAAGCTGGAAAAAGGGGCCTATGAGCTGATAGATTTTGACGGTGTCACTTTAGATAAACCCAGAAATGGGCTTTATTTGAAGAGATATTATGCTTAAACTTGGTGTGGATATTTTTTATTAGATTATATTTCTTTACTGCTGGTATGTCTTAGATTAGAAAAGCATGCCTAGTTTAGAAGTGTGTTTTTTATCACTATTCCTGCTTATCTGAATTTTACTCTTGATATTGCAAATGTTGATGTCTCTTCAAACCTACATTGGTTTTGTTGATGGTGCTTGTCGTAGTACAAGGAACATTTCTTCTGCAACTTGGGTTATCTATTCATCCTCTAATGAGTTAGTATCCATGCATGGGGTAAGCCTTGGTCAAACAACAAATAGCATTGCTGAGTATAGTGCAGTGATTGAGTTATTATCTGAATCCATATCATTTGGAATTCGGAGTTTGATTGTTAGGTTGGATTCTTAACTTTTTGTATTACAGCTTAACAGGGTTTATGCCATTAGAAATCCAGTATTATTATGGTTATTTTTAAGAGTTCGTCTCTTGGAACGTGAATTTGATTACATTGAATATTAGCATATTCCAAGACATTTAAATACATTAGCAGATGCAGTTGCTTCTAGTATGATAAATCAACATTTTCAATAATAAAAACAGTAAATCAAACAACATTCATAACATGTACACAGATAGCCGGTAAATAGTGATATATCATAGTATAGAAGTGTTTCAAAAAATATACATCGTCTTCGATCATAGGTTGGAAACACCTTATGATCAGCAAAATGGTAACACAAAAGGTCAAAAATATGAGTCTACAACATGATCATCCTATCACTGATGGTGATCATGATAAGAGACCACTGCCTGGGCCACCCTACATAGGAACCTCCTAAAAGGTCCTGGGACACCAATCACGTATCTTTGTAATCTGAGAGGAATATCATCTATTTCCATCTCTGGAATGTCTAGATTCAGACGCTCTAGGTGGTGCTCTAAATCAGATAGGATCTCTGCTGATTGGCCTACTGGGGCTAGTGCGGCTACAACTAGTTGTCTTCTTTCATAAGGCTAGAGATGGGCTGGTCACCGTGGGCCCACATCTGCATTTAAAACTTTTGGTTATTAGTTTCAAGACGATCAAAATAAAAAAAAATTAGAACTTTGAAATTATTGAAAATTATTTTACTTGATTCATCCCACTGTTCCCCTGCTGGGAGAGTCATCTCTTGGTCGTCGCGGAAATCTATCCCATCATATTGAAAGTCCTATATAACAAAAATTTGGCATTCCAGCCAACGAAAATATGAAGGAGGAAATCGAACAATCTCAACGCCCTCAATAGCATGACGGGCCATCAATGCAACCCAACGAACCATCCTAGGTTCTTGAGGTCGACCGACATCAACAGGAATGTTTTGTGGAGCTAACATGGGGATCCTCTCTAGAGGAAAGGTGATTACAATGGATCCATATCCAAAGTTATTTAGTTTTCCATTCTTCGCTCTAGTTAGTTGGCCTTTTACATTGGCCAACACAGCTTCGCACTAGTTGAAAATGGTGCCTCAAAAATAGTCTACAGCAATGCGCATTTGGGAACCGGTAGCCACATGCAGCACTGCACTCCCACAAAGTTTGGTAACAGTAAATGCAATAACTTTTAGCTCGGGACGGATGATAGTTTTTATGTCAATCCGTTTGTCCCTGGGGTCTGCCTGATCATTACAGAACTCTTGTCAAAGACTAGCGATAGTCTGGCCACCTGGCCTAGTCCAAAAAATGGAAATATGTTCGCCCCTCTTGGACAAACCAGTCAGAAAATAAATATCCTCCATCTCAATTTCGAGCCGGTGGCCGCCAATAATGAAACATTGGTCCTGTACGTTCCACCTGTTCACCAGCCATGTTAGGAGGTCTACCTGTGCCTTCATGCCCTGAATGGCCTAGAATTTATACAAACCACATGCTCTTAATGCTTGCATTGTGGGAAAATGGAGCATTGTGGCATCATCCACGTCTTCATGCTCATGTTCTCTCCAAATTAACATCTTGTATCTCCTACAATGCATAGAAAGATATGTTAGAACAATCTAATTTGAAAATTTTTGGGCGGTAAATGAGAAATTTGATTTTGAAATTCAAATATGTGAGGACCACACTTTGTCTTCATACACAGTGTGTAGAAATGCACACGCGCTGTGGGACAAGTGCAGACCCACGAATTTTTTCTACATAGGAAAAAGTCGGGGTCAGCGGGACCCGTGTGTTGCACCTGCAGACCCCCGCGGGCAATTATTTAAAAATATATTTTTCTCTTAAAAATAAAATCTAAAGCCTAAAAATGAAATGTAAACAGATGAAATGCAATATTAGGAGGTCGTGGATTACCTAGAGCTGACGATTCTCGATTTCGTTGGACGAATTTTCCAGAATCATCACAGGAACTTTTTTACCCAAAATCTTTTACTTTTCACTCTGAACTCGAACGGTAAAAATGAAATTGTAAAAGTCCTTTTTATAAGTTTTTTCGAATAAATAAATTTTTAATTTGTTTATTTTTCACTTTAAAAAGGTTAGTTTTGAAAGCATTTTTATTTATCTTAAATAGGTATGTGTAATGTTTCAAGTTTTTGTGCAGAAAATGGATTTTTTAGGAGAATTGATCATTTTTCAACAAGGAGCATACTTTTATTACTTTTTCGGACTCTTTCAAAAATTTACGAAAAAGTGAAACATTGGAGTCCTCTTTTAAGCCATTTTCAGACTCTCTAAACATGAAAATATTTCCGAGCACTTGATTATTCGAACTCGTTAAAATAAATGAATAATCATCCCTTCAGTATAAGTTTATCCCTTTTAGGGACTGAAATGGACTATTTACAAAAAAGGTATACGTTGACTAATTACGGTCAATAGAGTTCTCTCCCGCATTATTTTATCCTTTTTCGGGCTTGAGAGACTAAATTTATGAAAAATTACACCCATGGAGTTTTCTTAAGTTTTTCTTCTGACTCCCTAAAATTGAAAAACATCGAGTTTCTCCTATATTGGACTCATTAAAATTTAACAGTAAAGGACCTGTTCAATTTCAAACAGGAATGAACCACTCCTTCTTAGGGTTTCAATCTTAAACTAAGTTGGACTCATCTAAAGGATGAGCTTATAAACAAGAAAATGTTATCCTCCTCAAGCTTGTCAAAAATAAAGAGGTACTTGCCAGAAATGGTGGGGGAAAAGAGAGTAAAATGGACTTGTTTTTTGTATTTTGATTTTTCAAAAATCCAATTAACCACTCTTGAACACGACACTTTTTGTTCACCTGGGTTGGGAAATCCTTTTCCTAATAGTTAATCAAACCACATTGAAATTCTTCATCCGGTTTTTGGGTATTAGATTTGGGTCAATTGTCACCAAGCCATCTGCAGTGTTGTTATGTGTCCAAGAGGACAGTTCAAATAAACCATTCATCTGCAAAATATCTGTCATCCATTTTGACCATCCCTGAGTCAGTCCTTGCCAATATATTTTCAAAACTTGATCTATGATTTCGTGTTGTGGGCTTGCCTACGACAGATCACTTTCTATTGACGAAAACTCATTATCTAGGAAGTTGATCTAGAAATCATCAGTACCTTGAAATTTGCATGCCTCAATGGTAGGTTTCTCACTTTCGATGACAGGTTACATCATTGACCTTCGATCGAAATATTCCATGACATGTTCGACTTCAGCTCATTCATTCACATTTCATGGATTGTACTGGGTACTTTGAGAGCCATTGACATTGATGGTGGTTACTCTCACACTTGTTAACAGTTTACATCATTGACTGGTAATCAAGTGGTTTCTACCATGTTCGACTTCGATACATTCATTCACATGGATAGAATCGTACTAGCTCGAGATGCAGAAATCAAGACCCTGGATCTAGTTTCTACCATCCAGGCTACGGGAAATTTTGTTATCATTTATACAGTGGAATATTTATAAACAGATGGCTACGTCCATACTATGTCTACACATGTCTATACTGTGATGTATTCAAAATCATTCCAGTATCAGAACAGTTTGAATCAGTTTCTAGTTAGTTTTGATCTAAGTATGGGAATGCCTACCTCAGTGATGATATGTATACATATATATTTTGCATTGAATGTTTTTACAGGTTCCGACTGGGGTGTCCACAGGATGATCCTTGAAATGATAAAGTACTGCACTCTTCATATATGACAAACTTCAGCTTCATCTATTCCAGACTTTGCACTTTAGGGGGCAATCTGTTACACTGAAAATTGTCATCTTGATATTATTCTATGTGTATGAGCTCATTACTACTCATACTTCCTCCTTTGCAAGTCTAACATATCAGTTCCTCATGTCAAACCTTGAAAATTAGAGAAAAGTTCCTAAAAATCTCCTTAACTCTGGTGTCACACTTTCTTTATATCTTGCCTGCGGTCCAACACCTAGTGTTCATGTCTCCTGTGTACCTGAACACACTTTCTCTGTGTTATGGGTGCGGACCCCTATAAATATAAAAAAGGTGCAAGTAAACTTTAAAAAGCTCACTTTCAGTAAATTCTAGAATCCTCTAGAAATAATATTACGGTGGAAAAACCACTATTTTGAGGTTCATGTATCCCTTACCTTATGGAGCTAACCCCTTGATGTGAGGAGCTTATCTCTTTGAAGGAGGATTCTATCCCTTCATAGTTGGAACAGAAACCTCCTCTTTTCCACTATAAAAAGAGGCATTGGGTAGCCTCAAGGGGATTTGAAGCTTTAGAATATTTGAGGTTAAGTGTTGTTGGGATTCAGACTCATTCAATTGAGATTTTTGTGAGGAGAGATCACATACCTCTATCTGTCTCGGTTGGAGGAGTGCAGAGATTATCAGAGTAGATGAGATTCCTGATTCGGACCCCGGGAAGGCCTGTTCAATGTCAAGGCTAAGGCTGTAAGGTTTTCCTTCTTTTGAAATTAATACAAATGAATTCATTTTTCTCAATGAACTGTTAATTAATTCTTCATTTAATATATTCCTTGATCACTATGATAAGCATGATTTATGATGATTTCTATACAGGTGCTATTTAATGTTTTCTTGTTTGTGATTGCAGGTTTACAAAGATAACTCCTTCAAGTGCATGAGGGACAACAACGACTTAAAACAAGCACTAGACATACAGTAAGTATTTTAAACCTCTATAGAGATTTTTGGAAATCATATATGCTTAGAGAAAGATTAATTTATTTGGCTGTTTTTTGCTAGATTACTTTTTAGTACTAGGGAGATCGGTCTTGTCTGCAAGATTGATTAATCCATACAACACATTCATAGATTAGAATTATTTTGTCCCATATCTCCTTTGTTGTATTTAACTGCATAAACTTGACAAATTTTGATTCAGTCAGGCCTCCCAATAATTCAGTGAATGCTTTTGCATCAGTTTCATATTTCTTCCTTGTTGCTGGATCTGTGGGAACTGTACCTGGATATTGGTAACTGCCTTTAACAATTGCCCAAACATAGACTAAAGATAGGATCTTGTTCTTGTCTTCTAGAAGATCAATTTGTTTCCATTTAAGAGTGGTGGTCTGATAGATACAACCCCCTGAACTGATCACTAGCTTCTATTGGCAGGAAGCTTCAACTTCCACACTGAAGGCTTCAACCCTCAGAACCACTGTAGACCACATTTCATAAATTTTCATACTAGATACAATAGCTTCAACAAAACACAATTTTTAGATAAACTCTAATATCCATCAACCAATATTCAAACAGAACAGTGAGATCAGTGTAACTAGATCACAACATTAAACTCAAAATTTTGTATTATCTCACAAAATCAACTTCAAGCCTGTTCATTTACAAAATAATTCTATATGAAACTTCACTTACTGAGACCTGTGTGTATTCACGCTTTATTGTGGACAAAACTATGTATAGATATTTATATACTCAGAATTATAGTTTTGTCCAGACTTAGAGAAGATGAGATATATTCTGATACATTTTTTCAAATATACAAAATCCTTAAATAGTCAGTAGCATCCATCATTCTCAATCAACCAGTCATTGATCATCTTTATACATAATCAATTAGCATCATAAACAATATTCAAACAATCTAGATCTACATTAAGACTTCATTGGCAGACAGTAGAAACACAACATAAATGATCATACATTTTCTTCAACAATCTTCAGAAAAACCCTATCTTCCATATGCACCTTTGCTGATATGAACCCGCGAGTATACACACTTTCGTTGTGACTAAATAGCGTATAGATCTCTATATATTATAGTTTTTCGCATCACTTCAAAGAAAAAAAATTACTCAAATCATATCTTTTACTTCAGCAATTATGCGCCAGACCACATATCTAAACATCTCATAAACAGATCGTGCAAATACATAGTCATTTCAGGTCTAGAGAGCCTGATCCATTATTGTATTCCTGAGTGCATAAAAATATCAGATCTATCTATTGATTATATCCCATTCCATGCAGATATACTTCATACTGAAGTATTAATCCAGTTCACACACTCATGCACACCCTTTGTACTATGATCTTCACCTGCTTATATAGTTTGAGCCTTAGCCAATACCATGAGCCAAAACCACACAATTTTCGATGGTATTCTTGGACGAGATCAAATAGCCATTACTATGCTCATTATTGTGGGATAATACAATGGTAAATACCCTTGGTATTGTTAAAATTAGTGCGTCAACTCATACATGACTTTTCTTCTTTGTACTTGCGTGTATACGTGACTTTTGTTCACCAAAACTGCATATACACAAATTCTACTTATATTCTGGATATATACACGACTTTCCTTAATTGAACCTGCGTATCTATATTGTATATGTGGCTTCCCTTCATCGAACCTACATATATACATGAATTGAAACTGTGTATACATCTGCATATACACAACTTCCCTTCATTAAACCTACGTATATTTCCTAAAACTTTACCTTCACCTTTGTCACTGACTGGTATACCTTTCTCTGTCACATCTAAAATGGACTGTAAATACATCAAGTTTACATCTTCAAAAAATAGGTTGTTATCAAAAGGAAACTCATCGAGTAGGTTGCCATCAGGGAAAACACATTACATCATAATGCCAACAAGTGTTTCATCGTCCTTCCAAGGTTTTCCTTTTGGAAGTGGTTAAGTACCCCATTTTGATCCTTCTTTAAACATAGGATCATTGCCTTTCTCTGCTCAGGGTCAAGGTTTTGATCCTTTTCAAGGAGGTCAAGGATGGACTAACCCTGATTTTAGTGGTTTAGGAGCTGGAAATCAGTCTTTTTTTGTCAACAGGGGAATATTCCTTTCTCCTTCGTAGGAACCTCTCAGGGTTTTTCTCCTTTCAATAATGCATGGAACCCTTACCAATGGATCTTCTCTCCTTTTAATACTTCGAATGGGGTAAATTTTCCTAGTTTTAGAAATCCTTCGACAGGAGAAGGTCATCCTACGAACACTTCTGGACCACAAGGGTTTTCTTATGTTTCAACTTCTTCTACAAACAATCTATGGCAATCTGGTGCCTCTGCAAATTGAGGATATTAGTTTCTTAACTTTGGGAATCCCACTCATGGTGGGTGGAATTCTCAAGCTCCCCCATGCTTACTATTCTTGGCAACTCTAAATTTTCCATATCTTTCAAAATTGACAAATGATCTGATCCGATATAATTCGACTTGGCCTCTTGTCCCCACCAAACTTCCATCTGATATTCAAAAATTCAAAGGGAAGTTTTGAGAGGATATAGCTAAACATGTAACAACATTCCATTTATGGTGTTCATCCAACTTCCTTATTGATGATTTAATCGGGTTGAGATTGTTCTAATGCACCTTAACTGGAAATGCAACAAAATGGTATATAGAGCTTACTCGGGATACCTTTGCTTCATTTGGAAAATTGGCCACTATGTTTTTGAACCATTTTCAGTTGCCTGTCCAATATGATGTTGGAACTAACCTATTGGCTAGTTTCCAACAAGATAAGGCAACTCACATTTTTTACCATATTCAGGAATGACGAAGAATGAAGAGGCCCATTAACAACTATATTCCTAATGAATTCATTCTTGAATGGTTTTTAAAATATTTACAACCAGATATTTCTAAGGGTGTGTCACTCTCCAGAGTGTTAACTGAAGAATGGGATATATTTAGAGCCAAACAGTTAGAACTTATATATTCTCAGTCTAGAATTCTCTGTAAGATGTTTCCTGATGCTCCTCGATCCAAGATCGATTTAGCCAAACTAAAGTCAGGTCTCCATGCCAACAGGCTAGTTGGATCAATCGATAACAACATGGCTAACCTGTTAATTCGAGTATAGCAGTTGTCTTTAGAAATTCCTCCTTTGATTCAGGCATCACCATCAATGATTATGCCTTCTCAACCACTAACTATTAATGTTGTCCAAGCTTCAAAACCCAAATTAAATCAACAATTTGATGGTAATACAAAAGGACGTGGTAAGAAGAAAGATATAATAGGGAAGGGCAATGCGAAGAAACTCACTAATAATGTTGGGGAGGGTAAAAAGGAGTCAAAAAAGAAAGTTAAGTTTCCTTGCAAATTTTGCAATGGAGACCATTTAACTCATATTTTCCACAAGGTTCAGGATGCTTAGCACTTGTTAGCACAATAGGGTTCTTCTAGCTCCTAGGATGTTCTGACAAACCCTTTACCCCAAGGGCAACAAATTATTGTTGGCACGAATGCTAATACTTGAACCCCCATTAGGGACAACCAGGAAGGGGAAAATCCATAGAATGTATACATGATGAGTTCTCATGTTGATGTCGCTACAAGATCGCATGATTATGGTGAACAAAAATCCTCTAAGGCTAAGGCCACTCCCGATGTTTCAGAGCCACTCCATATTGAGAGGCCTGCCATTGAGGCTATACCTAGGATGTCAAAAGGCTTTACAAAACGTTTCACTATCAACCCTAATACTAAGGCTACCCAGAACTACTCCATTGTTGAATATCTAGCTCAAAGTCCTTGTGCAATTTTTGTGTTAGAGGTACTCCAATCGTGCCCAACACAAAGGGGTGCGCTGCTCACTCCAATCAGGGAAATAGATCCAAAAAAAATCTCTTATTATTACATTTGACATATCAAATACTAAGAAGAGACTCCCTCATGACATGGATTTCAAGATTAAATATACATATCAGAAGATCATGAATATCATTCAAACTATAGTTGATGAGGGAGCTTCCACATGTGTCATGCCGATTACATGTTGGAAAGCTATTGGATCTCCTCAATTTGTTCCTTCACCTACTCTCTTGATTGAATTTGATGGTCATTCTCATAGGCCGCATGGAATTGTTCCAACCATTCCCATCTATGTTGGGGGAAAGGTGGTCAATATCGGAGTGGAAATAGTTGATGCTAATTTTGATTATAATTATTTATTTGGATGAAATTGGATTTATGAAATATATGTTATTGTATCATCATTATTTCGCATCCTATGCTTTTCCCATTAAAGGATAATTGTTACTGTTGATTGGGTGGCTTATTCTCCGAGAAAAATCCAGTGCATCTTATGATTCTACCATTCCCTTGGTGAAGAATTACAGGTGACCTGTAGAGAATGTTAGAGTCAGAATGTATTCATAATTGATGCGTAATTTTGATCTTCCTTCTCCTACAGCTCGAATCAATGCCATTTCATCATCGAAGTCCCCTTCTTGAAGGGAGTTATTCATAACTCGTTATTTTTCAGATCCTTGGCCCTTACCCTCCTTTACAACCACATTGGAAGAAGGGCAAGTGGGGGAATGGCATACCGCATGTACGCAACTGAAATTTCCTATTAGTTCATAGTTAACACTACAGATTCCAATCCCACTCCTTTTTCACCAGAGGATTTGGATGGATATGTCTCTTTGGCTTGGACTCTCAACTCTACTTCCTCTATGGAATGCCTTAATATTGTTTTAAAATTTGAGGAGGAAATCATAGAGGCAATGGTGAGCATAGAAATACTATGGGATGACTTGTATCAATGGTCATATTTTCTCCTAGAATTGCATCAAGTTGAATCAATTTTTTCTAGTCCTTCATCAACTGGTGATGTTCACACAATCTTAAACCCTTTGGCTACAACACAAATTTTAGCCGAAGGTAACATGTATATCATTTTATAAACACTTCCGGTGAACATCTCCTAGTATCCCTATATAATTTAGAATGTATTCATCGGAGATGAGTGCTCCCTTGAATAAATTCAAATCTATACCGATCTTTTCAAAGCGTTTTGTGATGTGTTTGCTTGGTATTATGAGGGATTTCCTAGATTTGATCCATCAATAGTCTAGCATAAGCTCAAGAATTCCGAGAATGCTAAGCCTATAAGGAAAAATATTTGGTTAGCAAACCCTAGGAAAGTGGAAGCTATCCAAGCGAAGGTTGAGAAGCTGCTTAAGGTGGGTTTCATATACCCCGTTTCGTTGATTGAGTGGGTCTAAAATCTAGTCTCGGTTGATAAGAAACAAGGAACGATCATTGTTTTCATAGACTTTAGGGATTTAAAGAAGGCTTGTCCAAAAGGTAATTTCCCCACGCCTTTTATTGATCATATTATCAATGAATGTGCAAGAAATTGTAGAAATTATATAGAAAATCTATACCAATGGATTCAATCTGATCATGTAATGTACTAAAACAAGATATTGAATCCTTCTACTATATTTCCGGAATATAAAACACGACCACTCAATCACATGCAACTAAGAGAAATAAAATATCAATCACACAAAAAAATATGTATCTGGTGGAAGAAACTGCTCAAAACCCCTCTATCATATATTGTACAAAGCCAAATAATCATGAAACGATACAATGTTTTCTCACAGCAAGAAAATATTGAATTCTATTGATTGTCTCACCCTAATCCTGCTCAAAAGTGACTAGCAATTCTAAGGAAAAATTGACCAACACTTAGCCAATTCTTAGCCCCTAATTAGCCCACCCTTGCTCACGCAAACCCCAGGAAATTAATCCCTATTAAATAGTATAATAAGCTTTCCTTGATTGCACAATCCATCATGGCCTTCATGTGACTTTATAATTGCGCCTGGGAAATTTTCTAATAATACAACTGATAGTTATCTTCCCTTTAACCTCTGTCTCAATGGGGTATTCATCAAAATTTACATGCATGTAGGTAATAATAGTGAATCATTAGTTCTCTTCTTGATTACTACTTGTGAATTAAATCTAATTTAACTCACTGGACCTCTCACTAGCTCATCACTCATGTAGAACTAGTTAAACAGATTGTCTGCTCAACTTAGTGTTCCTAAATTGAGATCATAAATTGTCAACCAGGGCTAGTAAACTATTGAAGTGACGTGCACTATATGTGTCTAGGTATTTGTTTCTCACTACGTTGTGTTTAGTGTTTTTTTTCCAATGTTTTTAGTTTTGTGTTTTTATTCTAAGAGGAAAAGAACTAAGTTTTGGAAAAGAGAAGTTGTTGGTAACATTAAAACAGAGCAAAACCTATTCTAAAATATGTATGGCACTTAGAAAATGCAAAACTTTGACAAGAAAATAACTCACAACATGAACTCAATAACTCACAACATGAACTCAGTCCAATTCATTCATCAAAAATATGTTGGAATAGCTTGAGAAAAGGATAAGTTAGTGCCATGAGGTTCTTCTAAGTAAACAACTACCTACAAGATCACAAAGAAAATATTATCCATGGCTAGAAATTTGTTGGAACATATTTGGAAAAGATAGTCTGCAATACAGTGAGGAACTCTACTCTAAATTAACCTATGACACTGAAATTAATCCATTCTACAACTTAAATTGTCACTACTAAGCCTTATTCGGAAGTTAGGAGTCTTTTGGAATAGTTTTTGGAAAAAGGTTATTTGTACAATTATAAGAGATTGCAGAACAGTTAAGGCCTTGAACTGATATCACTAATTCCTTTCCATATGATGATGTGTTGGAAGAGAATAATAACAAGAGTAGTTGGTAAATAATGAAGGCCTTGAAGTTTAATGGAGCAAAACTAGCATACAACTAACTAATGAAACTAAAAATACAATAGATAAAGCTGAACTAAAATGAAATCATTCAAACTTCAAATACAGTGACCACAACTGTACTAGAATGCCATTATCCTAACTTGAAATACAGTGAACATAAACTGAACTAGCATGCCATTAGTCTAACTTGAAATACAATGAACAGAAACTGAACTAGCACGCCATTAATCTCCAGAGTACTACAACTACACTTATAATTCAACTAATCTCTAAATTATTACAGCCCTATCTCATTCAGTATTAGGGATATTTTGGAACAATTCGGAAGAACAAGTCTAGCTGTAACAATTGATGTAATTGAGCACAAAAACGTAAAGTTCAGAAAAGGGCAACTAATTCCTAAAATACTATAGTTATATCTCATTAAATATTAGTGATATTTTGGAATAATTCGTGAGAACAAGACTAGACTGTAGCATCCAATGCAAGTGAGTATAAAACACAAAGTTCAGAAAATTTCTTAAACTAGTAATGCAACAAGGTTAAAGTTACTTATCTAAACAATGTGCACAAGGCTTCTCGGGTAGTAGGGGCGCTCGACCACCAGCTCTGCATAAAAATCTCCTCAAGATTGCCTTAGATCTTGCAATAAAGTGGTGCTTCTTTCATTAAAGGAAAATTATTTCAAAAACAGAGTATTACGGTCTTTTGAGATCTAACAACAAAACATAAATCTAGCTAGCTGTTTCTCAATCTCCCGAGTCATTCTTATAAGAAAATTACATAACTGCCCTTGAGATAAAATAGGAATAAATGTCTTTCCCAACTAAAATCAAATTAGAACTCTGGTGGAGGTCTCGTATTGTGATTAAAGACATCTGTATAGTCCTTGTCCTATTAGAAGTCTGTCTCTTAGTTTTGGTTTCCCACGTGCATAACCACCTGTAGAATTCTGCTCAGACTTCGTAGGGAGTAAGGAATGATGTGGATGAAGTTTGGAATTCACCCATATGTGTTTTTCTTTGAGGTGACACCTGGAACCTGTGAGAACATGAAGACAGTTGTGGAATCGGCAACTAGCTATAGAATGGCTGCATTCTGTAGCTAAGTCTAGTAAAAAATTACTACAACAACAAAACCATAAAAGTGTAGCAAGTTAGTCATTATATACATTCTTAAAGTGTCTTTAACCAATCCTATTGACCATTTAAGACTGTAATTGATAAGGGACAAAGGAAATGAAGTGGAATTTAGTGAAGGGGAAGGACATCTTTGGGGCTCAACATACCCCCACTGCAAAGTTTTTGCATGTCCTCATGCAATCAACTCATATATTCTGAGACTTCTGCTAGGAAATATAGGCTCCTTCTTCTGCTTTGCCTGATAGTTAATGGCCTCCTAGGCTTCTTTATGACCAACTTGAATCTCAAATTTATAAGTGCTCTGCTCAACTTTTTGTTTTTCTTCTTCAATTTCTCACTAGCCTTGTACAACTTTTCCATTTGCAGAGAGAGAGTTGTATTCATATCACTTTTTAGCTTAACCTGCTCCCTTAAAATGTCATTCTCATTCTTGATATGCCTATTGAGTACTTATAACTCATATTTATCTCTTCTTAGTATATCAATTGCAGATTCTGGTGGGCTAGGAGTTCTGTCTCTACTTTCTGAGGCTCTCTTCTCTAATGTCTCAACATAATTGTAAATTTGTTGTTGTGCTGGGTCTATCTCCGGAGCTCCTTCATCAAGATCCTCTTCATATTGGTACTCAGGTGATCTAGCAGTTGGTGTCTCTTCATCCTCAATGTTTATGATTCTCGTTTGTCTAATCCCTGTTTTCTTCAATATACCTCTAAGTCTGTGGCTTCGTCTTGGTTGAGATGGTCCTTCACCTCTCTCCTTGGCATACCTTCTTATCATCTTCTCCTTTTTAAGTTGTTTCCTAATTTCAGTCAATTTCTCAGATATTATCTCTTCACTATCCTCTTGTATAGACTTACCAATTTTAGTTTCAACAGCTTCGGAAATTTTCCTTCTCCTGTGTCTTCTTGTAGGCTTGCCTTCAGATGGAAGTTCCTTGGGTTCTTCAAAGTGATTCCTTACTATAAACTCATCCCAATTGTCTCCCACTTTTCTCAAATGATGTTCAATTAGGATTTTAACTAGGTTGTGGTGGTACAAAGTGGTTTCCAGGAATTGAACCCTCTTTTGTACATTAGAGGCCATTCTCTTCAGACTATGAAGAAGGAAAAAGGGTAAATTGATTTCTTCATCTAAGAAATGCATCATTAACCGAATATGATAAACATAGAGGGTACCAAACCTTCCCTCACAAGTTATAAATTTTTTCAAAATGAGCAACATATTCTACCATTTATTCTTCAGTGCTCAGCTAGGAATACCCTTCTTAAAAATGGAAACATCCGTACCTGGTGTTTTGAGCATTTTCCTCCATGCCTCATTATGAAATTCCCTATTTTTGAACCACCGTTCTCCTTGCCTGGGTAATTCCGTTGCTTCTGCAATGAAAGCCTCTGTAATAGTGAATCTAATATCTCCTATTTCGACCTATGCTCCATTGAAGGACCGTGCAAATGTTTTAGTTACCTCTTTATGAAAACCATTAAATTTTTCCAAGAATTGTAACCACCCAGCCTGCTGTAGCATTTCTCTAATTTGTGGGTAGCCCTCTAAGTACTTGGTTCCAACTGGTTCAGATCTTACTATGAGACCCATGGCTTCTCTTCTCAACCTTCAATTTACTGTTCTTCTATCCACAGTGAAAATGGCTGTTAAAGAGTTGTTTTTACCCCAAAGGTGTTGTTCTCTGTTTATGCAGTAGGAATTAGCTACGGAAGGATGATATGAGTTATAGAATGAGTGAAATGTAGTGAGGGTGATTTACACGAATTAATGAGTTTGAGAACCATCATGGGAAAAAAGACCGCGGAAAAATTTCGTGAGAAATTCAAAATCATCACTGAATACTTTGGCTGGTGACGTGACCGAATAGGTCACTTCAGTACTTTAACTGTTAAGTTTTAAATGATGATTTGAAATGGCTGAGTGGAAGGGATTTTGTCCAAATTTTTTATGATAGGCTAAATAGACATGATCAATACGAATAGTTAAAACAACTTTTTGAATCATACATGACCTAACTATACTATAACTTTCATATTCTATCATCATAATAATTTTACAACTTTACCTTTTCCTTTCCTTTAAAATTTTTTCTTTCTTTGTGGTTTTGATATGCTTTGTCCTCCTTTGAAAATCATTGATTCTTTAGTCTTCATAACTCCTTTGATTTTTCTTGTTGTCATAGGTGTACAGGATCAATTTGCTGCTGATCAAATGATTACTGCATAGTTGCCTTCTGGATATTTGGCTGCAGAATGTCTAGCTGGCCGCAGAATGTCTGACTGGCTGCAAAATGTACCTGTAGGAAATTTGAAACATGGAATTGAATGTTGTATGAAATGCATCATGAAATAGAGTGAAATGGATCAGGAGTGAGGTGAAATGTAATGGAATGCAATGAATCACAATTGTGAAGTGGAATGAAACATAAAAATTGGTCTGCAATTTATGATTTGTATCACTCAATCTGCAGAAAGAGATCAAATTTAGAAATCTAAGATGGAAATGAAATGGACCATGGAATGGAGTGAATGAAGTATGGATGAATGGAATGAATGAAATATGAATGAATGGAGTGAATGAAATATGAATGAAGTGAGACATAATGGGGTGAAACTTATGATTTTGTAATGACTGCTTGCTGAAAAAAACAAATTTGAAAAGCTAAAGTGTCAGAAGGGTTCTGATTTTCAATTTATCTTTTCTGTATAAACATGCTAATCAGTGATTAGTTTTCATGTTTATACTTTATTTTTTATTTATTTATTTATTTTTTTTTATTTTTTTTTATGCTTTTGAATTCAGAAAATTCAACTAAGTTGATGAAGAAGAAAAATTCTTCTTCATTAACTTCACATCACTGTTTCCTGGAATCTCTTGACAAATTCTTCTCTTGAAAGTGGCTTATGATACAGCTTCAATATATGACCATTTACAAGAAAAGTGACCTTCTCTTCATATATTGTCCTGATTTTTATTGCTCCATTGTCAAAAATTCTTATAATTTCATATGGCCCAAGCCAATGTGTTTGGAATTTACCTTGAAAATCCTTGAACTTTAAATCAAACAAGAGAGCCCAGTCACCTTCTTTGAACTTATTTTCCTTGATGTACTTGTCATGCCATCTAGTCCTTTGCTGTTGGACTATACTTGTTTTCTGAACTGCATCTTGTCTGATCTCATCCAATTCATTAATCTTCTCCAATCTGTGCTTTTGTGCTTCTGTTAGATCAAGTCCTAGCTGAACTGCCATTTTGAAAGTTTGAATCTGAAACTCTATGGGAAACAAAACTTGATTTCCATAAACAATTTCATAAGGAGTATGGCCTGTTGTGCTCCTCCATGTAGTTCTATAAGCCCACAAGGCTTCAAGAAGCCTATCTGCCCAATCTCTTCTATGCAAATGAACAGTCTTCGTTAGGATCCCTTCAATGACCTTATTAGTAGATTCCACTTGACCATTTGCTTGTGGATGATAGGGAGTAGATTTTATGTGTCTAATTTTGTACCTCTCCATCATTTGTTCCACTAGCTTTGATGTAAATTGAGCTCCTTGATCTGTAACAATTTCCCTTGGGACACCAAAACAAGTAAAAATATCCTCAAAAAGAAAATTAACTACAGATGCTTCAGTAGCAGAAAGTAATGGCTTGGCCTCTACCCATTTGGTAACATAATCAGTGCAAAATAATATATATTTCTTTTTTCTTGATGGAGGACTAATAGGTCCTACAAAATCTAAAGCCCATTTCTCAAAAGGTTCAATATGTACTTGAGGCTGTAATGGCATCTCACCTGAAGGAGAAGGTTTCCCTACCCTTTGGCAACTGTCACACCTTTTGACATACTCTTTAGCATCTTTAAAAAGGGATGGCCAATAATATCCTAAATGAAGGATCTTATAAGTTGTTCTTTTATCAGCAAAGTGTCCGCCACAAGGTTCATCATGACATGCCTTGAGAATCTCAGGCATCTCATCTTCCCGAACACATCTCCTAATGATAAAATCTGGACCTGTCTTGTATAACTCATTAGCAACCCATGAATATTTTGCACTGTCATAAATGATATTTCTTTTGTCTCTTGCATTCATTATTGAAGGAAATTTCCCTGAAACTAAATAATTAGCAATGTCAGCAAACCAAGGAGTTTGAGTAGAAATTGCAAAAAGATATTCATCAGGAAATTGATCTTCAACTAGGGTATTGTCTTGGATGTTTTGGAGTCTAGATAGGAAATCGGCTACTGTGTTTTGTTTTCCAGGCCTATCTAGAATGGTAATGTTGAATTCTTGTAAAATCAATAACCATCTTATGACTCTGCCATTAGTAATTGATTTTTTCATTAGATATCTAATTGCAGAGTGATCTGTGTGAACAAAAGTTTCATAGCCTGTTATATAGTGTCTGAATTTTTTTATGGCATGAACAATAGCTAAAAACTCTTTTTCAGTTACAGTATAGTTTAACTCTGAAGGAGTCAAATTTTTACTAGTATAGTAGATGGCATAAGGAATCAGGTCTTTTTGTCCCAATACTGCTCCTAGAGCTATATCCGAGGCATCTGTTGAAATATGAAAAGGTAACTTCCAGTTAGGTCCCCTTAAAATAGGTGCTTCAGAGATTTTTGTTTTCAGGGTCTCAAAGGCTAACTGGCAATCATGATTCCACTTGAATTCACAGTCCTTGGTAAGTAATTTGAAAAGTGGAGATGCTATCTTGGTGAAGTTTTCTATAAACCTTCGATAATATCCTATAAATCCAAGAAAACTCCTAACATCTTTTTGACAACTTGGAATAGATAAGTTAGAGATGACTTCAACTTTTGACTCATCAACTCTAATCCCATCCCCTGAAATGTGATGTCCCAAAACAATTCCTTCAGTAAACATCATAAAACACTTATCATGACTTAGTGAAAGATTTTCTTCTTTACATCTCTTTAAGACTTTTTTCCAAGTTTGCTAAGGCTTCTTCAAATGTGTTTCCATAAACTGTGAAATCATCCATATATACCTCTACACAATCATGTATTAGATCTGAAAAAATTCCTAATACTGCCCTTTGGAATGTTGCAGGTGCATTGCATAATCCAAATGGAAATACTAGGTAAGCATAGGTACCCCAAGGACAGGTAAATGTGGTTTTGTCTTGATCTTCAAGTGCTACTTGGATTTGGTTGTAACCACTAAACCCATCTAGGAATGAGAAGTACTTTTTGCAAGCTAATGTATCTAACACTTGATCTATGAAAGGTAAGGGAAAATGGTCTTTAAGAGTAGCTTTTTTTAATTCCCGGTAGTCAATACATACCCTCCATTTACCATTTTTCTTTGGCACAATTACCAAAGGAGAAACCCACTGACTATCTAAAATGGGATAGATAAAGTTGACATTTAACAATTTCTGCAATTCTTCTTTAACAATCTCCCTAAGATTTGGATTCATCCTTCTCTGAGGTTGTCTGATTGGTTTACAATTTTCCTCTATGTAGATGTGATGAGTGCAAGTATTGGGGCTTATCCCTTTCATATCAGTGTACTCCCATGCATATGCAGAAGAATGTCTCTGTAATATCTTGACTAGCTCTTCTTGTTGAGATTTCTCTAGGTTCTTGTTTATGTTTAAGGTTTTTCCTGGAAATATCTCAATTGTAGAGCTGCCAAATTTATCCATGGAATAGAGAGACATCTGTCTTGATGATAAAAAATCAATGTTGGATTCTTCTTGAAATTTTTCATGTTTGTATTCCGAAGAGGATTCAAAGTTTTCTAAGGTATTCAAAATCTGGCTATCTTCACTAATTTCTGAAATTGTGAAGAGAGGTTGTAAGTCTTCTTCATCCTCTATCCATTGAGTATCATCTAATTCTGTAATTGTTTTTGTTGGAGGATACAAGGTAAATTTCTTGGTTGAACTACCATCAGAGATGTACATATCACCGGATCTACAGCTAATGAAAGCATCAGCTGTAGCTAACCAAGGTCTTCCTAATATAATAGGATGTCCTCCTAGATTATTCTTAGGAGTTAGGATCATAAAATCCACAGGATACTCCCAAGAATCTAGGGACACTCGAATGTCTTCTATTACCCCATCAGGTTTAATCACAGATCTGTCTGCTAATTGTAATAATGTGGGTGTAAAAATAAGATTAGGAAGTTTCAGTTTATCCATGATTTGTCTACTCATGATATTGATTGTTGCTCCTAAATCAATGAGTGTGTTTTGGATCTCAATTCCATTGATGTGAATTTTAACAACTGGATTTCCTGGGTCTAGATACTTTGGAATAGCAATCTTACCCATCATGATATATGCTATTTTTCCAGCTAGTTGAATTTTCTTTATCTCTCTTATTCTTTTTCCTATTTTCTTCATGCTCAACTCCTTTATTGTCTTTGCTAAGATTGGAATTTCCTTGATAGCTTGTAATAATGGGATCTTAATACAAACATTTCTCAGCTCATCTAGGAAATCATAATTAGGCACCATAATTTGTTTTTCTATACCCCTATAAATTTGTAATCATCTGGAAAGGGAGGTGTAGAAGTGGATGTTGATGGTTGCTCTAATATAGGAGTTGAAATTATTGGTTCTTTTTGTTTTGATTTTTCAATGTTTGGGTCTTGGAAAGATGTGTTCTCTTCGAGACTTTTATTATTCGTAGAGAATCTTCCTCAGAATTTTCTTGCTCTTGTATGATTATAGAAGGTTTCCTCTTTTCAAGTGTTCTTCTAGACCTAAGTTGAACATCACTAAGGTCTAAAGGATTGATCAAATAAGTTGGAAATTGTTGGCCTTCTATCATGTATGTGTTCTGAGGATTTTTATTGTTGGGGTTTGGTATGGGTTGGGAAGGCAACTGATTTATTTTCTGATGAAATGGTAATGGAATTAATTGATTGTAATGTTGTGGATTTTGTGGATTTTGTTGAAAGTTTTGTTGAGGAGGAAAATGTGAATATGGTGGGTAGGATGGTGGATATTGGTAATACTGAAAGTATCTTCCATAGGGATTTTGTGCTCCTTGCGCCCAAGTTTGTGATTGATTTTTAAATTGGGGCCAAGGTTGCTGCCAAGAATTTCAATTTGGTGGGGGTTGATTATACAACTGATCATGAAATCCTTGTGTTTGAAGTCCTTGCCAAGGTCTTCTGGAGACAAAATTGAGAGATTCTGTGGAAATTGTAGGAGTTTCTTCTTGAAAGATAGATTTAAGACCAGGAAGTGAAGGAAAACTCTAGGTCTCATGTTTTTCTGAACAAATTACACAGGTCTCCACAACTTTTGCATCCAAAGGGCACTCTCTCAAGGCATGTTTCTTTCTACATTTGGGACAAAAGATTGCTAAGGCATCAGATTTAGTTTTCTACTTGTCTTGTAAGCTAAGGGTGTATATTTGTTCACTAAGACTCCCCAAGATATCAGATTTGAATTCATCAAGCATATGTCCTATTTCTGCCCTACTTACTGTCCCAGAAGCAGACTTGCTTGACCTTGCAAGAGCAGGGTCTCTTGGTCCTTTTATAGTTTTAGATTTCCCTCTTGAAAGGTTGATACATAATTCAACTATTTCAGGTAATGTGAGCTGAGATATATCCCCTTTTCCCATCATGTTAAGGATATCTAACCACTCATCCCTAATTGTCTTCAACAAGAGAGCTTTCAAGGTGTCTTGGTCTAAGTTTTCCATTTTTTCCCTCTTGATGTTATAGTTAAACCTCTCCAACAAATCTTCCAAATTTTCATCCTCTTTTTGTAACATTTTAAACACTTCCTCCTTATGGTTGACTGACATACAGTAATCCAAATACCTCTCTATAAATTCTTGTTTCATGTCTTCCCATGTCCTAATAGAACTGTTGATCAAACTCATAAACCATTTTAATGTTGCTCCTTTCAATGTTGAAGGGAATAGTTTAAGTTTTTGAGCATCTTGCAAGTAGTCATAGGTTCTACATAGGACTTCAAATTCAAATAGGAAGGTTTCAGGATCTTCAGTTTTAAGTCCATAAAAGTTTGGAAGGACAGAGGGTGAAATGTTTTTCATAGTTGCATTGGTTTCTTCATCTACTATAGGAAACCCAAAAGAGCTTCCCATTTCTCTTCTACCTCTTCCTTAGCCTCCTTCTCCTTCTGCACCTCTACCTCCTTCTCCTCTACCTCTACCTCTACCCCTTCCAAATAGTGTGTGTTATCCATTAAAAACTCCTCCTCCCCCTTCTTCTGCCATAGTTAATTCTTCTGTAGAAGTTGAAAAGTTTAGGTCTCTAGCAAGGGTCCTTGAATCTTCTTCTAAGACAGGTTCAGTGGATGAAGTGGAAGGTCTTTCTAATGGAATATTTGATCTTAAGTCCTTTGGAAGTCTAGGATCAGTAAAGGATGGAATGTGGGTATGAGTTGGAGGTGTGCTAGCTCTTGGTCTTGGTGAAACAAGTGGTGTTCTAGGAATCAAGCTTCTGCTTCTTATGAATCTACCCCTTGAGTCTCTTTCTCTATGCATATCATTGTTTTTGGGAGGTAAGAAACAAGGCTACCTAGTTACACTTCCCCGGAAACAATGCCAAAATGTTTGCTCAACTTAGTGTTCCTAAATTGAGGTCATAAATTGTCAACCAGGGTTAGTAAACTGTTGAAGTGAAGTGCACTATATGCGCCTAGGTATTTGTTTCTCACTACGTTGTGTTTAGTGTTTTTTTTCCAATGTTTTTAGTTTTGTGTTTTTATTCTAAGAAGAAAAGAACTAAGTTTTGGGAAAGAGAAGTTGTTGGTCACACTAAAACAGAGAAAAACCTATTCTAAACTATGTATGGCACTTAGAAAATGCAAAACTTTGACAAGAAAATAACTCACAACATGAACTCAGTCCAATTCATTCATCAGAAATATGTTGGAATAGCTTGAGAAAAGGATAAGTTAGTGCCATGAGGTTCTTCTAAGTAAACAACCACCTACAAGATCACAGAGAAAATCTTATCCATGGCTAGAAATTTGTTGGAACATATTTGGAAAAGATAGTCTGCAACATAGTGAGGAACTCTACTCTAAATTAACCCATGACACTGAAATTTATCCATTCTGCAACTTAAATTGTCACTACTAAGCCTTATTTGGAAGTTAGGAGTCTTTTAGAATAGTTTTGGGAAAAAGGCTATTTGTACAATTATAAGAGATTGCAGAACAGTTAAGGCCTTGAACTGATATCACTAATTCCTATCCATATGATGATGTGTTGGAAGAGATTAATAACAAGAGTAGTTTGTAAATAATGAAGGCCTTGAAGTCTAATGGAACAAAACTAGCATACAACTAACTAATGAAACTAAAAATACAATAGATAAAGCTGAACTAAAATGCAATCATTCAAACTTCAAATACAGTGACCACAACTGTACTAGAATGCCATTATCCTAACTTGAAATACAATGAACATAAACTGAACTAGTGTGCCATTAGTCTAACTTGAAATACAGTGAATAGAAACTGAACTAGCGCGCCATTAATCTCTGGAGTATTACAAATACACTTATAATGCAACTAATCTCTAAATTATTACAGCCCTATCTTTTTCAGTATTAGGGATATTTTGGAACAATTCGGAAGAACAAGTCTAGCTGTAAGAATTGATGTAATTGAGCACAAAAACATAAAGTTCAGAAAAAGGCAACTAATTCCTAAAATACTACAGTTATATCTCATTCAATATTAGTGATATTTTGGAATAATTCATGAGAACAAGACTAGACTGTAGCATCCAATGCAAGTGAGTATAAAACACAAAGTTCAGAAAATTGCTTAAACTAGGAATGAAACAAGGTTAAATTTACTTATCTAAACAATGTGCACAAAGATTCTCGGACAGTAGGGGCCCTCTACCACCAGATCAGCATAAAAATATCCTCAAGATTGCCTCAGATCTTGCAATAAATTAGTGCTTATTTCATTAAAGGAAAAGTATTTCAAAAACAGAGTATTACGGTCTTTTGAGATCTAGCAACAAAACATAAATCTAGCTAGTTGTTTCTCGATCTCCCGAGTCATTATTATAAGAAAATTACATAAATTCCCTTGAGATAAAATAGAAATAAATTTATTTCCCAACTAAAATCAAATTAGAACTCTGGTGGAGGTCTCGTACTGTGATTAAAGACATCTGTACAATCCTTGTCCTATTAGAAGTCTATCTCTTAGTTTTGGTTTCCCACGTGCATAACCACCTGTAGAATTCTACTCAGACTTCGTAGGGAGAAAGGAATGATGTGGATGAAGTCTGGAATTCACCCATATGCGTTTTTCTTTGACGTGACACCTAGAACCTGTGAGAACATGAAGACAGCTGCGGAATCGACAACTAGCTACAAAATGGCTGCATTCTATAGCTAAGTCTAGTAAAAAATTACTACAACAACAAAACCATAAAAGTGTAGCAAGTTAGTCATTATATACATTCTTAAAGTGTCTTTAACCAATCCTATTAACCATTTAAGCCTGTAATTGATAAGGGACAAAGGAAATGAAGTGGAATTTAGTGAAGGGGAAGGACATCTTTGGGGCTCAACACAGATTTTAATGCAATTAATTTGAGTTAACTGATTACACATCCACCCCACTAGTCCATTAACTACAACTGGACCCCCAAAATAATAGAATCACTCTACATGCCTCACCTTTGACCCTCAAGTTGAAATTATTGAGCTATTTCAGTATTTCTGACTTATTTAATTGATACAAATTTTTTCGAGATGAAATTACAATTTATTTTCCAATTTATTTAATGGATAAATAAATTAGATGCCCACACTTAGCACTAATGTGTAACTGAATTCCTCACCAATGTGTGACTGGAATCCACACTAGTATGTGGTCAATTTTTGTCCTTTCTAGTTGCCAATTTCACTGTTTGTTGTTGCAAATTTCAACACTCCCTCTCAACAAGAAAGGAATTCAATCTATCCTGATCCTGTACCTTTGCAATGTTCTGCATGCAACACTTCTCTAGTGTTGTTTTCACATGCAACCCTTGGAACTAAACAGCCTCCGAAAAAAATGAATCAATATGATTCATATGTCATTAGAGTCTTTTCATTGCTACTATTTACAACACTGTCTATTGAAATCTCTGCGCTGCTACTGAAATTTTCATCCATGCACTCTGCACTGCTGCCAACTTTGATCTTTGATCCATTATTTGACATCTGTCACTCTGATTTTTGTCTTCCTGACATCTGACTACATAAATCTAATTGATTCTTCCTACTACTATTGTATTGTGGACTCCACATATCTAGGTTCGATCCATGAGACACACCATCTCAATGGACCTTGCCCAAATTTATTCTTGGGATTATATCTGCACATCTCCCCACCTCACACCTGGAGATATAGCTGCATGTAATCCCTCTGCTCTTCTAGCTTGAAATTCCCCCCTCCTGGAGGTCTCTCCTTGAGTGGGCTCTTCCACTCGATATCCTCTCTAATTATCCAATTGTGGCTGCTCCACAACCTTATGAGACTGCTTATGAGGCTGCATGTTGAGAGATGATTTCATCCTCTCAACCACCAAGTCAATAACCACTTATTTTCTTTTCAAATCTTTGCATGCATCCTCAACCTCGAAAGCATACAGGTTCTTGAATCTTACACCAATATGTTTCACCTATCCCGTGGCTATGTGTTTAAGGAACACCTTTCCTTTTATAAACATCACTTCATAACCATGGTCTTCTAATATCACTGCGAAGAAAATATTCTTCCTTAGGCCTGGAACATAAAAAAAATCTGCTAGTCTGAGAGGGTAGCCAGACTCCCTCTTAAAGGTAATTGTACCTATGTCGGTCGCACTATACCTCCCGTCACATGGAAACTCTATATTCCGCTGGAGGTCCTTCTCCACCAAGTCACTGAAGATATATCTATTCCCAGTCATATGGAACGAGGAACCGTTGTCTAGATACCACATGCATCCCATTACAATGTTGGTCATGCATGCAATACGAGTAAAATCAAGCTCGAACTGTGAAGCCAATGCTTCACCTGCTACAACTGCACGCTCCTTCTTGCTTGCCTTCTTCTGTGGAGAATTCAAAGCATAGTGCCCATGCTCATGACAGTTTAAACATATGATCTTCAAAAATTCTATCTTGCTCTCTTCGCCCTGGGACTTCTTTCCCTTAGATTTATTTCATTTTCTGACTAATGCACAAGCTTCTTATTTTTTGGTGCTAGAGGTTTCGTTTCTCTTGATCTACCTTATCTTTTTTATTACCAAGTGTGACCACAAATTCTCCCATTCTCGTAACTTCTCCCTCCCATTCATAGAGTATTGGTAACTATGCTAGCTCTCGGGAAGGCCTAGAAGTGATAGGCTCACCAAGTCATCATTTTCTATGGTCACACCAACACTTCCAAGCTCATCTCGACATTTAGTGAACTTCACCAAGCATGTTGGTATCGTCTCGCCCTCCTCCTTCTTGATCTTGTTGAGCTTTTCCTTCAGTGCCATTTTTTTGTGGTCACTACGGTTCTGAAACCAACCTGTCAAGCCCTTCCACATAGAATATGGAGTCTCCTTCCCATGGAGAGTTGAGACAATATGATCCCGAACTCCCTCTAAAAAGATCCTTCTCGCCTTTGCTACCTTCTTCTGCCATGAATCAAAAAGTTGGGAATCTGCTACCGCAGGCTTGGGAATATCCAAATATATGAATTCCTTCAACTCATTGTCCTCCAACACTGCCTCCATCCTATCCTTCCATGAAATATAATTCGAATTTACCTCGAGTGAAAATTTGAGTCTCAAGCCATTGAAAGACATCTTGATCTGTTGCTTGATTGTGAATAAAAAATCTGCAAATTTGAACCTGCTCAAGACTAACTCAATTTCTTCTCTTCTATTATTATTCCTGGTGCTCTAATACCATGTATAAATTATATAGAAAATCTATGCCGATGGATTCAATCCAATCATGTAATGTACTAAAACAAGATACCGAATCCTTCAACTATATTTGCGGAATATAAAACACAATTGCTCAATCAGATTGAAGTAAGAGAAAGAAATTATCAATCACACAACACAAGATGTATCTAGGAAAAGAAAATTCTCAAAATCCCTCTATCCTATATTGTACAAAGTCAAAAAATCATGAAACAATACAATGAAAATCTTGCACTCTACCGATCATCTCACCTTGATCCTACTCAAACGTGACTAACAATTCTCAGGAAACATTGAACAATACTTAGCCATTTCTTAGCCCCTCCTTAGCCTAGCGTTACTCATGAAATTCCTAGGCAATTAATCCCTATTAAATATGATAATCAGCCTTCCTTGAATACACAATCCAGCATGGCCTTCCTGTGACTTTATAATTGCGCCTGGGCAATTTGCTAATAATACAAATGATAGTTATCTTCCCTTTAATCTTTGTATCAACTGGGTCTTCAGAAGAAATCACATACATGTAGCTAACAATAGCAAATAATGAGTTATATGATTAATCACAACTTGTGAATTAAATCTAATTTAATTCGTTGGACCTCTCACTAGCTCATCACTCAGTTAGAACTAGTTAGATTGATTTTAACTCAATTAATTTGAGTTAACTGATTATACATGCACCCCACTAGCACATTAACTACAACTAGACCCCAAAAATAATCGAACCACTCTACATGTGTCACCTTTGACCCCTAAATAGAAATTCTTGAGCCAATTCAGTCTTTCTAAATTCGTTAATGGATACAAGTTGTTATGAGATGAAATTACAATTTATTTTCTAGTTTATTTAAGGGATAAATAAATTAGATGCCCACATTTAGCACTAATGTGTAACTGAATTCCTCACCAATGTGTGAATTGAACCCCACACTAGTATGTGGTTAATTTTTGTCCTTTCTGGTTGCTAGTTTCACTGTTTCTTGTTGCAAATTTCAACAAAAACGAGATGTTGTCCTTCATGGAAATTTTTACAAGTTATAATAAAATTACTATCCCTCCAAAAGATCAACATAAGACAACTTTTATCTACCCCTGGGGTACCTATGCATTGTTGGGAGTAGTATAGGGCATATTAATGGAGCAACATTTAATTATCAATCCAGTAGTTCGTGAATTTCAAGGCGCAAAACTGAAAATGCAAGAGAGAGCCCCTGACAACCTGAAAATCAAATTCTATTCTAAATTTCACATCGACCTTAACAAATTAAATTGAATCCTTCACTTCAAAGGAAACTTGAGAAAACAACAATTATGAAAATTGAAAACAAGCTTTGATCAAACATTTGAAAAATAAAAGGAAAACCTGTACTATTACTAATTTTGAAAGGAAATCCTAATTATCACCAAACAAAAGGTAAATTCTAATTTTTGTTTCACTAGAAACCAAGAAATTCCTGAACAACATTGAAAAGGAATACTACAAATGCTGAAATAAATTCAAGTTCAGTTCAAAACCATTCTTTGTGCAAAGGAAATTAAGAAAGAGAATTACAAAAACCTCATAACAAGTCTACACTAATTATGCCTCATATATATTTTTGTAACAAATTCCTTTAAGAAATTAAGATATGATTTACTAAAAGCATCATCAATCATTATTAAATATGTTCACTATGTAAGCATATTGTGTGGACAATGTCAAAACGAAAAAAACACTCTTGCTCATACTGTAGTAATTATCATTTCTTTGAAATAAATGTCACTTGGGAGAAAACACATAAAATGGACATTCAAAAGATAAATCTATCAATTCACGGTTTAACAATTATCGAATAAATGTATGTATTACTGTGGGCTTCAAAATCATAAAGATCTTCCAATAATGATAAGTATTGCAGGCAAATCGAATTCTCAAGACCTCAACACGTTTTGAGACCAATGCAAATATTCAGAAATTAGAATAATTTCAATGGATAAAAATCACAGTAGCCTTTGCATCTTCACAACAAATACCCCGCGCATCCTTTACCTTTGTCATTAGTGCAATTTATAAAAACTCAAGTTCTAGCTGAAGCAAAAGATGCATGGTCGTTGCCTATAGAAACAAAGTCTCATAAGCCAAAGTATAAATTAGAAATATCAATTCAAATCACACCTTGCACAACATGAATATGCATAATTCAAAGGAATAATGATAGATCGCTGGCCTATCATTTTATATAAATTCATTTTATACCAAGTGATAATTTCTGCAAGTAAATTAAAAAAGAGCAGAATGAGAATCGCTTTAAAATGCCCTGCAGATCTATCATTAAACACACCATGCCACACAATAAATGATGAATTCAATATAATCATTCAACAAACCTTATCATACCATAATCTCATCAAACTAGAGTAGTTTCGATCTAGTCTGGTGGCCAACCCATCCAGCTCACACCCTCTATCAACAATTTAGTTTACACAGAGATTATAAGAAAATAATTAAACATAACATAGCTTGAAATTCCTTGATTAATATTTGAAATATCAGTCTATAAATGGTGTAGGAAAATATCAGACTCCAGCAAACAAAGGGAGTGATACTCATATTAGCGATTCTCGCATAATTCTACATTGGGACTGTCTCTTCCCCTCCTTTGCTGTCACGTTTCAGAACATATTTGAGTTTATATAGATATTGACATTAAAAATTGGCATATTAAAAATCCAATAAAAATACAGAAGAAAAAAACTATGAATCATAACAATTTTCCATGGATAAAATTAAATTTGGTTATGGTGGAAGTGAATGTCGAATAGAGGATTTGAACCTAGTAGATGAGGGTTTGTTTTGGTAAATGGCTCCTCTTTTCTCGGTTTAAGGCTGATGATGAACTAAGTGAGATGTTGACCAAAAATTACATCCCAAAATATCCTCTAACTTCTATTCAAACATTCAGCTAAGTAATGTCGACATAATTTCAATAATTAAAGTATTCTATGCATTCATTAACTCCAGTATAGGAACATGAGTGTGGTGTAGGAATTGATGCATGGTGCAGGAACTTGATTCGTTGTACAGGAACTTGATGCACGGTGCAGGAATTGATGTGTTTTGCAGGAAATTGATGTGTGATGCAAGAACTAGATGCGTGGTGTAGGAACTCTTCAGAGTGCGAGAATCCCATAGTAAATGGGTGCGGGAATCCCAATTTGTATAGGAATATGTTGCATAGTACATGGAGGTGAATGCAGGATCAATGTATGTTGGCATATGCATAAAAATATAATCAAATCATTTTTAAACCTGCAAACACAAAAACTATTATTAATGGTCCTTTTGATGTTTAAATCTCGTTAAAACAAGGGAATCATGGAAAATATTAAATACTTACTCTATTGTCTCCGAGAGTGCACAAAACCACGATAATAACCATTCAAACTAAACAAAAGGATCAGGAATTTAGAGTAAAAGGTGATATAAATTTACACAAAACAAAGGCCTAAAATCCCCCCATGTTGACCATCTTGCATGTCCTCATGCTAGGAAATCGATTGTTGTATTGTCGCTCCCTTGCAAAAAATCAAGATTAAAACATTTATGGACACTCGTAATAATGTTCTTGCAATTTTGCGTTGTCAACATTTCCTTCACTAGATAGAGCTTTTTCTAAAAACAGAGTGTCTATTGGACTCTTTATTTATTTAGACAGATTTCAAGAAATTATAACACAAGTGTGGCCATAGGAGTCTAAATTTCAAGGATGGTTTTATTACTTGAATAAAGTATCCAACTATTAAAATTTCCACAAACATCTTGGGCGAATCCTTGATCAAAAGTTTCACTTTAATATCCTCATAGTAAATATGAGTGACATGATTTGAAAGCCATGGTGTTAAAAGTAGACATAATAATACCTTCCCATAGTGACCATTTTACCATTATCCACATATAGTTGAACCTCCTCTTTTCTTGGAAAAGTGGATTACTTGCACTAAGGGTCCTAGATCCATAAAAACAAATTATTCCAGAAAGATAGAACTACAAGGCATAACACCAGAAGGATCTTAAACCCATTCTCAAAGAGATATGATAATGAATTCACGGGAAGAAAAAAAAAACCAAGTAAATCATAGTGAAAAATTAACTTTAATACCACAGGCATAGCTCTACTACCAGTAAGCATCAATAGCCTTGACAGGGATGTCTTCTAGCCCCAAGAAATTCCTGTGTCCCACCTATTAGGTATAGATTCAGATTCATTTGGAAGAATTTACGTTTTTCTAAAATTAATTGAAGGCCACTGTCCTGGCTTGGTAACCAGCTAATGAAAATTCCATTCACAAGAAATAACAAGAAACAACAAGCAGGCTCATGATGAGACCTCTTGTCTTTCATATTTTCAGCTAAAAGCCATTACATTGGCTTGGTGACTAGTAGCAGTAATTTCATTCTGATTAGGACCCATGATCATGGTAGTTCAGCTCGTAATGAGACCTCCTATCCATTAATTAATTTATCTTATGAGAAAAAACTCTAATTATAATCAACCTTAAATAGGTTACTTAATAATTGGGGAGGCCATTCTGCTCCTTAAGAGCACGGGATGGTGTGAAAAGTTTTTAATTACTAATCTTTACTAGTTTCTCCTTCTATAATGAAGACACATTTTAAATAAAACATCTTAGATAATGACTAAAAATTCCTCAAATTGATCATGCTAGGGTTCTTGTGAATGGCTTGTTACAGTTTTGTAGGCGTGTGTTAGGTCCCCATATTACTAGTATAGTCCCTTATTGTTGTTAGTGTAACCCCCTTATTGTTATTTTTGCACCCCTGTAACCCCAATATTGTTATTATTGTGCCCTTACATTGTTATTAGGTCAGCTAGGATTATATTGTGATCCCATGGACTCCTATATATAGAAGGAGGTTTTGGTCATTTGTATCGTCCAAGAATTATTCATTTATGTAATGTAAAGGAGGTTTCCCCCTCGAAGTGGCTTATTTCTAAGGTGTTGATCTCTCTTTTCTGCTATTTTTGGAGATGGTTTCATAAAATTTGGTATCAGAGCTTTGGATTTTAGGGTTTTGCACTATAAAAAAAATTCTACGAAGGTTCAGAAGATAAAAGTTTTACAGAGCAAAGCCGAAATCCTGAGAAACTTCCTGTAAAAATTTTAGATCTTGGTTTGCAATAGTCCTGGAGATACGATCTGTGGCAGTTACGGATTGTTCAGGGTCCCGAATTTCATCTCAAAGAGGTGACCGTGGGAATATTGTCATAACTCTCTCTCTGAGCGTCAGATTGGAATTCTATAAATATTGGCCGCAAGTACACAAAATTTAGTTTCCTGTGTATCAATTTCAGATCCGAAGGAGGAAACAGTGACACATGGCACATCGTACAAGTTCACTCTACTGAACCAGTCCATAATTAGGTTATTTTTGGGAGATTGGGCATAGCCTGGTTTCATAACAATGTGGTCCACCATAGGAGGATTCTCATCAATACCTTCGAAGTGCAAATTGAAAATGTTTCCTGGATGATATTTATTGGTCAATAATCAAAGTCACTTTATAAAATATGAGGCATTAAGAGTGAATTTCTTCTGAAAAATATTACCACGAGAGTGCATAATAATAGAAAGTTCAAAATTTGTGCTTTAGGGAATGACAATTTCAAGGGTGTTGCTATAAAATTTTATTTCAAATGACATCTTTATTCATTAACCTACCCAATTTTAAATAAAGGAAGATCACTTTTAAGTGTAGGTGTACTTCCAATGTATCCATGTGCGTAATAGAATGCTAAATATACTCACACGTAGTTTTTAAGAATAAACTTCATGACATACCAAAGTGTGAGCAACCAATTTCTTTGATTGATATGGTACCAAGAGTTGTCAAATGACGAGGGAATGATGCATGCTAATGATTGTTTGAAACTAGGATTCAATGAGATCCACATATTGATTATTATCCAACTCATAAAAATCTTCCATAGCTTGATGAACACACTCTTGGAGGAATACAAAATCAAGTGAAAGACAAAAGAAAAATCCCTCAAGTTTGGGCTCAAATATCTGCTTTTGAGATTGACAAGGATGGTTAAGGGAAATTCTAGGGTTTTGAGTTTCAATTTTTTTTTATAGAATAGGTTCCAATTATATATTTATACTTTAATGGTCTTTGAATCAATTCTTCTTCCCAAGATAGAGGTTCTGTGGTAATGGGGGAAGTTTCCAAATTCACTCCCTTCCCTAATATGGAAGATGTAACATTTCAATCGATAGGGGAATCAACGAGAATAATGGGTGTTTCAAATTTCTGTGCGACTTGGTGGTTTGGATTAGGGGTGCTATGGCTTGGGCTAAGGCTTAGACTAGGCTTAAAATTTGGGTTAGGGCTTGGACTAGGGTTAGATCTAGGGCTTGAATTAATGTTTTGACTAGGGTTAGGATCATGGCTAGGGTATGGGTAAGGATAAGGAGTAGGGTATGGATTAGGATAAGGGGTAGGGTATGGATTAGGATAAGAGGTAGGGTATGGATAAGGGTCAGATTTCAAAGGTATCTAGGACCATCGAGGAGAGTGAATTGATAGTGCATTCAACAAAAAATTTGATTGTTGTTATTGATTAAGTGATTAATTTTGCATGAAATAATTCTTTAGAGAAAAAAATCGAAAACATTATTGAGGAAAAGGGGATCTATGAATCAAAGAAGAGGGCCAAGGAAGGGGCTACTTTTGCCATGAAGTAAAGTATTCAAATGGAGGAGGATTAAAAATTTTCCATGAAACTGCAGGATTATGAACATGCCGAGGAACTTGCTCAGGACTGTAAGCATTAATCCAAGTATTGAATGATAATAAATTTTGATTTATACCTATAAATTGATTTGATTCCTTACTTGATTTCCTGGGTACCTTTCGTAATCTTGGTAGTGATGAGAAATGTTCAGTTGAATGAGCCTCCTCACAAATTTTGCAAACTTTTAGGCTACTAAGTGGACACCTTCCAAGGAAGTGCTTCTTCATATAGTTGGCACAAAAAAACAATAGTGGTTCTTCATCCTTCTTTTGTTCTTCCTGCAAATCATTTAAATTTAAAATCAACGATTTAATAATATTATATTTATGTTCAAGAAAAATAATAAATTGTGCACTTATGAGTTCATCATTGGATTATTTGTATATGTCTATAGAAACATCAAGACTTCTCATTGAATGATTCCCCAAAATACCATTTTCCTGTTTTCAATAAGCCAAATGGTACATTTTCCAACACAAGAATAATGTATATATATGGGTGGGGGTTCTTACAGTACCATATAAAATGAAAAACCTTAAAATAACCAATATTTGCAGGAAATAAATAAATTCAAAGAACATAAATTTTCAAGAGAAACTAGGTAAAAACAAACCAAATGCAACAGGTCACCAAGGTCAATCCCTTTAACACCTCCCCAGCAACGACGCCAAAATGTTGGGAGTAGTATAGGGCAGATTAATGGACCAACATTTAATTGTAAGTCTGGGAGTTCATGAACTTTGAGGTGAAACAATGGAAATGCTAGAGAGAGCCCCTCGCAACATGAAAACCAAATTCTAGTCTAACTTGCACATCAATCTCAAAAAATTAAATGGAGTCCTATACTTCAAAGGAAACTTGAGAAAACACCAATCCTGACAATTGAAAACAAGTTTATATCAAACATTTGAAAAATAAAAGGAAAACCTGCAATATTAGAAATTGTGAAAGGAAATCCTAATTATCGGGAAAGAAAAGGTAAATCCTAACTATTGTTTGACTAGAAACCAAGAAATTCGTGAACAACATTGAAAAGGAAGGTTGTAAATTCTTAAATAAATTCAAAATCAATTGAAAACCATTCTTTGTGGAAATCGAATTAAGAAACAGAAGCACAAAAACCTCATAATAAGTCTGCACTAATTTTGCCTCATCTAACCGATTGTAACAAAACCCTTTAAGAAATTAAGATCTGATTTACTAAAAGAATCATCAATCATTATTATATATGTTCATTATTTAAGCATATTGTGTGGAAAAGGTCAAAAAGAAAAAAAAACTATAGCTCATACTGTAGTAATTATCATTTCTTTGAAATAAATGTCACCTGGGAGAAAACACATCAAATGGACATTCAAAAGAGAAATCTATTAATTCACAGTTTACCATTTATAAAAAAAATGTATGTATTATGCCAAGCTTCAAAATCATAAAGTTCTTCCAATAACGATAAGTAGTTAAATCAGATCGAATTCTCTAGCCCTGAACACATTTTGGGACCAATGTGAATATTCAGAACTTAGAATAATTTTGATGGATAAAAAGCGCACTAGAACCTGCAAGTTGATAACAAATACCTTGTGCATCCTTCATCGTTGTCATTAGTTAGATTTATAAAAACTCAATTTCTAACCAAATCAAAAGATGCATGGTTGTTTCCTAGAGAAACAAAGTCTCATAAGCCAAAGTATAAATTACAACGATAAATTAAAATTGCGCCTTGCACAACATGAATGCACATAAATCAAAGGGACAATGATAGATCATTGGCCTATCATTTTTTTTACAAATTCATTCTATACCAAGTGAAAATTTTTGCAAGTAATTTAAAGAAGAGCAGAATGAGAATCACTTTAAAACACCCTACAAATCTAACATTAAACACACCACACCACATAGTAAATGAAAAATTCAATATAATTACTCAAAAAATCTTATCATGCCCTAATATCATCAAACTAGAGTAGTGTCAAGCTAGTCTGGCAGCCAACCCAACCAGCCCCCACCCTCTATTAACAATTTAGTTTACACAAAGATTATAAAAAATTAATTAAACATAACATAGCCTGAAATGCCTTGATTAGTCTTTGAAATCTCAGTCTTTACATGGTGTAGGCAAAAATCAGACTCCAGCAAATGGAGGGAGCGATCCACAGATTAATGATGATTGTGTAATTCTATGTTGGGACCGTCTCTTCCCCTCCTTCAATATTGTCCTTCAGATGATCTCTGAGTTTATATAGATATTGACATTACAAATCAGGCTATTAACAAGCCAATCAAAACAAAAAATGAACACACTACGAATCGTGACATTTTTCCATGGATAAAATCGTATTTTGGCTATGGTACAATTGAATGTCGAATAGAGGAGCTAAATCTGGTACATGAGAGTCTGTTTTGGTAAATGGCTCCTCTTTTCTCAAGCTAAGGCTGATCATAATCTAAGTGCGATGTCAACCAACAGTTATGTTATGCCAACTTCTGGTCATATAACCATTTACAATTAAATGGATCGAAGTACACCACGTAAGACCAATTTTACCATAGTAAAATTGCTTTCACTATAAGAAATAATTTAATAAACCACATTTTATTAAGTTATTTTTGGTTCAAACAGGAAACCCCATGAGGAATAATTAAATAAATCCTTGTTTATTTAGGTTTCCTCGAGGAATAATTAACTAATCCATTGTTTAAATAATATTCCTCGTCATATTTAACATAATTAATGAGAAATAATTAATTAAATAATTAAATAATTAATATTCCTTGTTAAATTTGACTAAATCATTTAGGAATAATAAAATAAATCATTAATTGAATTATTCCTTAACCCCATTCTTGAAATGATAAATAATTCATTCATTTATTTATTATTTCTAAATAAGTGGATTAATTAACCAATTTAAATTCCTTTTCCCTCCAACAAAATATAATAAAATATTCCAAGAAATTAGATCTAGATCTTGGTTAATAATATTTTATTATGCACCATTATCAAGGATAGCTCGATATTTTGCTATAAATATGAGGGTTTTCCATTCATTATTTACCTTTGATCCTTTTATCATGGTCATAATTTGATCCTTTTGTCATTGTCACACTTTCATCACTTTTATTATTTTTCTTCTTGAGCTCTCGTAGAGTTCAACACGTCTTGGGTTTTCTACACCATTGAGAGAGAGAAACTTTTGGATCTAAAGTGTTGAGGAAAGCCAAGAACCCATCCCATTGAGGGGGACTATTAACATCATTCTTTCTTCCCTTCCTAGGTGTTAATACATATAAAATTCGTTATATATCTTGTCTTGTCCATTGGATATTTGGAGGAAATCTTATTTCTTTTCATTGTTTAATTGCTTTAGATCTAGGTTTTTGTTGCAGTTGTTTCAACTATCTATTGCAGATCTAAGGAAGTTAAGCAGCCATATTTGTTGTTAGGGTTTTTTGTCACACACAACTAAAGTGATCTTTTTTTGTACACTTGTGTTAAGAATTCATTTTAACAATTGGCAACTCTGCTCGGTTTTATTCAGATTCTTGCGTGACCAACTTCTTCAGTAACTAGAGTTTTTCTTCAGCTTTTTTTAGTCTCTTAATGTTTTTTTTTTCCTTTTATGCCTTAAAAAAGTACAAATTCTAATTTCTGGATGTTTTCAGGTGTTTTCTGCATATAACAAGTATCAGTCGTTCCATAGACAACAATTTTTTCACAACCGGCCACCCGAGGATCCTGAAACTACAGCTTGCACTATTTATCCCAAAACCTACGAGTTCAATCTTAGGTTGCACCTATGGGACCAAAAAATGCGATTTCAAGAGCTAACATGTCAGTACCTGTGAGCTGCAAATTTTTGAGGGATTTTTTCTGTGACTGTCTTGGTTTACCGCAAGCATTGTTTAGGGTTGTATAACCTTTGTCTCAGCCCATATCAGGCCTAGATATGCTTATTTTGTCTACTTTAAGTAGGACTAATCCCCTTAGGGTTTCAGTATGCTTCCACCTTTTTAGGAGGGGTTTAGCTGAGTAGGTAGTTTGAGATTTTGAAGCGTTTTCAGCCATTGTTTAGGGTTTGATCTACCCTTCTTTCAGATCCTTTTAGATCAGGTATTATTCCATCCAAAACCCCCTCTTAATTTTTTTTTTGTCTCTCCCTTAGGGTCCCCCTACTTTCCCTTAGGGTTGTAACCTTTCGCCCCCATTTTGCAGCAACTTTCCCTCTAGTTTCTTGTTATTTTCTACACCATTTTCCAGCAGATCTGAGTCATTAGATCCCTTTCCATTAGACCTTAGATCTCTTGGCCATATTGTGTGTTTTGAATCAATTTCACCCACCTCTTAGAACAGTTCTTTAGGAAGCCTTATTTTGGGTTTATTTTATGCATCTTTAGTTGTTTATTTTACTGTCATTTCAGTTTTATTTACAATTATTTAAATTTTTTTGTTTTTATTTACGTACAACCTTTTGGGTTGAATTAAAATTAACACATGGATTGCACACATACACACCTAAAGCGGATATTTCTTGGTTTACACCACCAAACCAAGACATAAAAATCGTAATTAATTTATCTGCCCCTATGAGCCTTTGTTTATCACTCTGCAATATCCCCAAAATCGATTGCTTAGCAAGGCATGCCTAAAAAACACATTTTTCAGAAATGGATGCTATAGAACCTGATATCAAACCTTAGATCCCTTATATATGATAATCTAAGACAAAAATCCAAGAGGAGAGTAGAAACAAATCAAACTAGGTGAGGTAGACAGACCTCCCACACCTAGTATGGCTTCAAAATTGGCCAAGGAAGGGATTGCAACAATATTAAACAACACTTCTTTAGAAATAATGTAGTTTCAAAAAAATGTAAATAGGAGGCCAATATGGAGGCTCAAGATAGATTTTACATCAGTAAATCAGATTTACAATGTAGCCCATACAATGTACAAGAGAAAGATAGAAGACTTTTGTGAAGGAAACCCTCTAAAAGAGGTGCTGCAGCAATGTATTTCACTGCAAAGGCTTGAAAGCGCTATTTTTATGAGAATACAACAACTGTAGGTTAAAAATCAAGTCTAGAATAGATATGTGTACAAAATATTAGATCTATATCAGATCTGTACACTAGATTGTCTCTATTTTACATACCCCTTGGGGTTTTTAGCAAAACATGAAGCATATGGAGTAGATCTGGGATCTCATGCAGCAGATCTGGAGATTTCTTCAGAATTTCTGAAGCATATATAGGAGTATTTAGATCAGATCTGAAAATTACATGGAATAGATCAGAAATCCATGGATCACCACAGTGAAGGGCAGATTCCCATCACTAGAGATCACTCCTCAAAGTTTGCCAAAACTCCCTGCAACTTTCCTCTTGCGGATAACGCAGTCCTAGAAGATAAATTTCACTTTAGACTTGATGAACAGTTTGGCTTGATGCCAAGGTATGGATCTGAAGCTCCAATGATCCAATACACTCTTTCCGGGGGGATAGAAGGCTTTCCCACTGAAAAGAGGCACTGGAATGGCTTAGATCTGAATAGATCTAGCCTCCACTTGCTGTAGCTTACAAATACAACCAAACCCTCAACATGATTTGTGTTGTATTTGGAAAAATAGCTTGGCCAAATCCTTGATAGTGGACAAGAAATGCAAGACTCTTCCAAGAGGCCTCTCAAGGAAAGAGGTGGGATTCCCAATTAAAAACATCCACTACTAAACAACACTATTCTCTGCTAAACATCCAAGAGAATGATAAATGTCTAAACAGACATGTTCTTCCAAAAAAATATGTTCAATCACCCCTCTTCTGATGTTCTCCTCTTCATTTTATAGGATAAAAGGCTTGCAAAACCCTTAACCATCTCAAAGGTTTAGCTCCTTTCACATGTATAGCCTCCAACTAGAACTGCGCTATGCATCTAGGAGGTACATTACATCTGGACAACATTGTGGATTTGGTCTTATTGACCCAGTCAATTGTCTCAATCCCTTTCACACATAAGGGAGTTTTATTTAGGCAACCTAGATTTGGCCTTGTTCTCATGGGGCATTGATTTATTTTGTTGATTTAGGAGTTAATTGCTTCTCCTTTACAATTTTATTCATGCAACAAGAAAATTAAAACAAAATTGTATATTCCCATTAGCTTGGGCTAATTGGGAATATTACAGTCCTCCCCTCCAATTTTTTTTTTTTCCTCAAGCAACTGATAGAGTGAGTGTTGCAACTCCTTCCTTCTTCCATTAGTGACACCATCAAGTGATGAGCCTCCTCCATGAGCTGAGTGTTCACCAAACCATCCTTCCATGAATTATTTCTTCAATGTTTTTATGAGAGGTAAATGACCCATCCCTTAAGGAGTTAAGAACTCAAGTGAAAAAATCATGGCTGAACCAAAACTCTCCCTGAAACATGTAGCATAAGGTACATGGAGAGTCTCCATCCCATGTGGCACATACATGCTCCCCATCCTCCCTCTATACAAGCCCACAAATAGTACAAGTATATCATCAATGTATGGAAGCAAGACTATGTACAAACAAACATAAAATTGAGCATGAGGAGGTGGGTCATAATCCCACATATGATACCAACGCAGTACATCTCCTGCCTGCCTCAAATCAATACATGGTAAGTGGTTTTCCCACCACTTACTTGTTGCCCAAGTCATCTCACTATTGTTGAAGGTGAGAGATATGTTTGGTGCCTTGGGGAAGCACCCATCATGATGAAAAATATCCCTTTGCTCATCAAGGAAGTGGCCAAATTCATAAATTTTAATGGCCCAATAGTTGCCATGAGATTTACATGATACATTACTCCTTTTTGGAGTCATGGCCTGCATAAATATGGTAAAATAACATGTAAAATCATAAAATAAAACTTGCTTTATAGGAACATATCCTTTACCAACAAAGTCTTTCATACACATGGAATTGTGCATGGATATTTCTCCTCTTTCCAAACAAGGAAGAGATGGATGAAATGAATCTTGCATAGAGTCCCATGGCTGCACCAACTCCACATAGCTCATGCATTCTTGAAAATACTGATATAGTTCCTCTTTCAAGCCTTGCCAATCAAAGCTCCTCATGATGATGTTGTAGATCCTCATGGAATACATGTGGCTGAAACATAACTCTTTGTGTGCTCCTTGTAGTATCTTATGCTTGAGCTTAGAAGCTCTAGATAAAAATATTCTACCATCATGATAGATGATTCCTCCTTGGACTAAGTAGCCCTCTTCATGCAACTGGTCATCAAGTATCATACATGTGTGGAGATCTTTGGAATAATCCACTAGCAGTTGGGATTTCCAATACAAATCTACACTTCTCAACAATGACAGTGTTGATGATGCATCAACCAAAGTATCTGTCATGTTGCTGATCATTCCATTGACATCTCCTATGCCAAAGGTGTGTGTTGGAAGGTTGTTTCTTTTCTTCTTCTCCTCCCACAGCGCAGGATCAGAAAGGAGAGTGGGTGATGATGATAGGGGAAGAAGATTTTCCTCCTCCTTGAGGTTACCCAAGTCTCCCAACATTGTAGCTTGGTCTTCAAGTGCTCCAAACCCTCATGGATGTAAGTTTGGAGCAACAAGTTGTGAGGCATTCCCCAAAAAATCTGAATCAGGTGGCCTCCCAGGTGGTTTGCCACTAGATAAAGAGATTTCAGTGACCATTCTCATATGCATGATAGATGAGATCCTCATGTCCTTGGTTCCACTACACAATTTCAACTCTGTTTCATGTGTGAAAGTCTCATGAAATTTGGATACCTCTCTTAGTGGTGTAAGAGTGCCTTTGATTGGAGCATTGGATCCATTCTCTTCTGATAGTGGATCATCTTCTGCTATGTCAGCTTTGTTATCCCTCCTTTCTTCTGTATCATTGTCTTTTAGCATAGACACATGCTTCTCATGTCCTCCATATGGAATATCCTCAAGAAATCCTTGCAAAGATGCAAGAGCCCCTCCAGTGGAATCCATTGCTTCATCTCCATCTCTAAATGGAAATAGCTCTCCTCCTGCTATCACAGTGCTGGAGGATCTTCGCTTCTCTTTCTCTCCCTTCTCCTCATCAATGGCGAATGCCTCATCACTAAGAGAACCTTTTCTTTGGTCTCTTCTTGAAGAAGGAACCCTCATGTTTTCTCCTTGATAAAAGAGACCGTGTTGTAGTGGGGCTTTTGCCTCTGGAAAATTGTGTAGCAGATCTTCAACCCCCTCAACAATGTTTAGAACTGGATTTGGCTTTATGGAATCTTCCAACTTATGCAAAGATTTATATTTCTTGGGCTTGATTTGCATTCCCCAAGAAGTCTCAGAGTGTTTTACATCAAATCTTTTCACTAGTCTCCTAGTGAACCTTGCATAGGAAGATATATTTACCCCTTTCAAGGAAGAAGACTCAAATAGCCACTAGGCATAAACCTTTCCTTGAAGATGAAACACTACTACTTTCAAGGCTTCTTCTCCTGAAACTTGATGCAGCTGGAAGTATGTGTCAAGCTTTCTTACCCAAGACTTGGTTGAGTCCTTAGGTGATCCATCAAAAGTAGGTAGAGAGAATCTACCCAAAGTGTGCTGCATGCATCCTCTTCTTCTACTCTAGCTGTTGGATCTTTCTTCTTTGAGTTGACATAACTATGGGAAACTAAGATTCACTTTGAATCTCTCTAATTGAGACTCATATTCCTGGAGATAATCACCAAGATATTCCTCCTTTGGTGTTCCTCTTTTTCCTTCTTTCTTTGACAAGAAAGTAGGCATGCTCCAACGTTGCATATCAAGTTGTGTGGCTGAATGTTCACACACATAGTAAGAAGTACTGGGGATTTCTTGATGTAAAAATCCTCTTGAGGGATCTACATGTCTTTCCCTCTTCATTCCCTGGATTTATTCTTTTAGTTCATTCATAATTTGAGAAAGAGTTTTAGAGAACTCTTATCTTTACAAAGTTCCAGTTAAATGGATCTTACTCTTTTCTTCTATGTCTTTAGTGTAACCATACTTATTCATCAGTATTTTATTTCTATGAAAACACATATTGGCTCTTTCAAAGAAAGCACAGGCTATGCCAAGAATTTTGCTCTGATACCACTGTAATATCCCCAAAATGGACTGCTTAGCAAGGCATGCCTGAAAAATGAATTTTTCAAAAATGGATTCTACAGAATCTGAAATTAGCCCTTGCATCCCTTAGATCTGATAATCTAAGACCCAAATCCAAGAGGAGAGTAGAAAAAAATCAAACTAGGTGAGGTAAACAGACCTCCCACACCTATTATGGCTTGAAAATTTCCCAAGGAAGGGACTGCAACAATATTAAACAACACTGCTTTAGAAATAACATAGTTTCAGCAAAATGTAAACAGGAGGCCAATATGGAGGCTCAAAAATAGCTTATACATCAGTAAATCAGATTTACAATGTAGCCCATACAATGTACAAGAGAAATATAAAATATTTTTATGAAGGAAACCCTCTAAAAGAGGTGCTGCAACAATGTATTTCACTGTAAAGGCTTGACAGCGTTAATTTTATGAGCATATAGAAGTTGTAGGTTACAAATCAGATCTAGAATAGATTTTTGTACAAAATATTAGAACTATATCAGATCTGTACACTAGATTATCTCTATTTTACATACCCCTTGGGGTTTTTAGCAAAACATGAAGCATATGGAGTAGATCTAAGATCTCATGCAACAAATCTGCAGATTTCTTTAGAATTTCTGATTCATATATAGGATTATTCAGATCAGATCTAAATATGACATGGAATAGATCAGAAATCCATGGATCACCATAGTGAAGGGAAGATTCCCATCACTAGAGATCATTCCTCAAAGTTTTCCAAAACTCCCTGCAACTTTCCTCTTGCAGATAACACAGTTTTAGAAGATAAACTATGTTGTAGTCTTTATAAACAATTTGGCCTGATGCCAAGGTATGATCTGAAGCTCCAATGATCCAATACACTCTTTCTAGGGGGATAGAGGGCTTTCCAAATAAAAAGAGACACTAGAATGGCTTAGATCTGAATAGATGTAGCCTCCACTTTCTATAGCTTACAAAGAAAACCAAACCCTCAACAGGATCTATGTTGTAGTTGGAAGAAGAGCTTGGAAAAATGCCTGATAGTGGACAAGAAATGAAAGACTCTTCCAAGAGGCCTATGAAGGAAAGATGTGGGATTCCTGATCAGGAACACCTAGTGCTAAACATCGTTATTCTATGCGAAACATCCAAGAGAATGAGAAATGTATAAACATACATGTTCTTCCAAAACAATATGTTTAACCACCCCTCTTCTGCTATTCTACTCTTCCTTTTATAGGATAAAATTCTGGAAAAACCCTAAACCATCTCAAAGGTTTAGCTCCTTTCACATGTGTAGCCTCCAACTAGAACTGCGCTGTGCATCTAGGAGGTACATTGCATTTGGACAACACTATGGATTTGTTCCTATTGACTGAGTAAATTGTCTTTATCTGTTTCACACATAAGGGATTTTTATTAAGGTAGCCCAGACTTGGCCTTGTTCTCATGGGGAATTGATTTATTTTGCTGATTTAGGAGCTAATTGCTTCTCCTTTACAATTTTATTCATGCAAAAAGAAAATTAAAACAAAATTGTATATTCCCATTAGCTTGGGCTAATTTGGAATATTACACACTCTTCAATCTTGTTGGGTTGTCTGTGTCTTGCCATCATTTTGCCCCCAAGGCACTTATCCCGAAGACTCCTAGGCCTTCATTCTCAGTTTCCATTAGGAAGACTTACTCCGAAACGTAGAGTCCAAGTTAGACCTCTGCCAAGTCACCATATTGAATCTAATTCTGATCCATCGAGTCCTCCCTTCGATTCCAAACTTGGTTCTCCTCCAGCTCATTCAGTCACCATGTCAGGCACCAATGCAGGTGCTGGTCCTCAAGTTGGTGGTAGCCCTGGCCCTAATTCTAGAGCTGATACTAGTGGAACCACTACCAGAACAATTTTGGCTACTCCTTTTCTACCTTTTATGGTAGGTTAATTAATGACCCTATACTCTACAATCCAGGTTGGCCTATTATGCAAAATAAGCTTCCTTCAGACATCCCTAAGTTTGAATGAAACACTATAGAGGACCCTACTAATCACGTCCGTTCCTTTCACATGTGGTATTCGTCCAATTCTATCCCTAATGACTCCATTTGTCTTCAGTTATTCCAACGTACGCTCACTAGAGAAGCTGCAAAGTGGTATGTCGACCAGATTGCTGCTTCACATTCCACTTTTACGACTCTTGCTAAATTTTTTCTATCTTATTTTCAGCTACCTCTCCAATATGATAATGGTATCGAGTTTTTGACTGCATTCCATCAAACTTCTACCACCTTCCTTTTTTATCATGTCCAAGAATGGCGTAGAAGGAGGAGCTTATGTCGACATCCCACATTTTACAATTGTGTCTATATGGCTTGGTTTCATAAAACGCTTTTTCCCTTTATTGGTAAAGATGTCGCGTCTCATTTTTCTCAGACTGAGGAAGAATCTCTCCAAGTCGCATTGAAATATGACTTGATCTACGCCCAATATAGTTATGTTTATACCATTTGACTGGATCTTCCTAGACCTAGTGGTGCCCACCCACCGGGGGAATCTCACGCTGTCGACTGTATCGTTGGATCTCTTTCACATTTGTATACTCATCCTCCCATGGGTTATGGTTTCCCTGAGGGAGGGGCCAAATCCTCTAGCACTTATCCCCATCCTGACAACATGTATCTAGGATAAAGCACACCTTATGCATTTTCCCCATTGCATCAATCAATGTCAGGGCTAGTTTTTGCTGAACCTATTTACCCCAATGTTTCTCAACCTCCTTTCTTTCCTTATCCCCAGCTCGGTGCTCTAGCCCCTACGACATCTGCACCATAGCCTCCTATGCCTTCTCAACCTCTATCGCACTAGCCACATCCATCCTCAGAGTTAGGTGTATGCGTAGTAGAGTCCAACTAATCCTCCTAATTCCAGGGAAAAGAGGAAAGGCAACCAAAATAAACCAGCGCAAGGCAATCAAGGGCACCAAGGTAACCAACCAAATGCACCCCAAGGGAACCAACCTAACACTAACAACTAGCAACAGGGCGATCAACCCAATAAGAACATGCCTCTTTGTACAAAGAAGCCTTGTTCTTATTGTGGTAACCATGGCCATTATAGTCAAGATTGACCCCTTTTACCCCAGATGTGCCAGTTGTGGGAAGAACAAGCAACATCTAGATGAAAACAAGCCACTTCTTTGGCTCCTCCAAATACTCCGCCATTTCAACTGGTTGTTTTCACTAATCCTTTCCCTCAACAAGGATATGTGGCTACCCAACCCCCTCAAGGTCAGGCTGCCCCTCAACCTTCATAGTCTAGTGCCCTTGAATACTAGATTTTCACGATGAATTCTGAAGAGGTTAATAATGCTGATGTCAAACTTCAGACCTAGTTGCACCAATATGGCAAGCCACCTACTTCATCTGCAACCGAGTCCCAAACCAAAGTTTCCACATAGTCCATTTTGACACCCAATTTTCCCTTACATATCCCTCTTCCACGGGAAAAGGTTATTCCCAAGATCCCCAAAGGGCCATTACACCGAAATGTTGCTTCTACCAAAGCCACCCACACTTAAAAAATAGTAGATGACTTGGCACAATCTCCTACTGCCATGTCAATGCTGGAATTCCTCTAGGCATGCCCTTCACAATGTAAAGCTCTATTACCTTCTCTAGGTGTTATGGATCCTTCATGTGATTGTTTCATCGTCTTTGATGTTGACAAGTCAGAACATCCCCCTTACCTTGATCTGTCGCCTTCCAAATATTAGTCAATATTCGTAATGCCCATGTCTCGTGATGTATCATTGATGAGGGCACATCCACCTGCGTGATGCCCTCCTCTATTTGGAATAAAATCGAATGACCTGACTTAGCCCCATCCACCATCACCTTACGTGCTTGGGATGGTCACCCTTCTCAACCCCTTGGCATGTACCACAATTTTCCTATCACTCTTACGAGAAATACTGTTTTTATTTACATTGAAGCCACCTTGGATTACAATATCCTCTTGGTTCATAGCTAAACCTATGCAATGTCTGCTGTTGCATCTGCGGTTCACCATAAGATGTGCTTTCCTCACAATGGAAAGATCCTTACCATCAATCAGTTGAAATATTATGAACTAAAGTCTCAAACCTCCCCCAAGTCTATCATATCTTTAGTGGCCGATAAGAAATCAGTCGCACCTCTTACTAGTGTTTCACCTTGAGTCTTTAAAGATTCCACCTTACTTGGTAGATTCCATGGTCTCCCCCCTCCTATTGATGACCCCAGCTCATCGAATGTTTGCATGATGCAATCATCTCGGATTGGTCACAAGCAGTCTGGTTCAACCAGCTAGCAAACTACACCTCTGCAACCTGCTAATGGTCACTCAATGGAGCCTTCAGGACCTTCTCTTCAAGGACCTTCTCACTATGATGGTGTCCCATCCACCCCCTTTTAACCAGGAATGGTTCCCCTTAGCCTTAACCATTTGGGAGCCATTCCACTAGGCCATTACCCATTTGATCAGATAGCGTTTCTAACTCCCCTCTCCAGAGTCTTTTCGGTGCCCGTTATGGATACATTGAGCCTTCCCAATTTTACCCTGGGGATCCTAGTCTGGTACATTGATCCCACAGCCAACACTCCACCTGGTCAGCTCAAACCTTATACCACTTTGACCCTGGTCCAACCAGTCTCTATCACCCCTCCCTTTTCTTCAGTGACTCAACCACATCAATAGGAATCTACTCCTATTACGAAAGCCTCTGGTGAGGGGGGCAAAGCCAACAAGAATGAACCTAAGGATCAGGTTGCCCAATCAATTCTTGCTCCTCCTAAGCCTCTGAAGTGGTCACCTCCGTGCACTTTGTGTGATGTTGTTGTGCATGCCACCCAAAATTGTCTTGAGCTTCCTCGTCTCAAACTCATGGTCAACGAGGCATTTCCTAAATCCGATATCCCATAGCTTCATGTTACCTTACCTGATTGAGATAAGAAACTCAAATTGTTTCCCACGAATCACCCTTGTGTTTTGTGTGATATTTATGGCCACTATTCTCACCTTTTTCCTCATCTCCACGATTTCTGTGACACCTTTGAGGCTGTCCGCCAAATCGATGATGAATGTTGTGGATCCTCTACTCCTCCACTCATGATTTTTTCTCTAATAGAACCAAAGGACATTTCTGCACCCATTTTGATACCTCCCCCCGATCTCAAGATGACGGAACCTTCGGCCACTATCCTTTATCTATCATCATCCATGAGATCCATGGCGAAAAACCTCTCCAGGGCATTCCCTTATATTTTGAATGAACCTCCTTCGGTGATCACCTTATGATCAACATCGGTAGATGTTTCATCTACTATCTCTTCATTTAACCTTCGTAGCGATGCATATGTGAACCATATTTCTCATGATGATGCACCAGTTAGCTTTGCCGCATCATGTGGCCTCCCTTCTTCTAGTCCTCTCATCTTCCATTCTGATGAAGACATTATGGAAGGCATGACCACCCCTTATTTTCCTTTGGATGATATGCACCATTGTGCATATTCCCTTCCACATTAGACCCATGACCAACATGTTGTGGATTCCAAATACTTCATCCATAGTGAGATTGATTGGTTAAATAACCCTTACTTTGAACCCATGCATTTGAACCAAATACACCTTGTGGAAATTACATTGACACCCAATGTTTGGGGAAGGGGTCACCCATATTTGAGAGTCCAAGAGAAGCAACTATCCACAACCCTCCTAATGCATCTGGTAATGTCGACTCTAGTACCACTATTATTCCCCATTTAGAAGAACCTCTAGAGTCTCATATCACTTTATATCACTCTAGGAATGATCCACTTAATCATTCCTTCATCTTACATCAACAACCCGGTCCCTTAGACATTGTTTTTGACCAACCTCTATGTTTTCTAGGTGAGCACCAATTCATTATCCCCAAAGCCGCCCTTTGGTATAATGACACCATATATGTGAACCTATAAATTTAGTCCATTTGATTCATATATGCAGTTCCAAATGAAATTGTTAATCCACCATTTCCTTTCTCTAATTTTATCTATCCATTCCTCCCACATAATATAACCATAACACAAACAAATGGCGAACCATACCATTAAAATGTGTTAAGATTCCATTATTATAAGTACATTTTCCATGTCCATCACATGCTTGGGGGCACCTATGCCCATATATATTCTCCCATCCTCTTGAGGATTTAGTGCCTATGAGACTGAATGCGTGATTCCATTGTTTCAGCACTTGGAACATCATGGCACTCCACAAAATCCTCTAGCTAGGGGCATCGTCCTCACCTTTTCATACCGGATCACTCCCCTCCATCACATATTCTTGGGGGCAGTATCCCATGCTTGGAGGCATGATGAAACTCCTTACCACCTTCTCACTTGATTAACAAAAGTCCCGGCCTAGACCCCACCAATCTACGTATGGTCAATTATCCTCCCATTTCTTCGATAATTTGTCGTATCAGCCTCTCTGGTGAGCCATATATCATAGATGCTTGATACCATATCTTTAAACATTCTACTTTATGTGATACTACACATACCACTTAGTCCCCATGTTTGACTTGGTGGGCGGGGATGATTCTAGACCTTCTCTAGTAGTTCATTCCCGTATTCCTTTCTTACCTTGATTCTTCACCAGGAACCATCCTTCCAAGAAGCATTAAGGCCATATTTAGACAAGACCACCTACCTGAAAGTCGCGGATCTTGATTCGAATGGTCGGTTTGTTTGCTACGAACGCTGCAAGATTTGGGGCCTTCTCCTCCTCTCCAAATTGACCACAGCTCCACTAGAAAATGAATCAAATTGGAGGGAAATGACCCTATTAAAAGCAAAAACCTAATGTTTCTTTCACCAATTTTGACCAAACCGTAGCTCGGTTTGAAAAACCGTAAGAACTATTGGAAAGCTCTCATCGAGCTCTAAAATGGGTATCCTTTTATTTTTGGTGATTTGATACTTCATCTGAAAGCCTTTTTTCCAAGAAGGGTCACTTAGCCACATCTCAAAATTTAATTTATGCACTTATGCCACTTGTACTTGGGGCACCACTTTGCCTTCATACTTGTCACTGCATGTGTCAATTTGCATCATGAGTAATCACATTTTTCTCATGTTCTTATGGTCTCCATTGGGCCTATTCTCTGTGGTAGCATCATTCAAGTTGAGTTGTCATCACATTCATGGAGTTTGTCCCTAGTCCCTTTGCCTCCTATTACAGTGTTCCATGCATTCATTTCTATTCCCTCTCTCGTGTTACCCATTTTTGCCTCCAGTCCCATTTTCCTCTATCCCCTTAGGAGTCGAGTCAGTCATTGCTAGGTCATCCATACTTTCTATGCTCTGATGAGGGAAGTTTTCTTTTTGATACTCAGTATCCCGCATTCCATCATCATCCCTAGTGTCAGTCCATCAGTCGCTCTGCTATTATCTCTCGTGCCTTAGTTGAGGATTCCTCATTTCCTCACCTATGGCAGCCCTACTTTTTCCGACATCACCACATTCATCCCAGAGGACAGGTCTAGAGGGCAGTGTATCTTGGTTCCAGCTTCTATTATTGTTCGATGCCTCAGATTAGGAAAAGCTACTCCTCATTTCCCTTTGACTTGGTTTCTTCTCATCCTCTCCACTTCATCATGATGGAGATTTATATACTTGATTGTTCGGTGATCCATTAGATTTCTCCAATGATTCTTGGGTGTGTGTGAGATGATTCAGACCTCATGAGGGGGTTGCCCTTCTGGTAGCCCCCACATGCTCGGATGACCTCATTTTATGCTACAACCTCAGATGTAGCTATGTAGATTTGATGGGTTCGGTTCCAGCCACTTGTAATTCCTATAGCACGCATGTATCACTCAGATGATCCATTCAGATTTTTAGAGCCTTCTCTTGTGTATCAGGGCTTCTTTGGTTGTTATTATATATCATGTTCTCGTATATTATTTTATTTAGTCCTAGCTATTGTCCCATGCATATTATGTACGTGGGATCTATTATATTTTTGTCTGGCGTATTTTATGCCAACATATCATGTACTTTATAGCCCAGTCTCATTTTACTAGGCGCACCATTATTCTTTGTACTTTGTCATCTCGACGAGCATAGGTATGCCTCCCCCACCTCACTGAGAATAGGTACCCAAACATTAAAGGAGACTTATATCATTTGTAGATCTCCTCCCTTAGGTTATTGTTCTCTTTCGCTTCACTCTGTCTATGTATCTCTTTCTCTATGATTCCCCTTCGGTGTCTAGTGAGTGTGTTCTTATAACGTACTTCAGTCATACAATTAGCTCATAACTCTCGAACATTTGGGGGAAATATGTTATACCAATTTTTGGTCATATAACCATTTAAAATTAGATGGATCAAAGTACACCATGTAAGACAAATGTTACCATATTAAAATTTCTTTCACTATAAGAAATAATTTAATAAACCACATTTATTAAGTTATTTCTGGTTCAAACAGGAAAATCCATGAGGAATAATTAAATAAATCTTTGTTTATTTGGTTTTCCTCGAGGAATAATTAATTAAAACATTGTTTAAATAATATTCCTAGTCATATCTAATCCAATTAATGATAAATAATTATTTATCTTATTAGTCTCTAGGAATGATTAATTAAATCATTGTTTAATTAATATTCCTTGCTAAATTTGACTAAATCTTTTAGGAATAATAAAATAAATCATTATTTGTTAAATTATTCCTTAACCCCATTTTTGAAATGATAAATAAATCATTTATTTATTTATTATTTCCAAATAAAGAGATTTAACCAATTTAAATTCCTTTTCCCTCCAACAAAATATAATAAAATATTTTAAGCAGTTAGATCTAGATCTTGGTTAATAATATTTTATTATGCACCATTATCAAGGATAACTCGATATTTTGTTATAAATAGGAGGTTTTTGCCTTCATTATTTACCTTTTATCCTTTTATCATGGTCAAAATTTTATCCTTTTGTCATTGTCATACATTGATCACTTTTATTATTTTGCTTCTTGAGCTCCGATAGAGTTAAACACGTCTTGGGTTTTCTACACCATTGAGAGAGAGAAAATTTTCGATCTGAAGCATTGGGGACAACCAAGAACCCATCCCATTAAGGGGGATTAGTAACATTATTATTTCTTCCCTTACTAGGTGTTAATACCTATAAAATTCGTTATATATATTGCCTTGTCCATTGGATATTTGGAGGAAATCTTATTTCTTTTCACTTTTTAACTACTTTTATTGCATAGATTTGGGTTTTCATTGCATTTGTTTCGACTATCTATTGCAGATATAAGGAATTTAAGCAACCATATTGGTTGTTAGGGATGTTTTTCACACACAACTAAAGTGATATCTTTTCATACACTTGCGTTGAGAATTCATTCTAACAAATTACTTCCCAAAATACCCTCAAACTTTTATTCAAAAAATCAGCTAAGTAATGTTGACCGGATTTCAATAATTAAAGTAGTCTATGCATTCATTGACTCTAGTGCAGGAACGTGAGTGTGGTGCATGAACTTGATGCGTGGTAGAAGAACTTGATGTAGGGTGCAGGAATTGATGTGTGGTGCAGGAACTTGATGCTTGGTTCAGGAACTCGATACATGGTGCAGGAACTCTTCAGAGTGTGGGAATCCCATAGTAAACTAGTGCAAGAATCCCAATTGGTACGAGAGTTTGTTGCATAGTATATTGATGTGAATGTAGGATCAAGGCATGTTAACATATGCATAAAAATATAATCAAATCAATTTTAAACCTACAAACACATAAACTATTATTAATGATGATTTTAATTTTTAAATCCTGTTAAAACAAGGGAATTATGGAAAATAGTAAATACTTGCTCTATTGTCTCCGAGAGTGCCCAAAACCATGAAAATAACTATTAAAAATATACAAAATCATGGTGTATTTTAAGTAAGAGGTGATATAAAGCCAGACAAAACAAAGGCCTAACATGCATGCAAAAATATTCCTTTTGACCTTAAAACTGCCGGAGTGATTTTTTAGCGGGCCATGTCCTACGCTTTCCACACTATCAAACATATCGTCGAATATTATTTGGATGACCTAGCTACTCATTCTCAAAATTGAATTGATCATCGTCACCATCTTTGTTTGATCTTTGAGCTATGTCATTATTATAAAAACTGGTTGAATCGAAGAAATGCATTTTTTGCTGTCACATCCGGTCGGTTATTGGGATTCATAGTATCCACTAAAGGGATTTTTGTAGATCCTTTCAAGGTTGAGGCAATACTTCAATTTCCTCCCCCATCTACCATCCATCAAATTCAAAGTATGCAAGGAAAATCCAATTTATTGAGGATATTTATCATCAATTATGCTGATATTACAAAAGGATTAATGAGTTTGCTAAAGAAATTATTTCCATTTGTATGGGACGATTTTTCTCAACAGTCATTCGATGCTTTGAAAAAATCATTGACCTATGCTCCTTTACTCAATCCACACGATTATAGCAGGGATATCCTCTTATATCTCGCTACAACAAAATAATCTATAGGTATGGTTCTGGTTCAAGAAGACGATGCTCTCTGTGAGCACATGATTTATTATCTGAGTTTGGGCTTGGTAGGTCTTGAAATACGTTACTCTCCTGTAGAGAAATTAGCTTTGGCAGTTGTTCATGTTGTCTAGTGACTTTGACACTATATTGTACTTAGAATTTTTTTTGTCTTAGTGGTTGTCAACCCATTTCAGTTTATTCTCAGTAGGCAAGTGATTGGGGGAAAATATATCAGATGGATTTTTATTTTACAAGAATTCAATATCGATTTCTTGTCAGCCAAATATAAGAAATATTTAGTATTTGCGGAATTAATATCAGAGTCTCCAACTTGTGAAGAAGAAATTGTTTGTGAGTAATGATTCCCCGATGAGCATATTTTCCTTATTTCTTCACAAAATCATTGGTATGGATATATCATAATATATATTCAGACTTCGAAGTTTCATCTCACTTTTTCAAAGGATGAGTGAATAAAATTTCATCACTTAGATAAAAGTTATAATATTATCAGTGACACTTTATATCATAGTGGGATTGAATTAATCTTTACACGCTACTTAACCGTAGAAGAAGTTGATTCAGTGTTGAATGATTGCCACAATGGAGCTTGTTGTGGTCATCTATCTGGGCTTCCTACAACATAAAAAATCTTGCGTACAAGCTATTTTTGGCCTTCAATTTTCAAAGATTGTGTTGAAGCGGTCAAAAACTTCCATCCTTGTCAGGTTTATACTCAGAAAATGCACGCTTATCCAACTCTGTTTTTTCTTTTTATCACCGGCGGTCCATTCACAAAGTGGGGAATTTATTTGACAACTTTTAACCTGTCTTTGACAAAGGGTCATAAGTATATTATTGTAGCAGTGGACTACTCTACTAAGTGGGCTCAATCTATTACCACTTTTACGAATGATGGTGAAACAATAGCACTATTTCTATTCAACCAATTCATTTATCATTTCGGTATTCCAAAGGAGATTGTGACTGACCATGGCAGTCATTTCTAGAAAAAAATGGTGACTGAACTGGCTCTCAAATTTGGTTTCCGGCAGGAACATTCATATCCTTACTATGCTCTAGCCAATGGTTAGGTGGAAGCTGTGAATAGATCCCTAAAATTTATCCTACAAAGGAAAATTAATAGGGCTCAATCCAATTGGCACGTCATGTTATATCTTGCGCTTTGGGCATACCAGATGTTAGTCAAGACCACTACGGGTTTCACTCCTTTTCAACTAGTTTATGGTTTGGAATCAATATTCCATGTGGGATGTGAAATTCCTTCTCTTAAATTAGTTGGATAACCTTTTCCAGTCACTTCAAGTCTTGAGGAACACCTTGTTCATTTAGAACATCTTGAGGAGTAGCATCGGGACGTGACCACAATTAACAAAGCTCATAAAAGGAGAGTGGATATCCAATACAACAAGGTTGTGCATCCTAAGGTTTTCTTTGAAGGTGACCTTGTCCTGGTCGATGACTAAGAAAAACATGCCTTGTGGGTAGGCAAGTTCAAACCCATGTGGTACGGTCCTTTTATCATTAAAAAGGTCTTCAAAAAAGGATCTTACGAGTTGGTTGATTTTGATGGAAATGAGCTGGTGGAGCTGCGAAATGGGCTCTATCTTAAAAAGTATTATGCATAGGCTTCTGCCTAGAATTTTCTTGGGTTTGTAGATATTGTATAAATTTGTGCATATCTGTCTATAGGTTTCATAGTGATATCGATATTTTTGATCTGCTTTGGCAGGTATCGATGGATGATATGGTATATCTAGGGTTCTTTAATGGTGCTAGTTGATATACTTGGAATTTTTCTTCCATGGCTTGGGTGATTTACTATCCATCCAGTTTTTTTTTGGTTTCAAGAGGCATATGTATTGGCCCTGCTTCAAAAAATGTTTCTGAATATACTGTTGTTATTAACTTACTATTTGAAGCAATATATCTTGGTATTTATTCATTAGTAGTGTACTTGGATTTACAACAGGTGGTGTCTCAGTTAAACAACATCTATCGTGTGATAGATCCTTATTTATATCACCAATTCTCGAGAGTGTGTTTATTACAAATATCATTGATTTTTATCAAATTCATTCATATTCCACGATCATAAAACTCATTTGTTGATTGCATAGCTAATTAAGAATTATATTGGCATATTAATCATTCATCACATTAAAATAAAAATAATAACAAATTATTTGTATATATGTTCATCACATCATGAAAATGTTTGTATATAGATAAAATATATATGTCCAAAATGTTATACAAAATTGGGACAATGTCCTACAAAATTAGGGCTTAAGCCCAATCGTGTCCATAAAAATATTAGGTCATCTATAATCTATATCTGTGGGCCCTACCCTCGATGTGCATCTCAGAATAAGACAATGGAAGTAGCTACCCGTCGGAAAAACAGCACCCACTCTCGTGGTACTCCTACCATGCGTCTCTGTATCTCCTCGAGTAGATACTCTACTACTGCCATAGGTACTTGGTGAGTCAAACTCTCCAAGTTACTTTGTACTACATGGAGAACTCTCTTTGTCTTAGCAGTGACAATTTTTGTGCCTCTTCCACGATTCATGTGCCTGGGTAGACCCTTAGGTCTCACTGGTCCAACATCTGTATCATGGTCAAAAAAATTTGTAAGAATTTTTATCTCATCAAAAAATAATTTCAATTCATATTTTTTAAATCCAAAAAAAGTCAAATAGTATTAAAATATTAAAAAAAAATTTACTGATGGCACCCCATGCAGTGCTAGGTGGAAGCACCAGATCTGGATCTTCTCAGAAATCCATTCTTGTATATGGGTAGTCCTCGATAGCAATGATTTGTTCTTCCCACAAAAGGAAAATTGTGTCATCGAATGTCATTCTAGGGACCTCACCACCACCTAGTCTCTTCATTAAGTCAACCCATCTAGCTAGATGTGGATCTCTTAGGCTTCTGATGGTGGAAATCAATTTGGGTCAAAGTCTTAGTAGTATCTCGAAGAAGAAAGTACAAAGAATAGTACCATACCCAAAAAAATTTGTTTTACCCTTCCTGATTGAAGTGAGTTGCTTTTTCATATTGGTTAGAAGGGTTGTGCACCATTCAAAAAATGTGGTAAGGAAACCTATTGCCAAACGCATTGTAACATGAGAAGCTTGGTGTAATGAAGCTGACCCAGCTACCCTCACAATGGTAAAAATGAGAATCTTTAGGGGCAGTCTCTCCACATCCTTTATTAGGATCTATGACCCTACCTTATTAATGTTTTTAGGGCAATAAATGTCAATGTAATATTCCACATTAAGTCCTCCTTGGGCCTTCCCTTGCAGATTGACTGAATCTCCTCTTTGGGAAAGTCCAGTCATGAAGTATATGTCTTCCACTTCAATGCTCAAGGTCACTTGATCAATCATGAATGCATATTCTTCCATATCCAAATAATTAATGAGCATCTCCAACAATTTTTTGTCGGTTTTCATGTTTGCAATTTTGAAAAACTTTAACAATCCACATCCTCTTAGTGCATCCAGTGATAATGGATCATTCATAACCTCATTATCTACTTAATTGTGCTCTCTTTGCCTCCAACTAATTGTCATCCTGCAAGTTCAATCATTTTCATTCATTAAAATCTGTAATTTAGATCTTGGACTACGCGTACGTGGTTTCCCTTCATACACAGTCGCATATAGGGCTTCAAATTAAGCGACTTAAATATACTCAACCTGTGTATGTGCAGAGTTAAAACCCAAAAATAATTTTCCTACGATCAAAATGATTGAAAATTACTTCAATTGCATAAGAATTTCATTAAGAAATTGAATTAGGAGATTATCTAGAAGACTAATAGATGTTTTGGCTAAGAAATTTGGTGGATTGTGGTTGTTGGGGTTTGCACTCAATTTTATAAAACAAAAATGGGGCTTGGTAAGTCAAAAGGTATATTTATAGTTGAAATTTCTAAAATTTAAAACCCACTTTTGCAAAGTTTATGTTTTATTTTTTACAAATTTGATAAACTTTGTGACATTTTGAATTTCAGTGCTAGGATAGGTTGTTTTTCAGGGTAAAATGAAGACTTTGGGACATTTTTTACCACTTTTATTCCATGATCACTAACCCATCATGGAAAGCATTTTTTCGTCACTATCATAGAGGTTAGGGAAGATCACGTTTTTCGTTGCATTATGCATTCTAGCCTCCATACTGCTATATGTTGCGATAGAGTCAACCCCATTGTGTTATGATTCTTAAACCATTTTTCACTCGCCAACTTATATAGTCATGACATGATGGTAGATCCATCCTTTACTTGGGCTTCCTAGTTATATCCTTGCTAGCATATGTTGCCCAGGCTACAAAAATTGAGTTGGCTCGGGAGTCCTCTTTAATATCGCCATGAATTTTGCAATGAAGCTTCATTATCCTTATTCTTCACTATCTTTCTGGATTTATGCCCTAGAGGCTCCCACATTTTGAGTTGTACTGTTGCATTGAATGTTGACTATTTGTACCTTTTGGCCTTAAGCCGACTTCACTTGGACTCATGTATAAGCCACTTTTCAACCATGTGCTTCTACAAAATCAACCTTAAAATCACTTAGCCTCTTTAACTTGAAACCTTATGCTGTGGAAAGAAGATTCATTTGAGTGCCATTGACTAGTTTCGTCACCTTGCATTGAGCATAGTAATGTTCCAATCCTAGGAACTAGTGCATCTGTATTTGGACACTCGTTCTTTCCATTGTACCATAGGCATTATTTTATTCTTTTTCAGGATTTTAAATCATTAAAGGAATTTTGAGGTCTAAAATTTCCTCCTAAGGAAATTATAAAATAATAGTGGAAATAATAAAATAAGATTTGAAGACATCATAAAATTTTAGAGGGAAAAAAGAAAAAACTAGTTTTTCAACTCATATTTTCAACTTATCTCCAAAAGTTTTTACTCAAATTTTGAGTGGGAGTACTCATTGGATGAAAAATTTAATTCCTCATCCAAGGAGCTCCCATTTTGCATACTTTCTATGGGTCCTGCTACACACAAAATGAAAAATAAATGAAAAACGTGATGGTAATCACGTTTTTTTTTAATGTATTTCTCATGTTTCGTGTAGAAGGGTCCCCTAAAAGTATGCAACATGGTTACTCATTGGATTTTGAATTAAATTTTGCATCCAACGAGTACTCCCGTTCGAAATTTGAGTAAAAATTTGGGAGATAGGTTGAAAATACGAGTTGAAAAAGTAGTTTTATTATTTTATTATTTTTTAATCCTTTTACCCTTTTACTTAAAAAATGGTGAATCATCCCCCATGGTTGACATCATCATCTTGAATCCTATTGGTTCTTATAAAGTTTATTTTTTTGTACATTTTTCTTAGGAGGCCCATTTTAGGCCTCAAAATTCCCCTAATGATGAAAAAGAAAAAGAAATATATATTTCAAAAAAGAGTGGGAATGAGGCATTACTTCCATAATTGATGGCATCAAGAGTAAGTTGTGTCACTCTTGAAAAATGCACTCAAATCAAGACTTTCCTCCATCAAGATGGGCTTTATTTTGACTTAGGAGAGCTAAAATGTTCTCAATGAGTCAGTACTCCTCTGGTTGGTTATCTCTTCCAATCAGATGGAGAGTTTGTTTATGCCTCCTACATGAAAAACGTATACCAAGTTATGATATGCTGCCATATAGTCACATTTGAGTCGTGATTTTGATCAAGGGAAGTAAACCAGAGTCAACCTTTCTGCAGTGTCTCTTGAATCATTTTCAGTTGGCCATACCCAGTTTGTCTAAGCTATGTTCAGTATAACATCAACTATTTGGTCCTTTTCTCATTCTAGTTAAGAAGGTATCCATGGAATTCTTGCTGGTGGGTATGCTCTTATCGACTTCGAGAAATTTGTATGAGAGTATGCCTAGAGATGCACCATGGCCCTATTTCCATCATTGATAGGTGACCTTGTGCTCAACATCAATTAGTAACAAGGGTCTTTGACTGAGTGGTTTCCCTTGTGTTCGATGGCAGGTTACATTATCACACACTGGGATTTGTGCAGTACCTTGGTTTCCATTTGACCCTATTGGCGGATTCCTCGTCTCTTTGTTAGCTTTCATTCTTGGTTGGTTCTAGTTTTATCGTGTGTAAGCCACACCTTGTGTACGTCGGAAACGTGCTTCAATGTGGTTAATTCATCTTTCTTCATGTGATTCCTTCCAAATTATTGGCCTGCAGGTTACACTCATGCTAGATTGATGTTGGATTCCTTCCTTCTAGCGGATATTTTCCCATCGACTCCAACTCATTGTTATGGGAGCAAGGTCTAGAGTCCTTTCTTAGTACCTTATGGTTTGCAATCATTATTGGAAAACTCCTTCACTATTGACAGTGAGAATACATCAATGTCTCCTGATTGGTAGATTCTCTCAATTGTTCGACTACAACTCATTTATTCGCACTTGTTAGATTATACTGGGGTACCTTTACTCTCATCATCATTATCAGTGAGTTGTCTCATGTTTTTTAATGGTATACATCAATGACTGGTAATCAAACAATTTCTCACATGGTCGAATTTAGCTCATTCATTCCCATAGTGTATAAATGTACCATGGCGCTCGGTGAAGACCTCAGGTTGCATCAACATTTTTTGGTTCACTTGTTAGCTCCTTCAATTTTCTACAAGTGACACCATCCACCTTATATGTTTCATTTCATCACAACAAAATCCTATATGTTGGCACCCGAGTTGCATGTAGTACCATTATTCCACCTTTATGACCTGGTAATTTGAGGATTAGTTATGTGACATCAGCGATCAGACATCTCCTTGTGCATCATTGATTAGTTCTTCTATATGTGATATTGTGACATGGCCTTGATATGTACTTTTATGGCTATGATCAGATGATCCATTATGTACTTCTCAATTTCCTTTATACTTGTATACATATTGGATTCGCTCTACACTTGATATGCATACATGCTTTACTATCTCTAAGCATGGGTATGCCAACCTCAGACATGAGCTTTCTTTTTTATCTCTTCCACTAGTTTTTGGTAGGATGGAATCTGGTGATCTTCTTCCAAGTCCTAGCATGATTCTTTTGATACACTTAATATATTTCGGCCATCATGTAGCCCTTCTAACCTCAGATTGTTATGAAACTAGCTCCAAAATAGAAGAAAAGAGTGATCAATGCCTTAGAAATCAACCACTTTGAGGGGGAAACCTCCAATACATTACATAAATAAAACGGTGTTGAGTGATACAAATGATAAAACCTCCTTCTATATATAGGAGTCTATGGGGTCACAATATAATCCTAGCCGACCTAACAATAATAATGTAAAGGCACAATAATAGAAATATTGGAGTCACATGGGCACAACAATAACAATAAGGGAGCTACACTAACAAAAATAAGGGATTACACTAGTAATATAGGGACCTAACACACCCCCCTCCTTCAAAAAAGTGTTTTCCTCAATGCTTGAGTAGCTCTTGACGCTTCCATATAAAATTCTCATCCTCCCATGTAGAATCTTCAGTGGGTAAGTTCTTCCACCTAATGAGATACTCTGAAATTGATCGATTTCGTAGCTGTCGAGTTCTTGTTTCCGTGACTGCTTCAGGTTCCAATATGATTTTTCCTTCCTCATCAAGTTCGGGAAATATTGTTTGAACTGGAATGTTTTCACTTATAACCTTCTTTAAGCATGAAACATGGAAAAGCGGATGCACTCGCGAAGAAGCAGGAAGCTCCAATTTGTATGCCATAGTACCATTATTTTGCAACACCTTGTAAGGACCATAGTGCTTTGGAGATAATTTATTATCCTTCTTAGCTTGCTTGAGGGACATTTTTTTGTATGGTTGTAGCCGTAAAAATACCAAGTCTCATACATCAAAACTTCTCTCGCTACAATGTTGATATGCCTGTTGTTTCATTTGATTTTGTGCCAAATTTAGGTTATCCTTTAAGAGTTGGAGAAATTCTTGTTGATTCTCTATGTGATCTTCCACTGCTTGAAACTTAGAATTTTCTCTTAAATATTATGTGATGGGCGGTGGATGATATCCATAAAGTGCCATAAATGGGTTCATTTTTGCTGCAGTATGGAAGGAAGTGTTATACCACCGTCTAGAGAGAGGTAACCACTTGACCCATTGTGTTTGTTTATCAGATAAAAAACAACGAAGATATCCTTCCAAACATTTATTCACTATCTCATTTTTACCTTCGGATTGAAGATGATAAGATGAGCTATGAGCTAATTGAGTACCCAAACAAGAAAATAACTTCATCCAAAAATTTCTAGTAAAAATGGGATCTCTGCCACTCACAATAATCTTTGGGTTTCCATGTAGCTTTTGAATTGTGTCCATAAATGTAGTAGCCACTGTACTTGCTTTAAATGGATGAGATAATGCACAAAAGTGCGCATACTTGGTAAGTATATCAACTACCACCATGATGACACTCTTTCATTCGGACTTAGGTAAACCTGTGATAAAATCCATTGAAATATCCTCCCAAAGTTGACTTGGAATGGATAAAGGTTGTAGAAGACCCGGGGTCTTAATTGTCTCAACTTTATTTTTCCGGAAAACCAAACATTCCAACACAAACTTTTGAATATTAGATTTAAGGCCATCCCAAAAAAATTCTTTCTTCACCCTGTGGTAAGTTTTAAAAAATCCTAAGTGTCCTCCTAAAGGAGAAGTGTGCAATTCCAAAAGGATATTTTGTTTTAGTTGGGAATTCTTACAAAGATATAAGCGATCTTTATACAATAAGGAATCATTTTTCCAAATAAATGTATCATATGTACTAGGATCTTTCTATAGATTTTGAATGAGTGTCCACACTTCTTCATCCTTCTTCCATTCATCCCTTGCTTCGATTATCCAATATCGTTGGATAATAGAAATGGAACAAAGCAATGCTTCCACCTCTTAATTATTTCTTGAGAGCGCATATTAAACAACATTTAGCTTCCCTTTTTTGTAGATTATTTCAAAGTCATAACCCAACAACTTTGTGACCCGTTATTGATGCTCTTCTGAAGATAGTCTCTGTTCCAAAAAGTGTTTAAGACTATTATGATCAGTTTTTACCTTGAACTTTCTTCCCATTAGGTAAGGTCGCCATTTAATTAGTGCATGTAGTATTGCTAACATTTCCTTCTCATAAATAGCTTTCAGTAAATACTTTCCCTTGATTGGATGACTTTAAAAAGCAATGGGTCTTCCTTCTTGTATTAAAACAACACCAATTCCATTTCTTGAGGCATCACATTCCACAATAAAGGTTTTTGTGAATTCTGGCGTAGCTAAGACCAGTTCTAGGCACATTGTCTCTTTAAGATGTTTAAAGGCCTTAGTTGCTTCAGGAGTCCATGAAAATGCATCTTTCTTCAATAATTTTGTTAAAGGTACTGCTATTCTCCCATAATTCTTAACAAAATTGTGATAGTACCATGTTAACCCGAGAAATCCTCACAACTGCTTTATGTTTGTGGGGACTTTCCATTCCTTAATGGCTTTAATTTTGTTAGGGTCTACCTTAACACCCTCGTGAGATACAGTATGACCCAGATATTCTAACTCTTGTACTCCAAAGAAACATTTGGATGTTTTTGCATATAATTGCTTCTCCTACAATAGTTTGAGCACTCTTTCAACATGTTGAACATGATCCTTCCAAGACCTGTTGTATATTAGTATATCATCAAAAAATACTAGCACAAATTTTCTAAGGAAGGGTTTGAAAATGGAATTCATCAACCCTTGAAATGTAGAAGGTGAATTGGTAAGGCCAAAAGGTATGACCAAAAATTCATAATGACCCTCATGAGTTTGAAATGTTGTTCTTGGAATATCTTCAGTCTTCATTCTAATTTGATGATATCTTGAATGAAGACCCAACTTGGTAAAATAAATTGCTCGATGTAATTCATCCAATAACTCATCAATCACAGGAACGGGAAATTTATCTTTAATGGTGAGATTATTGAGCTCCCTATAATTCGAACACATGCGCCATGATCCATCCTTCTTGTGCACCAATACTACTGAAGTAGAGAAAGAAATTTGACTAGGTTGAATTGTACCAGCCTCTAACATTTCTGCAATCATACGTTCAATTTCGCTCTTTTGGACATAAGAATATCTATAAGGCCTGATGTTTGCAGGAACACTTCCTGGAATCAAATGAATAGCATGATCATGATCATGAATAGGTGGGATTCCTTTGGGACTTTCAAACACCTTGGAATGATTGTCCAAGACTTTTTGGATATCTACAGAAATAGATGATTATGATGTTGGAATTTCTAGTGAGCATAATTGTGCAATTACGCTTCATTGTTCTTTCTTCAGAATATTTTTCATGACATTAAAGCTTATTATCTTTCCTGACTTCACTGCGATACCTCGTAATTTGACTTCCTTTCCTTCTGAAAACAAATTCAAGAAAATTTCTTGAAAATTAAAAGCTACTGTCCCTAAAGATTGTAACCATTGTACTCCTAGTACAACATCAACACCTCCCATTGGAATGGAAAGCATTGGACTATTAGATACATATTCCCCCATGGTTAGTTTGATATTATGGCATTTTCTAGAGCAATTTATAGTTCCTCCATTTGCAACCATCACTTGACATTCTGGTGCTGGGTATAGGAAACAATTCAATTCCTTGGCTACCTTACAATGAATAAAATTATGGGTACTACCCTAATCAATCAACACTATTACCTTTTTCTTCTTGATATGTCCTTCTATCTTGAGAGTTTGAGGAGTGGTAGTTCCTATCAATGCATTACACAATATCGTCAGACTCATTTTTTCCTCTTATAGGGTTTTTTCCTGGTGTATATCCTCTTCTTTTGAAGATTCTTGTTCATTTTCTTCTTCCTCTTCACAATCTATGTAAAATAATTTCTTCTCAGCACACTTATGACCTTTAGTGTATTTGCTATCACAACCGTAGCAAAGCCCTTTTGCTCTTTTTTCTTCCAATTGTTGTGGTGTCAACCTTGTAGGTTGTGGAGGTCTAGGAGTAGCAAGACTTCCATATTTATATATGTGAGTGGTAGGCTTCCTTGTCGCCATAATTTTACATTCAATTTTTCTTTCCAACCTGAATGCCTTTTCCAATGATTTAGGTTCCCAAATGTGAAATTCATGTTGGATGTTATCCTTTAAAGTCCCTATGATGACATAAATCTTGTGTTCCTCTGGAATATCTGTTACCGATATATTCAATTTTTGGAAGACCTCAATGTGCTCCACCACTAAACCATTTTTTTTGAGATTTATCAATTGGCTAAAGAAGGTGTTGTTTTTTGTGTCCTCATAATGTGCTATCATTTCCTTCGTAAAAATTGACCAAGTGAATTTTTTTTACGGGAGAAAAGCCATCGATACCATACAAATGTATTTTTTTCTAAATGTAAAGTTGCAATGCGTACCTTTTGTGTGTTTTACGCATTATTGAGATCAAAATATTGCTCGATCTGTAGTATTCATGTTACGGGATCCTTGCCATCAAACTTCCCCATATCCATCTTTGGAATATGGTGGTTCTTCCATCGAACATTAGAGTTTATGAAATCACTATTAACATTTATTTTTTTCTCATCATGAGTTTCCTCTACCATATTTTTTCTATTAGGAAACATTTCTTGTATCAACTTTGCCAAACCTTTGATGTCTACTTTTAGATCATTCTTCATTTTTTCCTTTTTTTCATCGATATTAGCTTCCATGTCATCCATCTTAGCTTCCATGCCAACTTCCATGCCATCCATCTTAACTTCCAAACCATTCATCTTAGCTTCCACACCTTTCTTCAAGCCATCCATCTTAGTTTCCACACCTTTCTTCAAAACTTCCATTACATTTTTTGTTACTCTTTGCGATAGGTGCACTTTCTCTTGTAATTTTGATATCTCATGTTGCATTTCTTCATCTTCATGAGTAACAGTAGAGCCTTATGAAGGCTTAATGGGTGTTGAATTCTTTTTAGGGGGAATTTTAGAACCCAATACTAATATATATTCTTCAATATTCCCTTGGAATAAATTCAAGCTAACTTTTTCAAATGAGACTTATGTAATTCGAAAAAAATACACACCTTTTTCTTGCTTTTGAGGAGCTCGATATTGAAAGTGAATTATATATGTGATTTTGGACCTTAAATATCTGAAATTAGGCCATGTAGTAGCCCTCTGAATCTTCTTTCAAATTCCAGAGGTCTAACCTAATTTGGATTCTTCAAGGCAAAGTTATGCCAAATCTCCCACAATGACCTAATTATGGACTGGTTCAGTAGAGTGACCTTGTATGGTGTGCCATGTATCATTATTTCCTCCTTTGGCTCTAAAATTGATACAGAGGAAGCTAAAGTCCGTGTATTTGCAGCCACTTTTTACATAATTCCAATCCAATGCTCAAAGAGAGATTTATGACAATTTTCCCACGGTCACCTCTTTGAGATGAAATTCGGGAGCCTGAAAAATCTCTAACATCCACAGACCCTATCTCCGAAAATGTTGTGAATCAAGCTCTAAAATGTGTCCACGATGTTCCTCAGAATTTAGGCTTTACTCTGTAAACAATTCAGCTTCTGAACCATCGTAAAAAAAACTTTATAGCGCAAATTCCATGATGACTTGTTTAGGTTAAATTCAGGAGCCTGCAAAGATCCCTAACTTGCACAAATCATATCTTTGAAACTATTTCGAACCAAGATATGAAATTTTTCCACGACATTCCTCAGGATTTCGACTTCACTCTATCAAAATTTCAGTTTCTAAACCTTCGTAGAAACAAAGTTATAGCGAGAATTTCATGATGACCTGTTTGGAGCAGTGAAACCCTAGAATCCAAAGCTCTGATACCAAATGTTATGAAACCTGCTCCAAAATAGAAGAAAAGAGAGATCAAAACCTTAAAAATAAGCCACTTCAAGGGGAAACCTCCAATAAATTACATAAATGAAAAATTATTGTATGATACAAATGACCAAAACCCCCTTCTATATATAGGAGTCCATGGGGCCACAATATAATCCTGGCCGACCTAACAATAATAATGTAAGGGAACAATAATAGCAATATTGGGGTTAAAGGGGTACAACAATAACAATAAGGGGGCTACATTAATAACAATAAGGAACTAAACTAGTAATATAGGGACTTAACAAATATATTAGGGGGAATCTATTATAGCATCATTTACCACCATTGTAGACTAGATGCTATTAGTTATGGCCTTGGGCAACCCCTTCCCTTCATACTTGGTCATTTTATTTAAAAAAATTATTTTAAATTCCTTAGACGAATCTTCCATTCAAAACTCATGTACACACGTGTGTCCGTCTATACCCAACCCACGTATATAGTTGAAAATATGAAAAAATTATAAAATTCCTATTTTTTTAGCGTGTTTTATGGGTTACACCAGAAGCCCACCTACAAGAGCCTGTGGCCTAACTATATACCCACTAGAAAAATTATTTTGTGGTGGTATAAATACACCTCATGAGAAGGCCTAAAAGGGGGAGAGATATAGGATATTGACATTATAGAAAATTTGTCCCTGATCAAGTCTTAGTTTTCCCTGTGCCTCCTTCACTCCCAGCTATAGGAAACCATTGTTTCCTCATAGATATGTTAATATCCTTTACATGACATCTATGTGTATGCATTAGAAAGCGGATTTTTGAGGCTTCGGCTCGACGGATACAAATTAAGGTTTCTCTTGGAGCCGTGGTTGAATCAAGTTATATTTTTCCACATTTCTTTGCAGATATCATTAAAGAAGCTATGTATTGTTCTTGAATGTTATGATATTTATGCTTTAACTCATGTTATTATCTAATTATGTATCATTTCATGGTTTATATCCTTATTCTTATATGATCTCACATTCATATCTTGAACATTATTTGAAATATTGCTAGTATATATGATTTTCTGGAATGTGTTGCAGGTCTTAAAGCATTGGAGGAAGCAAAGGATTTGAAATTTGTGGGAACAACTTTAAATGTAGGACCTACAAGTACTCTCTCTTCACCATACTTTAGTGGTTTATGAATTAGGACTGCTTACTTGCTTTCTTCTTGTTGGTAGATGCCCTTTGATATGTTGGGGTTTCCAACCTAGACACTAGGGTGTTTTATCCCATAACACATGGGGCGATCACGTGGTTTTATTAACCCAAGTCTATGAAGTTATAGGACATGATTACAAATAAGAGTTATCTTTTGTCATATGATCGATTAAACCAACTATAAATCCTTTTATACACTGGAAAATTTGCAATGGGATGTTGTCTCCATTGAGCCCCATGCTGCGAATTAACCATAAATAAGCCCTTCAATCAAAGGCAATGCACAATAAACTCTTTGATGAAAATATATTATGATATAGTCGAGCACATTGTATAATCTCAAAAGAAATTTTTTATTTTTAATGGTTATGGTTCATTTTGGTGGATAATTTTAGGGCTCATTTGATTTGTGTGATTGCACTTTGATTTTGTGACTTATAATTTCATATTATGAGGCCAAGTTTGAGGAGAAAAATTCACCTATGTAGAAGGATGTGGATCAACCACATATGATTTGCAGATGAAGCTCTTTGCTACCAAGAGATAGAGCCTGTAACAATCACCAAAATTTGGCAAAGCTTTCCATATTCGCACAAAGTTAAAACTATATGTGAATAGGCTATAAGCCTTCCCCTCATTACATTGAACACAAATGGTTCAAACTAATTTCACTGAAGGAATATGTGAATAGGTTATGAGACCTACCCCTCATTGCATATATAATAGGAATTTATCCCCATTATGTTCCTACCACAAGTGGAAACTTGCATATATTGGGGTTACTTTAATCCAACAGGTCATAGGTTGTAAATTTATGTACTGAATTGAAGATAAGAATAATATTATTTATCGTTTTCTACCGTATGGGTTTCCATGTAAAATTTTGTGTCTCTTTGTGATGTTATGGATTCTTGATATTTTATTGATATGATAATAGTTTGATGATTCATTGCTATGGTTAATGATATAATGCTTACGATTTATTTTCTTGATTATAAAAGGTTGTAAAATGATAAAATTTACCTTGCACTAATTCAGCTCCCCCTCCCCCCCATCTTAGTGTAACATTTGGGCCAACGATTGGTATCAGAGTAGGTCATCTTCATAAATATTTAACTATTGGAATATTCATCAAAGAAATATGGAATTAGATGCAATTTTTATTATTCTCTTGGAATTTGAGTTGGAGGAGGTTAAAACGAAAAATAAAATCTTGACCAAGAAACTTGATGAAGTCAAGAACAAGGTTGGAGAGACTAAAAAGAAAATGGAAGATAATAATGACACAATTTACAATTTTAGGAAAGATGTCGATATAACAAGATAGTCAAATAAGAAAATTAAGGTAGATGCTCAGACCAAAACAAGAAAAAAATAAAAACCATCCTTGAACCACAAATTGTTTTATGGTTATTGTTTTCTATGTTATGCATTTGATCATAAGGCAATTGATTGTGATTATGGAAGATTTTTTTTACAAAGTCACATCGAATGATATCTATGTCATAACTTTAGAAACAAGGCCAAGGCTTGTATACCAAATCAAAGAAGGGAAAGGAGTTCTCTCAAAATATGGAAAGAGAAGGAAGACAAGTGTGGTCTCATTGTATAGGGTTAGAAGCAAGAGAAGAAATGGTATGTTGATAGTTGTTTCTAAAGACACATGACATGGGATCAAAGAAAGCTTATCAACATCAAATAAATAGATGGAGTAAAAGTAAATTTTGGAAAAAAAATTAATCTACACATACTATTGGTAAAGGAGCAATCAACATTGACAATGGAAGAACTAAAGCCCAGGATGTGTTATACAAAGAAGGGTTGAAGCATAGTTTGTTGGGCATTAGTCAAATGTGTGATCAAGGATTGAAGGTAATATTCAACTCCAAAATATTTGAAATCAAGAATGTAGATATTGGTAATTTGGTATCAAGGGCTATCAGAATAGATGGAAATGCACACATACTATATCATTTAAATAATGAAACATGTGTTTTTGGAAAATTTGATGAAAATTGGCTATGGCATAAAATATTGCGACATATCCTTTTCGAAAAATTTATAAATATCACAAGAACACAAGTTGTGAGAGATATGCCTAGTATTTATAAACCTCACAAGGAAGTTTGAAAGTCATATCAAATTGGGAAGCAAACTAGAGTCTTATTCAAAGAAAACGAGTATTAAACATCTCAACCATTGGAGATTATTCAAACAAATCTTTGTGAAACATCCTAGACACACACTGTAAAATATGAGAGACATTTTATGCTATTTTTTGATGATTTTACAAGAATGACATGGGTTAGCTTAAATAGAAATTTGAAGCTTTTGAAAAATTTAAGAATTTTAAATCTCTTGTAGAAAATGAAATGGATTTGAAGAATACATTCTTAAGGATAGATAGAGGAGGAGATTTTACCTCCCATGAATACAGTCAATTATGCAAACATTGTGGCATTAGAAGAAACTTCACTATCAAAATAACACCTCAAAAAAAATGGTGTGACCAAAAGAAAAAAAACTATTCAAGATAAGGAAATCCTCTTTTTGAATCTCAACTACCAGATCATTTTGAGAGAAGCAATAAATATAATTTTGTGCACTTTGAATAGGGCTTAAACTAGAACCAAAAGCTCCAAAACCCCTTATGATTTATGGAAATGAACACCAACTACAATAAAACATTTCAAATTGCTTGGATCAAGTGTTACATAAAGGTGAACGAAGAAAAACTCAGGAATTTTCAAGCTAGAGTTGATGAAGGTATCTTTATACGATATGTCTATCGAAGGATGGGTTACTGATGTTATAAAATAATAACATGAGAATTTATTAAGAGTATTAATGTAAAATTATATGAATCAATCCCTTATAATGAATATCTCATGAAGCTTAGCTTAAGCCTGATACCTTTTAAGATTCTACATTGGAAGAACAAGAAGGTGATGTTGGCATTGGTTAGCATTGATGTCAACTTTGTGTAAAATGTCTTTGGCTTGTATTGTTGTTATATCATTTTTAGAGGTGCATGGCACAATGTTTGCTAGATGTTTTCACAAATAATTATAGTTTTGGGTAGAGAGATTCAATTTTTTCCCAAATTAAACGGAAAATGCTGATTATAGCTTACAAATCAGTCTTTGCAGTTTTATACAACCCAAATTTAGTGTGTATAAACAAGCTATATGGATGTGAGCATGGAAAATAAAAACTATGGGCAATTACATGGATTTTCCCCATGGGATTTAATGTCAATGGTAGCATGTTCATCAGGTCGTATTTGATATGGTCATCAAGAGAAATGGAACATATTAAGGTGTTGATTTGGTCCATGTCGATGAAGATAAATTTAGTATAAATATATCATGGTGTGGTTAGAACCTAGTTAGTTTCTATGTATAATGAAGCTAATGAATGTACATGTACTAGTGATCATATCTACCATTACTGTTTGCAAATGTTTAGTACATAACTGTAGTTTCCCTAAATTATGAACATTCCTTGTAATATACTATAGTTGATGTTTGCGTTGTATTCCAGAGTGAGGGTTTGTACTACTTTTCTATGATTGAAATATATTTCTTCCCTTATAGTATATGATTGTGTGAGTGTTTGGTGTTTTTTATTGTGTTGATTGTGAGGAGTCTGTTGTTGTCCTATTCTTGCCAAAAAGGACCCTATATGCAAATGAATGAGATTGTGGTCCATAATGTTTTGGAGGATTAGCCCTTCGACAAGTTGGGGCTTGTTAAAATAGGGAATTAGGGCTTCCTAGCTAGTAGTGGCCAACAAGTTGATATACAGTGAATTGGGACTTCCTAGCTAGTAGAGGCTAACAAATATATGTTGAGGGAGTGGTTTCTCTTAGCTATTGGAGGATAGAAAACTAATTTAAAATAAAATATTAAATATTAATGAGAAGAAGACAAGAAAATAAGTACAATGGTTTTCTTCCCCTTTAGGGTTTCCACCTAAAATTTCTGGTGTCCATTTGTGTTCTTTATTATGTTGTGATTTGAAGTTGTTGAAAATGGCAACAAGAAACAATGAAGGAGGCCTCCTGAAACATCTTTCCTGATCCTAGTTGGAAAGTGATCACCTAAACTAGGTGGGGACCACACATGTGATTTTTGTCGAAAAAATCTATTTTTAGACTATGTCTATTTTTAGACATACGGAGCATGATTTGGGGATTCTAGTTGGAGATTCTTGAAGTATGCGACATGTTGGTAAAAATAGATGAGATTCATATTTTTAGGTCACGGGCTATTTTTAGACTGCCTCTCCTAAAAATATGGAAGTCAAATATTATTTACCCTTAATAATATTTAGACTATAAACAGCAGTTTACTCTCTTGGAGCACTTCAGTTTGATGCCTGGATGTGGCACATGCAGCTGACAGAAGGAAATACGCTTTTCCTAGGGTTTAATTGAAGCTATTGCATGATGACTTCAGTTAGAACTCATGTGACAGAGTTTGGTGGAGTTGATTGAGGAAGTTAGTGGAGTTGTATTCAGTTTAACTAATCTAAACATAGTTGAGCTTTTTGTATCCAAGTTAACTAATAGATACAATTAGTAAGAGTGGTGTGAATTAATTATTAATTAATTCACTAATTATAAACTCATAAATGAACTAAAGAATGCATCAGTTAACTTCAGTGCATGGACAGTTTCAGTGGAGACCAGTGCAGAAATAGGTGAAAGAGCAGGTTAACTATCGGTTGTGACTATACTATTGCTATTTGAAACACACAGATGGGTGGAGTAACCCATGAGGATTGCGCAGTTCAGGCTGGGTGGTTTATCTATATAAAGAGGCCATCCCATAGCTTGAAAATGCAATTCAGGTTGGCTATCAAGTGGCTAAAGGTTGGAGCATGAGTTTTGCTAGATCTAGCTTGATAGTGTGTAGCAAGGGAGGTAGTGCATGAGAGCTTGCAAAGAGCTTGGTACTATGATTGTTACATGATCTCCATGGCATGTATAATATACAGATAGTTGGGGGTTTTCAGCTTTAATCTTTCCCATGAAATACTGTGTTCATATGTGTGAATTTTTATGGCTTTAATGTGTGCATGCAATTGATTTTATTTCCGCATGTGATTATCAATGGTAGAAGAGATTCTGTATTATGCATGAAGCTAAAATAGTGTGTGATCAGGAGAATCTCGGTGGATAACTCATCTATTATTCAAATTTCTACAGAAGTTGCATGCATGTTTATATTTTTTTTTCTTGTACTATTTTATTGGTTATATAAGTGTTCAATTTATTTTTTAATGATTTAGCAAAATTTGGTTATGCTTATCCAATCAACGTTATACTGACTCACCCCCCTCTCAATATAACTAAGTTTCCAATTATTGGTATCAGAGAAAGTTCCTTTTATTGCAGCTTAATCAATGGAAGGTAGATTTGGGTGAATCATGGGTCATCAAATTTCTCCTCTTAGTGCCACAAACTTTTAGGAATGGAAATATAAGCTAACGTATGCAATATATGCTCATGGATTTGAAGTCTAGAAGGCAGTGATATATGGTTATGGTGAATAACCCCCATTGAAACAAGATAAGCAATGGAATTCCAAGGCCAAGTGTGCAATTTACAACAATATTCATAATCTAGAGGTTGAGAAAGTAATGGATTTTAAGTATATAAAGGAGATATGAGACATGTTTCATGCTCTACATGAACAAGAAACCAATATAAATAGTGGAGAAAAGGAGAAGAAAAAGGAAAATTGGAAGGAAAGTGATCAGGTGAATGAGATATGTTTTCCTAGTACCAAAGTGGTTTACTTTCAAAAGGAGAGGTTAGTTTAAAAAAAGCTAAGATTAACTCAACATTGGTTGAAATAAAGAGACTCTTAATGGAAAAGAGAGATTTGAAGAAGCTCCTTAAAATACTTGAGGAAAGGGAATATGATTTTAAAGAAGAAAACTCTCCCTTGAAAACCCAAAGAGAAGAAGGAAGGAGGTTTGAAAAGGTAGTGAGAAACCAACTTAAGGAAAGAAACAATGTGAATTACTAGAATATTAGATATTTTCTACATGAAAAAAGTTATAAAATAGCATATCTAGCTCGGAGGAAGCTACAGACAAATTATAAATCCAAGGGAAACAATAAAAACAAGAAAGGCTAAGGGACAGTCAAGACTATTTCCTCCTCAAGATTGAAGAAATAAAGGGAAAATGATTTAAATTATACAAGTTCCTTTCATGGACTTTATTATTCATGCAATACTTTTTTCCATAAGAATAATTTTGAGAAGATGTCTTCGAGAGAAGACAAATAAGTTAGATGTAACCAAAAAAAGAAAGTGTGCATCTGATTACTTTAGGTTTTGAGAATGAATAAAATTTTGAAAAGAAAAGTTCATGAAATGAGGGGGATCTCCTCAAATAAATGGAAGCTTTCCTAATCGTTTTACTACTTCAGTTTTGATAGTAGTAGGTTTAGTCAAAGGAAGGTAAATGAATGGTAATGGTTTGACCTGATCAATAGTATGATGTAAAGAGTTTCCATTGCTTTTGATATGTCACTTGATCAAGTCTTTGAAAGTTTTTATGATCGGGCATAAAAGGTTGAGACCTCAATTTTATGGCTTTCCTATTAATTAAATCACTTTCTCTTTATGTTGTTAAAATTTTCACTCAAAGTAAAGCCTTGATCTCTTCTTGAATTCTCTCTTTTGACCCTATGTGCAAGAATGTAGAGTTTGATATGATCTGATCTGATTTAAAATTGATTTAAGAAGTGAGAAAAATGTACCTTTGGTTGCAATTATAAGCGATGATAGTATGGATGTGAAGGTGTGAGTCGGTGAATGTTTTGATCCCTCAACCTAGTATGTAGAGAGTTTCTTCGTGGGCCAATGAGTATGCATGATGGTGTTGATAAAAATGCTCGGTGTGATGAGAATATAACAATACCTTTCAAAATTGTCTTTTTACCTTTGTTCTGAATTAAAATGATGTTAGTTTTATGTATATTCTTGATCCGATCATGTTTAACTTGTCATTTGGTCATCAATGAATGAATATGGTTGTTATGTACTGATCAGATCTAATCCATCTACTTGTTATGTATGGAGATCATTAGGTAATTTGTTATGGTGATGTGTTATGCCAGTTTTGATGAGAAAATGCAATGGTTTGTATGATCTAAGTCCAAGATAATGATGAAACATCAATTTGGTCAAATGGTTGATTTACCGTTATGAATCGTTTTATGTGAATATTAAAGGATCAATATAGTATTGGTTAAAGTGTGAATCAACCTTCCTGTACAATGGCAAAGCGATCAATGAGAACATTGGCTTGAGTAGTAGTGTAGTTGATGTCGTCATCAAAGTAGTTATTGATCTGGTAACAAAATAGAATGTTAATGTGCTTAATCTTCTGAGAATTGGAAATCGAGTGATTTGAACTAAAAGTGGTTGATTCAATCACATTTAAATTTGTCACATTTACACCATGTTGATCGATTCCTCCAAATGTAGTGGAATGTTATGAAATTTAATTGAAATGGTCCAAAAATCATTTATACCTATTCAACTCTCAATTAATTTGTTCAAATGGATCTGTTCCAAGTTGTTTAATTTTTTTATGTTATGAAACGATTTAGTCTCCAAATGCAATGATCACAATTGTTGGAATTTCTAAGAATTCTAGAACAAACTCAGAGAGAATGATACTCTCCTTCTTAACATAGAGAATAAACAAAAAAAATTACTGGTAGATAGAGTTTTTCACAAGAAATGATTTCTTCTATTTTAAAACATAAAAGAGGTTAAAAAATTTTAAACTTCCTCCTTAGAGGGATTACAAACAAACTGTTACAAACACAGTGCTGAAAAACTATTTCTCTGTCTCACAAATGCACTCTGTATATGCTTATATAAAAACTCAGTTTTTTTTTTTTTTTCACTTAAACAATACACTGCTGTGTGTATGTTTTCGCATTGCTGTGCAATCACATTTTCCACATAAGAGTCTTTGGGATTTTTATATATGGCGCACTATAAAAACTTATACAAAATAAAATTAAAACTACATATTGCCCTTTCGGGCCCACCTTACAATAGCCTGCATATATATGTATGAGCCAAGGTTTAATAAACCTTTGTCGCGCGACATATAAAAAAAAAACTTATTAAAGACTTTACCGCATAAAATTTTAACAATCAAATGTTTTAATAAACCATCGAACCCGGATTTCAAAAACTTTAAACCCGATTGCAAAAACAAATCACGTTACAAACCTGCATTATGTCACGGTGGTCCAAAATCGCACGATCGCAATGCTATTGGCCAGCGCTGGGACCCGCTCGGACTTCAAAGATTTTATGAGCCGGTTTGAATAGAAAAATCGCGTAACAAATGGGGTCTCATGACATCATCTCAATGGACGTGTGATGAAAATTTAAATTGGGCTCATAAAATCTTATCGGGTCCGAAATGGAGTTCTGCAAGCTGGCTCCAAAATCATGTGATCAAATAAATCGCTCCAGATGTATTGGTGATTTGGCGTGTGGGTCCAACGGCTGCAAAGGGCTCTCAATGAGTGCGATACACATCCCATTTTATGGCGGTGGTGATGAGGCTGTTAAGTTGGCAAGTGGGATCCACTTCCAACGTGGCTCCAATAAAAAACTTAAAAACAAAATTTCCCGCGTACAGAAAAAAAGGAATTTTTTTAATTGTAAACTCTGTTTTCCAAAAATACAAAGAACTGTAAGGTTTTAAAAATGAATTTTCAATGCAAACAACAAGCAGCTCTGTGTCATAAATTGCTGAAACAAAATTAGAAAGCGGCGCAGTTCTGCAGGGAAGTTGAAGTTAACACTTCAACACTCCCCCTTAAGTTCAACTGCTGGGTTATCAGTCATACCCATGCATTTCCTCAAAAATTCAAAGCTTTTCTGCCCCAGTGGATTTGTTAGTATATCTGCAAATTGTTCCTGAGTCCTACAATGTTTTAAAATAATTTCTCCATTGTTCACTAGCTTCTGATGTAGTGAAACTTAGCATCTATGTGCTTTGTCCTTTTGTGAAACACAGAATTTTTAGACAATGCTATGGCTGAGCTATTGTCACAATAAATCACTGTGCCTTTTACCTGTTCTTGAAATAAACTCATCAAAATCCTTCTCATCCACACTGTTTGACATGCTGCTGCTGTGGCTGCCACATACTTTGCCTCTGTTGTAGATAATGCTACAATAGGCTGTTTCTTAGAAGCCCATGAAATGGCTCTTGAACCCATGTGAAAAACATAACTAGAAGCACTTTTCTAGTCATCTACACTTCCAGCCCAATAAATGTCAGTGTAACCAATTAATTCTGAATTTTCTAAAGTAGTATATAAAATTCCATACCTTTTAGTTCCTTTAACATACCTCAGAATTATTTTGTTGCTTGCCAATGTGCTTCTTTTGGCCTCTCCATAAATATGGAAATTAAACTAACAGCATGCATAATATCCGGCCTAGTTGTAGTCAAATACATTAGGCTGCCAACTATGCTCTTGTACAAACTAGGATCAAAATCCTTGCTAGTGTCCTCTTTGCTGAGTTTTAATCCCATCACCGTGGGAGTAATTGCTGCCTTGCAATCCTGCATGTTAAATCTCTCCAAAAATTCATTAACATACTTTGCTTGAGAAATAAAAATCTTATTTTCATTTTTCTCTACTTCTATTCCTAAGAAGTATTTCAGCAAGCCCATATCAGTCATTTCAAATTCATCTTTCATGACCTTCTTAAAATTTTCAACAAGGTAATCATCATTACCTGTGAATATCACATCATCAACATATAAGACAACAATAATCATCTTACCATATTTCTCATTGATGTATAAGGTGGGTTCTCCCTCACATTTTTCAAACCTGTTCTCCAGTAGATAGGAATCTATCCTACTGTACCATGCTCTTGGTGCTTGTTTCATCCCATAAAGAGCTTTCTTTAATCTGCAAACTTTGTGCTCTTGGCCTTTCTTCTCATAGCCTAGAGGTTGTTCAACATAAACCTCTTCCATTAACACTCCGTTTAGGAATGCTGATTTCACATTCATTTGGTAAACTTTCCACTTGTTTTGTGCTGCAATAGACAACACTTCTCTCATGGTTTCCATTCTTGCAACCGGTGCAAAAGTTTCCTCATAGTCTCTCCCATGTTGTTGCTTGTATCATTTGACAACAAGTCTGGCCTTGTGTCTTTCAATCTTACCTTCAGCATTAATTTTGGTCTTGTAGACCCATTTAACTCTAATGACTTCCTTACCTTTTGGGAGTTTAACCAAATCCCATGTTTTATTTCTTTCTATGGCATTAATTTATTCATCCATAGCTTCCATCCATTTCCTATCTTTTATAGCTTCTTCAAAATGAATAGGATCATCAACATGAAAATATAAAGCAAATAAAGAGTTCATACCTTCATTTGTTGCCTCTTGCTCATAAACATCATTTAAATTTCTAAATCTTGTTCCTCTTTCATTTGGTGTACATGTGCTTGAAGTAGCAGTCAAATCAGCTCCTTGTGGTGTGCTTGGAGAAGCACTCTCATAAATTATCAAGGGTGTTCTTACTCTAGCTTGTGGTGTCCCTTGCTACCCTTGTGTTGGTGGAGGTAGTGGTGCTAATGATGGATGTATTTCAGCCATATCATCCTATTTTCATCATGAGACAAACAGTTCTTTACATTGGTTGTTTTCTCAATGCTTCCATCCCAAGCTTCTTCTTCAATGAACTGAACATCTCCGCTCACAATAAATTTATTGGTGGATGGGTTATACAACCTGTAAGATTTGGATTACTCACTGTATCCAATAAAAATAAATTTCTCCCCCTTGCTGTCCAACTTCTTCCTCAGCTAATCTGGAATGTGTGCATAAGCCACACAACCAAAAAATTTCATGTGGGTGACTCCTTGTTTTATTCCACTCCATGCTTCTTCCAGAAATTTATTCATCACTACTTTTGTTGGGCATCTATTTAGTACATATGTTGCAAAATGTACAGCTTCAGCTCAATAATCATTTGGAAAATGTTTTGCCTTTAGCATACTCCTTACCATATCCATGATTGTCCTATTTTTCCGTTCGGCAACTCCATTTTGCTGCATAGTGTACCCTGCTGTAAATTGCTTGTGTATGCGATTTTCTCTGCAAAAATGTAGAAATTATTTAGATATGTACTCACCTCCTCTATCAGTCCTAAGGAATTTGATATGCTACCCACTTTGGTTCTCCACAAGTGCTTTAAAATTGTAGAATTTTTCAAACACTTCACTTTTATTTTTCAAAAATTAAACCCAAGTTTTTCTTATAAAATCATCAATAAAAGTTAACATATAGTGGCTGCTTTCAAGTGATGGTGTTTGCATTGGTTCAAATAAATCTGAGTGGACAATTTCTAAGGGTGCTTTTGTCCTTATGCTTTTTCTGGAAGGAAAACTTTCTCTGTGTTGTTTACCCAAGAGGCAGCCTTCACATAGGCTATCTGGTTTCTCAATCAATGGTAGTCCTCTTACCATTCCTTTCATATGTAAAAAATTAAGACCTCCAAAGTTTAGATGTCCAAATCTCAAATGCCATAACCAATTCTTGTCCTTTTCTTCTCTTTGGAAAGTCTCTTGTGTCACTGCTGCCATTTCTTCTCCATTCTTCAAATTTGCCCTCATCCTGAGAGGGAACATTCTATTCCTTGTCATCCTTATTTCAGCAATACATTGTTTGCTTGGAGGTTTATCCATGATGGTGCATACATCATCTTCAAAGAAAATATTGTAGCCCTTTTGAATGAGCTGCCCAATGCTTAACAAATTACATCTCATTCCTGGTACATAATATACATCAGATATGCTCTTCTTTTCTCCATTCTTTGTCAAGACATTTACTATGTCTTTTCCTGTGACAAAAATCTTACTATATGTTCCCAATGTGACTTGAGACTTCAAATTTTCATCTAACATAGAAAACATAGCAATGTTTCTTGTCATATGATTGCTACATCCTGAATCTAGAAACCATAAATCTTCACTCTTTTCCTCAGCCATATTACATGCTAAATTTTTTTTATGTTCACTGATATTTCATCTAGTGAAATTTGCACTGGGTCTATTACCCATATCATTCTTCTTCTTCCTACATTCATTTTCATAATGCCCATATTTTTTACAATAATCACACTGGACATTGGATTTTTCATACCTTTGTCCATGAGCATGTTGTTGTCCACTTTGCTGGCTACTACTTTGGCCTTGGTTCTGATTTTGATTGCTGCCCCTTCCTTGAGCATTTGCTGGGTTGTTTCTTCCTCCTCTGTTTTGGCTTCTTCCTTTTCCTCTCTTGTTTCCTCTGCCTTGACCTATTCGTCTTCCAAAGGACATTTGGGTCTTGAAGGCATGCTCCAAGGATGAGTTTTCATTCTACCCAATCTCTGTTTATATGTCATCAGTGATGCATGAAGCTCATCAATTGAAAAGTTTGAGAGATCCTTTGTCTCTTCTATGGTGGCGACTATAACATCAAACCTTGAGGGTAAGCTCCTCAAAAATTTCTCCACAATCCTTCTTTCTTCAAGTGTCTCTCCATGAGACCTTATCTATGTGACCATTCCAATCACATGTGTGAAGAATGAGTCTATGTTATCAGAATCCTTCATGAAGAGAGTCTCAAAATCTCTCCTCAACAATTGTAGTTTTGTTGTCTTCACTTTCTCCATGCCTTGATAGGTTGTCTTGAGAGTTTCCCATCATTATTTGGATTTCTTAGCTGCTGCTATCCTTGGAAACACACTCTCATGTACTGCTTGATAGAGATATAAGAGGGATTTAGAGTCCTTCTTCTTATTTCTCTTCAACAAGTTCTTTTCTACATGTGTTAAGGCATTAAACTCATTTTCATCTACTGTTTCTTCAAAACCATCCTCAACAAGTTCCCATAAGTCTTGAGAGGAAAACAGGGCTCTCATAGTGATTTCCCAATAATCATAGTTTTTACCATTGAACTGTGGGAGCTGAGCATTACCAATACTCATGCTTGTGCTAGCTCTTGCTATGCCTAGCACTCTGAACTATGCTTTAAATCTTGACTGTGAATTTTTAAAATAAACTGACTGTCTTCAAACAGTAACACAAAAATATGTCTTGAGAATACATTGGATTCTTTTTTACTGAGCCTTCACTCTGTTGGAGAAGCCGCTGTAAAAAAAATCCTTCCTTCAGCTTCTTTGACACCTTCAAAGAGCCTGGACTAGCTCTGATACCATGTTGGAATTTCTGAGAATTCCAGAGAAAACTCAGAGAGAATGATACTCTCCTTCTTAACAAAAAGAATAAACAAAAAAAATTGTTAGTAGATAGAGTTTTTCACAACAAATGCTTTCTTCTATTTCAAAACATAAAAGAGGTTACAAAATTTTAAACTTCCTCCTCAGACGGATTACTGTTTCAGGAAATAACTCCCTAGAGGTTTGTTGGGTCAAAACCTCCACAGATCAGGGCATGCTATTCAAGAAGGACTCACACAATCGCACTTGTATGCTAAAACCTAGATAACATCGATAGTAGAAATCACCTGTAATCCTACGTTTGATGTAGATCCCATGGGGTCCAAACCCCCAGCAACCCTTCTTCCTCCTCAACCTGAAAACCAAGAAGAAACGTGCACGGAAATCTAGTTGTACAGCATATATTTATCCTAAATGTCAGTGAAATCCATGTGAAACATCATATAAACAATAATAAATTCTTAAATAATAATCTTTTCACATATGCAAGCAGATATTAACACGTGAATTCAGGAACAAGATGGTTCTTCTTCATTACGAACAGCATGTACAGTAATAAAAAGTGGAGAGATCACCTGAATCCTTCCACGATCTTCGAACAGACCGTCGTCTGGATCCATCCCGCCCTTGCCTCGCTAGGATACTTTCAAGACTTGTGCACACGAGATGACATATAAACTGATGAACATCTCCAGGAAACAAGGGTTTCCTGTAAAAATATGGGAAAGTGCAGGAGGCACGAGAAATCAGACTTGAATTGGGATTCCAACAGAGTATAATGTCTATAAATTTCTCTCTCCCTTAGGCCATGCACATGAGGGGCTTTTATACTCCCTCAAAGTAGTTTCAATCAGTTGGAAACAGTTGGCCACGTGCTAGGGTGGTTGAACTACTGGTGTAACCATCAACCCAGCCCGAAAATAGGGAATTTTTATATATTTTTAAATGATTTTAATGGAATACGCGGAAAAGTGTGTATGGACTCGCGTATACACACGGAAAACTCTGGGCATACCCGCGTATGGGATTTTTAACACTGTTTTTTATGAATTTTGTTCAACTCTGTGGGAATGGGTGCCCAAGGCCAAGGAGACAATCATGAATCACATAAGGGTGAAAAATGATGCTATAACAGATGCCCCCTAATATATGAGGTCAGAAGGGGTACATGATGGCCGAAATGTATTATGCACATAGAAAGAACGTCACAAGGACAAGAGAGGACTTCATCAGATTTTAGTCTGTCAAAAACCAATGAAATAAAACAGAAAGTCAACCCATGCTGAGGCGGACATACCCATGCTCAGTCAAAAATACATCATATAGGAAGTATAGAATGGATCCAAAATGTATACAAGTATAGCTGAACTGAAAGTACACAATGAATCATCTGAGCACGGCCTAGAAGTACAAGTCGAAATCAATGTCCAAATATCACATATAGAAAGCTGATCAATGATGCTGAAACTGGATGTCTGATCATAAAAGTGACTAAATCTCCAAGTACCAAATCATAAGGGGTGGAACACATGGTACAATCATGCAACTCGGGAGCCAACATATAAGATGCTGCTGTACTGACATTGCAATGTATAAGGGTGGATGGCATCACTGGCAGAAACTGAATGGAATGTCAAAAGTGAACCGAAAAATGCTGATGTAACCTGAGGTCTTCACCGATCTCGACGGTACAATTCTACACAATGGGAATAAATGAGCTGATGTCGACCATGTGAGAAATCGTTGGATTACCGGTCAATAATGTAAACCGTTAACCAACGCGAGACAACCCACCAATAATGAAAATGAGTGTCAAGGTGCCCCAGTACAATCTAACAAGTGTGAATGAATGAGTTGAAGTCAAACACTTGGAAGAATCTACCAATCAGGAGGCAATGATGAATCCCCACTGTCGATAGCGAAGAGTCTGCCACTGATGACTGCAAACCCTAAGGTACTGACAAAAAGACTCTAGATCTTATTCCCAGAGCAATGAGTCGGAGTCGATGGGAAAAGATCTGCTGGAAGGAAGGCATTAAGGCATCCCACATCAATCCAGCGCGAGTGTAACCCGCGGGCCAAAATTTGAAAGGAATCGGACGAAGCAGAGTGACAGAACCGAACCGGAGTACGTTTCTGACATGCACAAGATGAAGCTAGCACACGGAAGAAACCCTCTAAACCAACCAATAATGAAAGCTGACACAGAGGCGAGATATCCACCGATAGGGTCAAATTGAAATTAAGGTACTGCACGAATCCCAAGTGTGATAATGTATGCTAACGTCGAACACAGGGGAAACCACTCAGTCAAAGACCCATAATGATGATCAAATTCTGAGCACAAGGTCACCTATCAATGATGGAAATAGGGCCAACGTGCCGCTCTAGGTTTACTCTCAGAGAAATGTGTCGTAGTCAATGAGAAACAAACCCGTCGGCAAGAAGTCAATGGGGACCTTCTCAAACCAGCATGAGCAGAAGACCAAAACATCTGATGTGATAGAACAAGATACTGACAAGACCGGGAAGGCCGACTGAATAATGAGTCAAGAGACACTGCAGAATGGCCGACTCTAGTTAAAATTCCCTTGAACAAAAGCATGACTCGTGATGACCATGGCAGTAAAAAGTGACACTGTATAAGTCTGTTATGCATGAGGCAAAAACAAACTCTCCATATGATTGGAAGAGATAACCAACCGGGGGAGGACTGACCAGTGAAACAAGTCAAAGGCTGAACCTAGGTCAAAACTAAAACCATCCCAAATGAAGGAAATATATAAGTGTATGTGCTTTGTTCAAGGGCGACAGACTGACACTGTACTGCCATCAAATTACGAAGTTACATCCCATTCCCGCTCTTTTTGTTATATTTTATTTTTTTTTCTTTTTCATATAATAAGCCTGAAAAAAAATAAAAGAATGCTATAGTACAATGGATAGAACGAGTATCAAGAAACAGATGCACTAGTTCCTGGGATAGGAATAATCCTATGCTCAATGCAAGGCAGCGGAAACTGGTAAGCGATACTCAGAGGAATGTTCCATCCATGGGTAAAAGGGTGTCAAGTCGCGATAGCTAAGTGCATGCAATGGTTAACTTGTACAGACAGTCAAGGTCAAAATTTGGCTTAAACATCGAGTCCAAAATGAAGCCGGCTAAATGCCAGGATAAACAAGTAGCCAATATGCAATGCAGTAATACAACTCAACAACACCAGAGAGCCTCTAGGGTAATAGCCAAAAAAATAATAGTGGAGAAGAAGAAGAATGAAGCTTCAACACATGAGTCATGGCGGGACTAAAGAGGACTCCCGAGCCTACATAAAACGCAGCATGGGCAACAAGTGATAGTGAGGAACTAACTAGGAAGACCATGTAAAGAAAGGCTCTACCACCAAGTCATGATTTAATAATCGGCGAGTGAAATGGGTGAAATACTCATGACCTAATGGGATCGACCCTATGGCAAGTGATCAGAATGGAGGCTAGTATGAAAAATGCAACGGAAAGTGGATTCCCTAACCTATATGCCAGTGAAGATCATATACCTGCCATGACGGGTCAGCAGTCATGGATCAAAAACCGAAAAAAATCTCGAGTTCATCAAAATGTACCTGAAATTATACCAATCTGGGCACTTCCAAGCATCCGGGTTATACATCTTAAGATAGATTGAAAAAACAAGCATAACAAATTTTTGCGAAAATTTTCAATTTTTTGGTCATAAATACACAAATTACCTCACATTTGGTTCATTGTTACTTGCTGAATTGGGAAAAAGAGCTCTGGAGAAAAAGCCTCTTTCGTCAAAATAGGAGCAATCGACCGTCAAACTTCGCCGAATTTGTTAGGTAAGCTCTTAATCCATCCTTGTTATCAATTTTGTCTGTTTATAAGTTTAAAATTCAGAAATTTCACCGTAGAATTATTTGTTTAAAATTATGGTTCTGCGCATACGCAGGTTTATATTGACCAAGCCGCGTATATACGCGACTGTGTACAGAGAAATTCGCGTATGCGCAACCCGGAATGAAGAAACGTGATTCTAACAGACAAATTATTGAATTTTTGCAGGATGACTATATCATGGAGAGAACGTGAGCACAGTGCCATTGACAATGAAGTAATGCAGGACCAATTATCGCTCAATATTCTCCGAAATTGTGGATTGCTCAAATTTTTCAAAATGCCAAATATGAAGAGTAATGTCTGGTTTCTCGAAATGCTTGTGAATTATTGGGAACCGAAAGAAGATTTTTTCATAATAGATCAAATGCCCATATGTATCGAGGTGGAAGATATCTATTTTATTACTGGACTCTCTCGGAGGGGGGAGCCAGTAGATTTACATGTCAAACCTTTGGGAGGGCTCACCGTGGAAGATTACGTCCACGTCTATTGCGTAGAGGGTTCCAAGAAAGTTGGGACTCAAATTGCTATCAAATATTTAAGAGACTTGCACATGAAAATTCTCCTTTTTACCATTGGTAGGGTAGTAGGATCTGCTTCCCTACACCTGGCATCCAAGACTCAAATGAGTATAGCTGTGGAATGCTTAACTCATTTATATGATTGGTGCACAGCTCTACTAATGAACATGAAGCAACAATTGACTTCCATCCGAAAAGCAAAGAAAAAACATTTCGGATATGGTACAATATTGATGACATTCTTCTTCGAGAAGATTCCTAGACTGAGACCCAAAGTGATCTCTTCTATCAGCAGTCCAAGGGACCCAAGAATTGCCCGATGGGCTGACTTGATGAAGAGACTGGGGGGAAGTGAAGTTCCCCGAACCACCTGGGATGATGAGTTCTTCCAATGGTGGGGAGAACAAATCATCGCTGTGGAGGACTATCCCTATGCAGGGATGAATTTCTGTGGCGATCCAGACCTCATCATTCCACCTGGCGCGGCATGGGGTATAGTCGGTAAGTTTGCAATTTTTTAACTTATATGATTTTTTTGGATTTTTTCAATATGTATGAAAAAATGAAACATGTTTTTTTTTGGATTCAAAGTGACTTAAAATATCGTAATGATCATGATACAGATATTGGACTAGTCCGTCTTGATGGTTACCCACGACACAAGTGCCGCAGAGGCGAGGTGGATACGGTAGACTCAGACAGAACCCTCCATGCTGTACAGAGGAACTTGGAGGGTTTAACCCGCCAAGTGCCTATGGCTGCAGTGGAAGATCTACCCGAGGCCATCCAGAGACGAGTAGTTGGAGTACCTCGTGACTGGGTGTGGTTATTCCGCCGAGTCGCGACTACGATCGTGTTCTATAGGAATACAACTTTTGGGCAGGGACCACAGGAGTAGATAGATATGATTTACCGGATGACTGTATATTTTTTGAGATTTGAACATGATCGGGCATAAGCCCTAATTTTGTAAGACTTATGGATCCAAATTTTTGTATAGTTTTTGAACACTCTGATGATATATATACATCCATATTTTGATGTGATGTGACAAATGTATAAAAATGTATGATGCTTTTGATGATTAAATTTTAATGTATTGAATGATTAATATGCCAATCAATTTCTTGATTAGCTAATGAGTCTGCCATCCAATTGTCAGCTCGAGGAATATGAATGAAAGTTAAAAATTGAAATGATATTTGTAACAAACGTACCCTCAAGAACAACCGGAGTAAAAATTGATCTCGAACCCGATAAGTATTGTTCAACTGCGACACCACCAGCTGGGAGTCCAAGAAAACTACCAACGAATCAACACCCAAAGATATTGCCTCAGAGAGTAGATACATAACTACAGTGTATTCTGCTATATTATTGGAAGCAGGACCAATGCATAATCCTCTTGATGCTAACAGCTGACCGGATGGATGGTGAAGCACCCAAGCCGTGGAAGCCAAGTTTCGGGTGTGTCTACTAGCACCATCGGCGAAACCAGAATGACTCATGACATCCGACACAACCTGCCAAAGCAGATCAAAAACATCACCATCGCATCAAAGATCGAAAAACCAGATATGTATAAAGAAAAACTACTATATGCAAAAGAAAAATGCCAGGCCGAAGCCTAGGCATAATAATTTTTCAAATAGAGCCCATTTCTAGGCTTCGGCAACTCATTCCCTTCAAAATCAACCAAGGTATATGCTCCTTTCTTAAGGAATTTTTTAACAATAAAGGGGCCATACCACATAGACTTAAACTTTCCTGTCCCCAGGGCATATTTTTCTTGGGCATAGACCAAAACAAGGTCACCTTCTGAAAAAACCATAGGCTTGACCGCCTTATCGTACTGAACTTTAACTCGGTTTTTATGCGCTTCATTCATCGTGGCAGCATCCCGACGCTGCTCATCGAGATGTTCCAGATGAAGGAGACGTTCTTCAAGACTAGAAGTGTCAGGAAGAAGTTCAACAGCTAACTTAAGAGAAGGAATCTCACATTCAATGGGAAATACGGATTCCAACCCGTAAACTAGCTGAAACGGAGTAAATCCAGTTTCAGTTTTCACTAACATCCTGTATGCCCAAAGTGTAGGATATAGCATGATATTCCAGTTGGATCGAGCTTTATTAATTGTCCTTTGATAAATTGTCTTCAAGGATTTATTCACAGCTTCCACTTTCCCATTGGCCTGAGGATAATACGGAGATGAATGCTCCTGTCGGAAACCTAATTTTAGAGCCAACTCAGCCATCATGCTATTCTGAAAATGACTGCCATGATTAGTGACAATCTCTCTAGGAATACCAAAACGAGCAATAACCTGGTTGAACAGAAAAAGAGCTTTTGTCTCACCATCATTCCCAAAAGTAGGCATAGCTTCGACCCACTTCGTAAAGTAGTCTACTGCTACAATAATGTACTTGTGAGCTTTAGCCGAAGGCAGGTTACAAGTAGTATAATCAATACCCCACTTTGTAAAGGGACCGACAATAATGACTAGAAAAAGCGGAGCTGGACGAGCGCGCATTTTTCGAGTATAAACTTGACACGGATGACACTTTTTGACCGACTCCACACAATCTTTGAAAATAGAATGCCAAAAGTACCCAGCACGCAAGATGTTTTGGGCTGTAGCAAGCCCAGATAAATGACCACCACAAGCTCCACTGTGGCAATCATTCAGCACAACCTCAGCTTCTTTGAGAGTTAAACAATGTCTCAGGATTGAATGAACCCCTTGACAGTATAAAGCATCACCAATGATCAAATAATTCTTAGCCAAGTGACGCAAGTTATGACACTCATCTTTCGAAAAAGTAGAGAGAAACTTCGCAGTCTGGAGATACACAATGATATCTCCATACCAAGGATCCTGTGGAGAGATGAGAAATAAATGTTCATCCGAGAACGATTCATCATAGACTATCTCTTCTCCACAGGGAAACTCAGAAATCAATTTTGCAAAAACTAATGATTTCTTGGACTTGGCAGACATAAACTCAAGGTCAAATTCCTGCAAAATCACAATCCATCTATTGTATTTTCCCCCAATCACTCACCTACTGAGAAAAAATTGAAATGGATTGGCTACTGCCAAAACATAATTTTTTCGTAGAAGAATGTAATGTCTGAGTCGCTGCACAGCATGAACAGCTGCTAAAGCCATTTTTTCTATCAGAGTATACCGGAGTTCAGGTCCTACCAAGCCTTGACTAAGATAGTATATAACATGCTCTACAAGAGCATCATCTTCCTGAACCAGAACCATACCAATGGTAGATTCTGCTGCTACAAGATACAAAAGGAAATCCCTGCTATAATCAGGTGGACTCAATAAAGGAGAAGAGGTCAATGCTTTTTTCAAAGCATCGAATGAGCGTTGAGCGAAGTCATCTCAAAAGAATGGAACTCCCTTCTTCAACAATCTCATAAATCCTTTGGTAACTTCAGCATAATTTACGATAAACCTCTGAAGAAAATTAGCTTTTCCTTGCAGTTAAATCATCAAAATATGCCTCGATAATCTGTTTGATGTCGTGGAAGGCATATGACATGGCCCGCTGAAAGGTAGCCCCAGCATTTTTAAGACCAAAAGGCATCTTCTTGTAAGAAAAAGTACCCCAGGGACAAATAAAGGTAGTCTTATGCTGATCTTCAGGACGGATAGTAATCTGATTATATCCGGAGAAACCGTCCATGAAGGAGAAAATCTCATTACCGGCACACTCATCGATGATCTGATCTATAAATGGTGTGGGGTAATTATCTTTCGGACATGCTTTATTAAGGTCTCTGAAATCGATGCAAACTCGAATTGTTCCTTGTTTCTTATCTACGGGAACAGGGTTCGAAACCTGTTCTGTCAAAGGAACCAGGAAAATAAATCCCGCCTTAAGCAGCTTCTCCACCTCAGCTTTGATAACTGCCGCCTTCCTAGGATTGACCGAATGAATTTTTTGCCTCACAGGCTTAGCATTTTCGTAAGTCTTGATCTCATGCTGGACAATAGATGGATCTATAACAGGCATTTCCTCATAAGACCAAGCGAAAACATCCCTATACTCTTTAAAGAGATCGATGTAAATCTGAATCTCTTCAGGGGAACATTCAACTCCGATGAAGACATTCTCTATAACATTGGGATCCCTGGAAATGTTCACCAGGATAGTTAGAGAAATCACAACCATGTTCCCTTCAGCATATACCTGTGTTGGTGGTAAAGGGTTAAGGACTGGGCGAACAGGACCAGGAGACACATGGCTTGGAAAACTTGATTCAACTTCGCTCAAATCAGGTAAAAAGTAAGACCGATGATGCAAATCATCCCACGGTCTATCTATACCAGTCATAGCTTCCAGGATGGCCTCTTTAGATGGAAGAGTGGTATCAAGGCAATCCTGAGCAGAAGAAGAACTAAGTGTCCAAGCCGGAGCCACATTGCCATCCAATTCCTTCGGAGAAAAAGGAGCTGGAATGGACTCTGCAGAGTCAACAATAGATTTATAAGCAATCTCAGCTGCAGACATCGGAAATGCCATTCCACCCACTTGACCTTCCGCTAATGTGGCTGTAGGGGAAGGTAAGGTCCAAGGGTCCGAAAAATATTGAGTTCTGAAGAACTCTCTTCGAAGAGGAGCCCTGGAGGATGAAATTGCATTTATATGAATAGTAGGAGGTGGAATATCAAAAGTACCCATCAAATAAGAATACATTCCAACCCCTAAATTCTCAACAGGCAACTTGGCCTTATCCAACTTTGGAATAGTTGAGTCAGAAGATGCATTCGGGTCTATAGGAGGACAGTCCAGTTGATCCACCGTAACAATCCTCCCTTCGTGAGGGAAACAAATAATCTGAAATAATGAAGATGCAATGGCATCCATCTCATAAATCCAGTTTCTCCCCAACAGAAGGTTGTAGTCCAAGCTTGCACCAACTATCTCAACCTCTATATTTACAGTTTTGCCCCCAACACAGATGGGCAAAGCTGGGACAATACCATGTGGTCTATGAGAATGACCATCAATTTCAATTAGAAGAGTAGCAGATGGGATAGCTGTGGGAGATCCAATTCCCTTCCAACATGTGAGAGACATCACACATGTGGAAGCACCCTCATCAACGACCGTCTGGAAAATATTGCATTTTCAGTACGATGATTTAATATGTAAAGCCATATGATGGGGGAGTCTCTTTTTAAAATTAGTCATATCGAATGTAATCATAAGAGAGTTCTTTGGATTGACAGCCCCAATAGCAGTGAGCAGAGCACTGTGCTGAGCCGGACAAGACTGGAGCACCTCAAGAGCCGACATGGCACAAGGACTCTGTGCTAGATCTTCCACGATAGAGTAGTTCTGGGCAGCCCTAGTATTTGAATTAATCATTGTACACTTAGTAGATTCTTTGGGCTTCCGAGGTATAGGCTCAAAAGTAGGCTTCGTAATGTGAAGCGGCTCAGTCGCATCGGGAGTACCCTTGGCTTTCGAAGACTCATCATCGCCATAATCACGGGATCTCGTGGCGACATCCATGTGAGCACTCATCATGTATATGTTTGATGGAATTTCCCCTTCTTGGGTGCCCCCAGAGGAAGCCCCAGTATTTTGATTCGCGCCAATAAATATCTGTTGCCCTTGGGGAAAAGGGTTTGTCAACACAGCCTGGGAACTGGAAGAACCCTGCTGAGCTAACAAGTGCTGCGCATCCTGAATTTTAGGGAAAAGGTGAGTAAGATGGTCTCCAGCACATAACTTGCATGGAAACTTCACTTTATTTTTATCCTTTGGACCCTCACCAACATGCTCGTTGGATTTATTTGCATTACCCTTCCCATTCTTGCCCTTTTTCTTATTACGCCCTTTCTTCTTCCCTTCGGATTGTTGATTTTCTTTAGGGTTAGAAGTCTAAACGACATTCACTGACAAAGATTGAGAAGGCGATGACTCAGCAGACATAGCCTGACCAGAAGAAGCAGATTGTATAGACAACTGCTACAATTGACTAAGCAGGTTAGCTGCACCACTATTGATCGACCCAATAAGTCCATCACCATGAGGACCGGGTTTAGTCTTGGATAAGTCTAATTTGGAGTGAGGAGCATTAGGCAAATATTTATGAAAGATCCCAGACTGAGAATATATCAATTCAAGCTGATGGGCCCTAAAAATGGCTTGCTCCTTGGAAAATACCCCAGACAGGGATACATCCTTAGAAATATCTGACTGCAGAGATTTCAGAAACCATTCCAAAAGGAATTCTCCTGAAATATGAGCTTTAATAAGCCTCTTCCTTCTCCGCCATTCCTGAATATGATCAGAAATGTGGGTTGCATTGTCCTGTTTAAAATTATCTAGGAGTTTAGTCCCAGCATCATAACGGACAGGCAACTGGAAATGATTTAGAAATGTTGTAGCCAGATCTCCAAACGTAGAAAAATTGCCCCCGGTTAACTCAATATACCACTTGGCAGTGTTTCCAGTTAAGGTGCGTTGAAACAATCTCAACCTAATCGAATCGTCGATCAGGGATTTAGAAGAAAACCATAAATGGAAGGTGGTGATATGGTCAGCTAGGTCCTCTCCATTCTTTCCTTCAAACTTTGGAATGTCTGAAGGTATTTTGGTGGGAACCGGAGGCCAGCCCGGACTATATCGGATCGGATCATTCGTCAATTTTGACAGATCTGGCAAGTTTAACATTGCCAAAAAAGGTAAACGAGGCGGAGCCTAAGTGTTCCATCCTTGTTGGGATGAATTCCCTACATTCTGAAAAGAGTACCCTGGATTTGATGGGGCACCAGGTTGCCAAAAAGAACTCGTAGAAAATGTTGGGCCAAAGAACCCAACATTTGGAGAAGGACCCCCTCCCAACGTAGGGTTACCAAATACTGGACCAGTTCCCCCCCCCCTGAAGTAATGAATGAAGAGGAAAGCCCGTGATAGGGGTTCCAAGCATTAGAAAGAGGGGAAAAGGTCTGATAAACACTCGACGAAGGGAAAGAAGCATTCCCTTGGTGACCAGCGTAAAACTGGTTCCCTACCCCCGCTGTTGTAAATACATGGTTCCAACCTGTAAAAGTAGTCGAACTCTGACCTCCAGACCAAGGGTTAAAACTCTGAGTCTGAGAAGTAAAAGGAAAAGACCCTAAAGAAGGATTTGAACTAGGAATATGCCTAGTTCCGAAGGGGAACCCTTGAAAAGAAGCTGACCCACTAGCCATGAAAGACATGGGTGTAGATGTAGCTGCAGCACCGGAAAAGGAAAAAGGAGGAATCCCACTAGTGGGCATTCCAAAGCAAAAGGGAGCAGATTGAGAAGCATGTGCTTGGGTGAAACCAGAGCCAAACACAACAGTACTAGAAGCAATCGAAGATATAACAATAGTGCCTCCTCCTTCAACTAAAGCAGGAGTCTGAATGCCTACAGCACTCACGGCAGAAGCCGCGTTCCCAGTCGTGGCCATCGAAAGGTATGAATAAAAAGGAGGATCTACTGGTCTCTCTGACTCAGGTCCGATGTATTCAACAAAAAACAGATAATCAGGAGGAAGAGAAGATGGAAGTGACTGAGGAGACTTAGGTACTTCCTCTACTTCTATTCCTAACTCTCCCGGAAATAAGACTCTCGAGGTGAGCAGAACACTCCTCTCGGAACCAACACCAAAGCCAACTACTAAACCTTCAATCCCTTGTGGAGTATCACTCTCCACTGCGTCAGATACCACCGGGTGATATTCACCTGCTATGTTACTCCTACGCCTTCTTGAAGAAGGCTCTGCACTCTCGTGAGATAACCCCCGGATTCTCCTCGATCGACGAGGCACTTGATCAGCCACTCTAACAAATTTTAATTAGACTCAAAAAAGTATAAAGCATAAGCAAGCTAGGAGAAAAGAGCCCTCACTACAAAAAATCCCTAAGATACAGCCAAGCAAGCAGCCTTCAGGTATTTCCGCTCCAGGTGATTAGGACCGGACACCAAAATACGAGAAAGCGAAAAGTAGGACCTCCTGAAAGTAGTCTGGGATAATTACGACCCAGAACTACTAGCGAAGGTAACAGAAATAGTTACGTTGACCTCCTAACAACAGCCTTTGCTGGCACAATTACCCAAGCTTCGCAAGGGCACCACCCAGAAGTACTGCTGGAAGTGATACGACGTCTGCCTCAGGTACCACGGGTATTCCCCCCCATAGTCACCTGTGTGGAACCTAGGAATGGCAACTATGGTCACCAATCCGTGTCAGAAGCCGGGAGGAATGGTCTTGAGGCAATATCCAGAAAATTAGAGAGGGGGTATCTCTCTTCTCGGCCTTCACTTCCCCTCGCGCTTGACTCTCTGGAGGAGAGCTTTCCCGGTCCACCTAACGGAGTTGGATTTCAATCAATTAATAAACTTCTATGTTTTAGTTTGAGCGGCCTTGGAGAGTTAACTCTCCACTCACCTAATCCAAGGCCCTACAACCTGGCTAGTTGGTGTATGACACTTAATAAAAAACTTGCTAGTTGTTTTTAAATTATAGCGCTTATTTTAATTGGCTGTTATATTATGTCAATGGGATATGGAAATGAAACTTGTGGTGTTTTACGACGCAGAAAAGAAATTAATGAAAACCAAAATACATGTAAATGCAGTAATTGCCTTTCGATGAAAAGAAAGTTCTACACGGTTTCTACGAGACTATATATATATATATATATATATATATATATTTTTTTTTTTTTTTTTTCTTTTTTTTTCTTTTCAAATATCAAACTCACACTCGCAAAATCTATGAAAAAGACTACGAATGCTTAAGTGCACCTAATGCAAATAACTAAGAGCATGCAAATTCTAAGATGCAGAGTCTATCAAAGAAAAGAGAAATTTCCCAAGAATCCTTCAGTTTTATAAATTTTCGGTTGTCCACAAAACTAGTTCCCAAAATCAGAAACTCTCAGTATAAAGACACCAAAATATGCTTGACACAAGAGGAAAAAAAACAATGACAATTCCCTTCCCAAATCAAGTCAGAAACGAAAGGCAAGAAATCTCAACAAAGCTTCAAAAGACGTAACAAAACAAAAAAAAAAATGCAAAACAAAAGAAAATGACAAAACAAATTTTTTTTTGAGCTTTTGAATTTTATGAAAAGAAGAGCTCAAAAAGACCAAGAAAACTATCCAATTAACAAGCCAAACAACTCTGAATTTCAAGAAAAACTTCAAACATGCTCCAAATCTTATAGCGCCACCTAGTAGCAAGATTTATATGAGAAAAAGAAGACAAGAAACTCAGTAACTCAACCCAGAAGAATAGTACAACCTTGCAGCAATAAAAAACTTCAAAGAACCAAGAAAGACTCTTCGAAAATTGCAACGAGACCTAGTCAAATGAACTCAAGAAAACTAACCGAAAGCAGGCAAAAATCCAAGTGCAAGGCAAAACATAAAATGAGGAAAGAGTATATGAGCAGAAGCTCTCTGTTCTGATTAAGCATAACATCCAAGAATCCCCAGAAAGAGATCTTGGTACTCGAACCAGAAATGCAAGCACTAAAAAACAAGATTTGCCTAATAAGCCAGTCTTCAACCAATCAAGAGAGAAAATACCAATAATCACTTTCAACACAATCCAGAGACTATAAAGACACTGCAGGAACAGGTCTCCACAGGCAGACAAGACTAAAAAGTCAAGAAATCAAAAATTTCAAAACTTGCCCAGGCATACGCTACTTATCATCTTTTCAACAAGCATGCATATGCGCCTGTGTCAAAGGAAACCTGCGTATACGTGACTTCCTTTAACAAAAACTGCGTGTATACGCGACTGTGTATAGAAAAACTCGTGTATATAAAGGTAGATAATGAAAAACAAAAATGATCAAGCCTAGATAAAGAACCAGGTCTTCATTCTGACTGAGAAAAAGTTAACTGGACTGGAAATAATGATTAAAACTATTGGAAACCTTTCAAATAGCTGAAACCACCCAACAGGGGAATCACAAGAATGCAATCCCCAGCGGAGTCGCTAGTTCTGTTTTGGGAAATAACTCCCTAGAGGTTTTTTGGGTCAAAAACTCCACAGATCAGGGCATTCTATTCAAGAAGGACTCACACAACCGCACTTGTATGCTAAAACCTAGATAACATCGATAGTAGAACTCACCCGTAATCCTATGTTTGATGTAGATCCCGTGGGGTCCAAACCCACAGCAACCCTTCTTCCTCCTCAACCTGAAAACCAAGAAGAAATGTGCACGGAAATCTAGTTGTACAGCATATATTTATCCTAAATGTCAGTGAAATCCATGTGAAACATCATATAAACAATAATAAATGCTTAAATAATAATCTTTTCACATATGCAAGCAGATATTAACACGTGAATTCAGGAACAAGATGGTTCTTCTTCATTATGAACAGCATGTAGAGTAATAAAAAGTGGAGAGATCACATGAATCCTTCCACGATCTTCAAATAGACCGTCGTCCGGATCCGTCCCGCCCTTGCCTCGCTAGGATACTTTCAAGACTTGTGCACACAAGATGACATATAAACGGATGAACATCTCCAGGAAACAAGGGTTTCCTGTAAAAATCTAGGAAAGTGAAGGAGGCACGGGAAATCAGACTTGAATTGAGATTCCAACAGAGTATAATGTCTATAAATTTCTCTCTCCCTTAGGCCATGCACATGAGGGGCTTTTATACTCTCTCAAAGTAGTTTCAATCAGTTGGAAATAGTTGGCCACGTGCTGGGGTGGTTGACCTACTGGAGTAACCATCAACCCAGCCCAAAAATAGGGAATTTTTATATATTTTTAAATGATTTTAATGGCATACGTGGAAAAGTGTGTATGGACTAGTGTATACACGCGGAAAAGTCTTGGCATACCCGCGTATGGGATTTTTAACACTGTTTGTTATGAATTTTGTTCAAGTCTGTGGAAATGGGTGCCCAAGGCCAAAGAGACAATCATGAATCACATAAGGGTGAAAAATGATGCTATAACAATTACAAACAGACTGTTACAAACACAGTGCTGAAAAACTATTTCTCTGTCTCAAAAATGCACTCTGTATATGCTTATATAAAAACTCTATTTTTTTTTCACTTTAATAATACACTGTTGTGTGTATGTTTTCGCACTACTGTACAATCACATTTTCCACATAAGATTCTTTGGGATTTTTATATATGGCGCACTATAAAAACTTATATAAAATAAAATTAAAACTACGTATTTCCCTTTCGGGCCCACCTTACAATAGCGCGCATATATATGTATGAGCCAAGGTTTAATAAACCTTTGTTGCGCAACATATAAACAAAAACTTATTAAAGACTTTGCTACATAACCTCTTAACAATCAAATTTTTTAATAAACCATCGAACCCGGATTTCAAAAACTTTAAAGCCGATTGCAAAAACAAATCGCGTTACAAAACTGCATTATGTCACGGTGGTCCAAAATCGCGCGATCACAATGCTATTGGCCAGCGCTGGGAACCGCTCAGACTTCAAATATTTTATGAGCCGGTTTGAATAGGAAAATCTCGTAACAAATGGGGTCTCATGACATCAGCTCAATTGACGCGTGATGAAAATTTAAATTAGGCTCGTAAAATCTTATCGGGTCTGAAATGGAGTTCTGCAAGCCATCTCCAAAATCACGCGATCAAATAAAATTGCTCCAAGTGTATTGGTGATTTTGCATGTGGGTCTGGCAGCTGCAAAGGGCTCTCAATGAGTGTGATACACATCCCATTTGCTGGCGGTGGTGATGAGGCTTTTAAGTTGGCAAATGGGATCCATTTCCAACGTGGCTCGAATAAAAAACTTAAAAGAAAAATTTCCCGCGTATAGAACAAAAGGTCTTTTTTTAATTGTAAACTCTGTTTTCCAAAAATTCAAAGAACTATAAGGTTTTAAAAATGAATGTTCAATGCAAACGAAAAGTGGCTCTGTGTCATAAATTGCTGAAATAAAATTAGAAAGCAGCGCAGTTCTGCAGGGCAGTTGAAGTTAACACTTCAACAACAATAACTATGCATTGATTTGGTCCTAAATTGTCTGATTTAGTCAGAATTGATTGTAGGGGAGTTAATATTCAATTTCCATGTCAATATCGATCTCTATTTTGGTTGTGATTTGGGTTAATAGTGCTTGAATGTTGACTAGTGTGATTTCTAAGTATGTAATCAAAATGCAGGGAGTGAGTGCCTAAAGTGTGAGACAAATGCATAGTTGTTAATTAATGGAATCTTGCATTTTTTCAATAGATAGGGGTGTGATGGAAGAAGATTGGAGTTTTTTTGTTGAGCATTAGATCACGACATCCTTCATATCTATAGGATATCAATGATATCATTTAGCATAAGTATTTTGATCATATCCACCTATGTTTTCAATGTGTTGAGCATATAAATGTTATATATTATATTGTAGGTGTATTTGTTCATAGGTGCATGGAGACAGTTTATTGAGTATAATGTCATGGAATTATCGAATTATTAGTGCATATAATGTTGGATTGATAGTCAATTTGGTAGTAGTGTGATTGGATGGTGTGTGTTTCTTGAGACTTGTATTCTTGGGAAATTAGTAGTGGAATGAAATTCTTATGTATGAAATGCAATCATATAACCAATCCTATTGAAATTATGTGAAGTGATTAAACTCGTTGGATTCCCTACAATTTATGCTAAGCAGTTTAATGTAAAGGAATGACATCTAATTTCTATTTGAACAAACATGGGAATGAACACATTGATATAATTTTAAATGGTAAGTATGGACATAGTATAATGCGCTGACTTGAATACACCCACGGGTTGTGTAATCTTAGCGATGAAGAGTGACAATGGAATTTGTAATTTTTGGAGATCAATGGGAGCTTGAGAGTATATTTAGTGAATTAACATGTTATTGTTGTTTCTATGAAGTACAATTTTGTGGATCTAATTTTTTTTTCTTACTGGCAGTATTATTTGAAGGGTCTGTAGCTTAATGGTACGATGAGGATGTAATAAATTTTGTTATTTTAATGCCCTATATGTGTTTATTTGGCAGCTCATTGACAAATTATGACCTTGGGACTAGATTCCTCTTTTTGAGATGACCAATTTTGTCTATTGAAGTACTCAATTTGGACAAGGGAAAGTGTATTTTTGAAGAAGCACCCACATGTGCACAAAAGGATACGTCAGCCCAAAAGAGAAATTGGACACCCATGGATAGCTATAAATACAAGTCAAGTGACCCTCATTTGGAAATAATCATGATTATATTTCTTCTTTCTTTGGTGTGGATTGCATAGGTTTGAGGTGGTTTACATAAATAGATTAATCATATAGGTCTGGAATTGTAGGGTCTAAAGCTCACATGTGAGATCTAGGGTTTTTGTTTCCATCCACAGGGATGTCATACACAGTTTTTCATCACAACCATAGGCTCGCAGGCTCATGTGTGCAGTTAGAAGGCTTCACCCACAAACACATACAGTCTCTGTGTGAGGTTGGAATCGAGTGTTTTAATTTTGAAGTTGAATGAAGATTTCGTTAGGTGCCCGCAGATTTTGGTAGTTGACCGCGAGCTTTTAAATTAGGGTTTTAATTAAGTGTAGAGTTGTGTTAGAAAATTATATAATAAAGAGCAATGGAATACATAAAATATGTGGAAACACAAACACATAAATAACATATAAAACAAGATAGACACATATATATGTGGTTCACCCAACTTGGGTTATGTCCACGAAAAAAACCAATCCTTCCTTTCTATTATCCAGAAAAATGAAGAGACACAATATACAACAGTTTCGTTGTAATATCCTCTACTCTCTCACATTGTCCCCCTTGTTATTTATCGCTTAGAGTATACACACCATACACAGATGCAATACCATACCCTCATACAACAAACACATTGCCTTCTAGGGGAAAAACCCTAAATTAAACATAACTTCTACCATCAGATCATCTGCCTAATAAACAACCCAGATTGACTAAGAAATTGCAATATTTTTCAAGGAAAATTTACATCTATTTTTAGCTTCAGGGGCATTGCCCCCGAAACCCCCCGGTAGGGGGGGGGGGGATCCAAAAGGTTTCTGTCGCCCCCCCTGAATGCCCTTGATGGCGATCAAATTATGGGTGGCATTGTTGCCCCATTAAGAACAGGGGTCCAACACAATGATACATCTAAATAAAGAAGATAATCAGGCTCCACACTCAACATGTTGGATTCATCTATTGGATATGGCTTAGTTAATGTTTGTTGGATAGTCTTGTGGATAAAGGAATGTATCATTGTATTCTATTTTGTTGAATCATTTAATGACAATCTAATAAGAAGAAGAACATGAAAGGGTTTTCCCCATATTGGATTTCACCCTGGTCTCTGACCAATCCTGGTGTATCTATGTGTGAATGCTTTTCTTATATTGTTCCTTTATGTTATGCTACATTGACGATGATATTTTTATTTCTATATATTTGCATATGTTGCTGAATTATTTGGTAAAAATGAATAAGGTTATGATGTTGTGGGGTGAATTTAATATGTAAATGAAGAAATTATTTTTCTAAAGAAAATAACAATATATCCCTAAGAAAAATTAACAATATGGATTCCAATGCTAGTATTTTGGCTAAGTGAGGTTTTTATTTTGATAACATAGGTCACAAATAAGGATTATATTACTGTTGTAACTTAGAAAATTTGTAGTGTTGATCATGTGCCAAATATTTCCATAGGTATTTCCTTTAGCAAAAATGAGTTGAATGTTGTATTTCTTGAGCCCTATATTGTGTCCAAATACTATTAAATGTTTCTATGGCTCAGTGTGTGTATTTTACACACATAATCACAAACATTGTATTGTTTTCTCTTGATGTATACGCTATTGAGAAAGAGTGAGTTGAGTCAGAATATGAAAGTGTGTTTATGATTCTGGTGGAGTCTAAGAGTTGATGTATTGGGAAGAGTTGTTAATGAACATGGATTTGAAAGTGAATATGCTTGTATGTGTCTATTGAGCATAAGTGTTTGAGAGATATTGATGGTGTATGTATATTGCTAGGGTTTGAAAATTTTGATCTTGTGCTACTGTTGTAGAGATGGAAGAGAAGTTTTTATTATTTTAGGTGCTAGTGTTGTTTGGGTGTGTATACAAAAGAGAGATCTTTATTGAATTTTTGTTGAGAGTATGGGTGAGATTATTGTTGCTTGTTAGAGCATTGCTTAAGGTGTTTCTAGGTTTTGGCAGCTTCAAGGTTTGTATTGCAAAAATGATTTTCCATTGAATGTATATGTTAAGGAGACAAAGTGTTGGCTATTCCATCTTGTAGTTTTGCATTAGTGTATTGATGATCATAGATACCATGTTTCCAAGGTTAGTATATAAAATGTCTCCAACATCTATGAGATTATTTTAGTGTTGTAAATGTTGACATTGACATCATATTATTCAGCCATAGCCCTTTTCCATTGATTTCAAAGGGGAGAGAGAGTGAAGGGGGATAAACTTTAGATGGGTTGAAGGCTTAGGTTTTGGTTGGCTTAGATGGGGTTTCCATCAATGACAAAGAGGGAGATTGTTGGTAGTAGTATTTTTTGGTTCGCATTGATGTAAACCTTGTGGAAAATGTTTTTGGATTGTATTGTTGGTATCTCATGCTTGCACGTGTTTGAAACAATGTTTGGAGGATGTTCACACTAATGATTACAGTTCTAGGTAAAGAGATTTTTTTTTCCCCAAATTAGGGGACGAATCGTGATTATGGTTTGCAAATCGACATTTGTTATTTATATAACCCAAATTTTCAAAGTATTAATAAAATTCGCAACCCATATTGTGTGTGTATAAACAACGCCTATGGAACTGCAAATGTAAAATAAAAATCACAAGCGTTCTGATGGAATTTAGTGTGAATGGAAGCATGTTGATAAGGTCCTATTTGATATGGTCATCGAGAGAAATGGAACATAGTTAATGTGTTGATTTGATCCAATTTAATGAGAAAAAAATTAGTATAAATATATTATGTCGTGGTTGGAACCTAGTTTAGTTTTTGTGAATAATGAAGTTGAATGAATATGCTTGTAGCAGTGATTAGAGCTAGGGTTAATGTTTACAAAGATTTAGTACATCATTGTAGTAGCCTTGTATTATGAAATTTTCTTATAATATACTACAACTAATGTTTGTGTTGTATGCCAGAGTGAGGGTTTTTACTTCTTTTCTACTATGGGGATATATTTTTTCCCTTAGAGTATGGTCGTGTGAGTGTTAGGTGTTATTGATATTGTTGATTACTAGAAGTTTGTTGTTATGTTATTGTAGCAGAAAATGACCTAGTATGAAAATGAATGAAATCATGGTCCATAGTGTTTGTGGAGGTTTGTACCTTCGGTAAGTTAGGGATTACTAAAATAGGGAGATAGGGATTCTTAGCTGGTAGTGGCCAACAAGTTGATATAGAGAGATTTGGGGCTTCCTATCTTGTACATGCCAATCAATATATTTTGAGGGAGTGGTTGCTCCTAGCTAGTGGAGGTTATAAAACTAATGTAAAAGAACATATTACAGATTAATGAGAAGAATAAAATCAAAGGAGTACATTGGTTTTCTTCCCCTTGAGGGTTTCCACCTAGAATCATGTATTGTGCTATTGGTTATCTAAGGGCGGATATGTGAAGATGGGTTACACTTTTGTGAGAATCGGGAGCGGAAATTTTTTTTTGGCAATAGTTCGGCCGAACCTTTTATAAATTTCGGCTGAACCTTTTATAAAGTTCGGCCGAACTATTTAATAGTTCAGCCAAACTTTCTTAGAAATTTCGGTCGAACTCGTGATTCCATTTAGATTGATGGCACACTGACGACGTGGGCAAACAGAATTTTTTCTGGAGATGGGAAAACCAGCAACAAAATTTTGAACGAACTTTGATTTCGGCTGAACTTTTACTTTTAAAATAGTTTGGCCGAACTAGTTTCTATAAATAAATCGCTCGCAAAGTTGATTTGTTTACCGGTCTATTTGTTCACGCGTTTTTCTGTCTGTGCTGTTGCTGGTCTGTTCGCACATTTTTGTCTGTATTGTTCCTCCCGTCCGCGCTGTTGGTTTGCGGCAACTTCAAGTGACTGCAATACCAGGCATTGGCATTCCTTTCGTTTCTATTACCGCAATCTGTATATAGCTTTGGTTTCAAATATTATAAGAAGGTTTTTGATATGGTTGAGAGAATGTGGAAAATAGAATCCAACACTCTGCAAGCCTTTGCATTAAAACCCGACAGTTTGGTCCTTTTCTTCTGGGAAACAGATCATTCTGCACATCAACGCAATAACAGTGATACTCACTCCACTCCACTGTAGAGTCGCACCGTATATTTACTATCTACTTAGACTTTTAGCAAATTAATTCTCGTAGTATTTTCTATATACTTAGACTTTCATTCCAATAAATCTTTTTGTCAGCCTTATCTATGCGGAACTGATAATATAATGGTGAAAAATTTCCCTTTATTCCATAGCTTTTATCCAATACGTGATTGGCGAAGTGGAAATGAGTCATGAAATAGTTGACATTCCTTTCATTTATGTTACCGCAATATGTATATAGCTTTGGTTTCAAATATTATAAGAAGGTTTTTGATATGGTTGAGATAATGTGGAAAATAGAATCCAACACTCTGCAAGCCTTTGCATTAAAACCCGATAGTTTGGTCCTTTTCTTCTAGGAAACAGATCATTCTGCACATCAACGCAATAACAGTGATACTCGCTCCACTCCACTGTAGAGTCTCACCGTATATTTACTATCTACTTAGACTTTTAGCAAAATAATTCTCACAGTATTTTCTATATACTTAGACTTTCATTCCAATAAATCTTTTTGTCAGCCTTATCTAAGCCGAACTGATAATAGAATGGCGACAAATTTCCCTTTATTCCATAGCTTTTATCCAATAGGCGATTGGCGAAATGGAAATGAGTCATGAAATAGTTGACATTCCTTTCGTTTCTGTTATTGCAATCTGTATATAGCTTTGGTTTCAAATATTATAAGAAGGTTTTTGATATGGTTGAGAGAATGTGGAAAATAGAATCCAACACTCTGCAAGCCTTTGCATTAAAATCCGACAGTTTGGTCCTTTTCTTCTGGGAAACAGATCCTTCTGCAGATCAACACAATAATAGTGATACTCGCTCCACTCCACCGTAGAGTCTCACCGTATATTTACTATCTACTTAGACTTTTAGCAAAATAATTCTTGTAGTATTTTCTATATACTTAGACTTTCATTCCAATAAATCTTTTTGTCAGCCTTATCTAAGCCGAACTGATAATAGAATGGTGACAACTTTCCCTTTATTTCATAGCTTTTATCCAATAGGCGATTGGTGAAATGGAAATGATTTATGAAAACATATTACAGATCATATTTATTATAAAGTATCAGAGATTTTTTTATATATATTGCATTATGTTTTTTATTCTGAAATATATAAAATACAATTCTTTTAATTAGGAACAAGTTAACAACAATCCTTATTATTTCCTACACTCCCTTCGTATACAATCTTTTTTAGTGGGAAACGATTTATTGATTTATCCCTTGCACTCTGTCGTTGAGGGCTAGAATATGGTAAAAGTGTTTCACTGTTAGTTATTTATTTTTTATTTATTTTTTTATAATTTTAAATTATAAAACTGACTTTTTAAATTATAGAACATATATTTTAATTCTTTTTAAAAATATATAAATATTTTATATTATTAGTATTTTTTGAAAAATATTAATGTATTTTTTAATATTTATAAATGTTTATGAAAATCATATCAACACATTGTTCACTTTAATAAATTTAAATATATAATGGTTTTTTATATTAATATATGTCTAAATGTATCTAAAAGTTATATGTATTTTTTTTAGGTTGGACAAGTGTAGATGTTTATCAATAAAAAAATTTGTTATTTAATAGTCAAGTTTTATAGTTATTATAATGAAATAGTTTCTCACAACAAATTTGATAAAATAAGTGAAATCTATATAATGAAGATTAATTTGTATTTAAGTTTTAGATCTATTAATAACTAAATTTCTATTTAAATGAATAAAATAATCAAATGTAAGAAATAGAAAACTTAATGAAACAAAATGTAAGAAATAGAGAACATAATGAAACACACACATACATATCTACAATCAACACAATTATTTTCCTAGGAAATCCTTATGGGAGACAAGAAACCCTAAAAAGTAATGATGCTCTACTCCTTTTTCCCTAGGAAATCCTTATGGGAGAAAAAAAACACTAAAATGTAAACATGCTCTACTCTCTCTTTTCTGGTATGGAAAATATGTAAGTACAAAGAAATAGGTAATCTCTCTAGAGTTAGCTAAGACTTTTGGCATGTAAGGTTGCTATAAAACCTTAACTTCATACATTTTTCTCTCTAAGTTCACACTCCTAGTTGTATTTTCAACTATGGAACAAAATACAATAACACAAAATGGAATTATTATTCCTCCTAGTGGCCAAGTATTTAACATAGCATGATAGCCAACTAGGTGTAAGATTTGACTCTGTTAACCATTAACGAGGTTTGTGATTTTAGAACTTTTAGAGTCCTTTTAAAATTCCACATGTACCTAGATTTCTATACATGAGTAATGGGGCTAAAATGAAATTCTCTCGTACCATGGTGGTCAACATGATAGGTCAACTTACTAAAGGCATAAATTTTGAATGAACTTCATTTGATGTTTTTCTTGCACCATTGGATATGTCTTTAAGTGTAGAACAATGGTCAAGGTTTCGGCACAAGGGATAATCATTTGACCCCAAGAAATGTCATTTAATACCTCAAAATGACTCCAAAAGGTTTTAAACCCTAATTCTCCACCCACCATTAAAATGACCCTACAAGTTGATTCTTTCATTTTTTTCACTAGATATAAGCATCAAAATATATGACAAATAATATAATTATCCAATATAGATCATTATTTAATAATTTGTTAAAATTATGAGTAAGAAATATACATCATGGAATTTAAATAGCGTTAATTCATTGAGCACCCTTGTACATTCCTTGTTGGTACTTTGAAAGTAATACGTTTTGAAAAATAATTTGTTTATGGATTCTATTTTCCACATTCTCTCAACCATATCAAAAACCTTCTTATAATATTTGAAACCATCTATACAACTTTTCATTGGTTTCAATAGGAATTAACATATTGAAATATTAATTGTATTTATGTCTTGTGTGCTAAGGAAGGGAGGTCGTGAACCTTATGGGAAGAGATAGTATTTTTTGAGTTAGGAGGGATACTTTTTATGAGATAGAATTAATTTAAAATGCTTATTAAGATTATGTTTTCATAATACCCTTAATTTAATTAATTATTATCTCTTATTAATATTTGTCGACAATTTTTTTCAGTTCCACTAAAATTTTGAAATCAATGATTGGCTTAGTGCATATGGCCCTACCTAGGACGTGAAATCAGTGATTGGTGTATTTCCTTTGGTTCTTGAAGTTATTCAACTTATACACAATGATATTGCGGCAAGAATTATTTTCATATATTGACAACCATAGGTGAATTAATGATAAGGTGTCATTTTACTACCCTTTGGGGTTTTAGCCCACAAAATTGGTTCTTCAACTTAAAATTAAAATAAATTTAAAACCATAAAGAACTATGTGGGGTACAAGACATCATCGAAAATACATTTTCGAGGAGAATCTAACTAGAATGATTAGGAGATAGGAGACCACAAATTTTCATGCCAAATTTGCTGAAAAATATCAAGGTAGCTATTGGTGCTTCTTGGGTTGACATCAATGACAACCACCTATCAACATTTATAACCAAAGAATAAACCAATAATCTCTCAATTGCATATAGTTATGCGATGGTCCAATCCTGCAAGGCCACGAGGCAATATTTATATGGGTTCAACGTAAAAAACCTTATGTTATAACCAATGAAAAAACCAATATTTTCTTGATTTCATATGGTTATGTGATGATGTGATCCATGCAAGGCCACATGGAATTATTTCATGGGTCCATGTCATGAATTTTCATAGGTCCATGTGGTGCCATGTGGTGCCATGTGATTGGCCCACTTGTGGTCCAATAAACATGTCAGTGCCACTTCAATGTGTACTCAACTGCCATGTGTCACATTCAACCTGCACACATGTCCAATCAGGTTTCCAACATGGCACTAATTCATAAGCAATTGTACCTACAATTTCAGCTCAAGTGTACCATGTGTCCACTCCATAGACTGCCATGTCACCTTTGGCTATTGAATTTTGTATGTTTTGATTGAAACTTTGAGTAAGCATAACTTTCGCATCTGAGCTTGGATTGAGATGTCATTTGCATCACATTGGATTCCTTATAGCAAACTCTTTGATCTAGTTAAGGTTTCATTGCAATTTGAGGAATTGTTTCTTTATCCATTAGGGATCCTCCTAGTTCAACAAGAGTGGTTGCATTCATTTAAATTCATTTTTAGAGTGGATGTCTAGCTAATATACATAATTAGGAATAATTTTTTATAACCCTATTTTCCACTCCATTATAGTGAGAGAGACCCAAGTTCAACATACCTCATTTGTTGGCAAGAAGGCATCCCCTTTCGCCCTTTATTTTACTTACATGGGTATTAAAAGGGAGTTAGAACATATTAAATGGCTGATATTACATAATTGAGTAATTTTTCATAATTATTTTGTCACAATTTCATAATTATGAAATAATAATATTTCATAATCGAGATAATTGAGAAAAAATTTCCAGAGTTTATCATTCCTAAGGAGATCAAATTGAACAACTTCCATAGTTTTTCATTCCCAAGGAGATCAACTCGATCTGCTTGTCTATGAGTTGGTTATGGGTGAATTAATGTGGAATTTTCCTAACTTATCTAGCCTATCCAGGTGTTCAAGTATATTTTCCCAGAGAGAGAAAAAGGCCTATATAAACTAGTCATGTAAACGGGAAAGTAGATCTAGTGAGTTAGATATAGTGCGAGATCTTTGTCCATTTGTTGAAACTATCTTTTCTAGAGGTGGAGATGAGGATTACAAGTGGAGTTCTGGGCAGGACTCACGAACCGACAGCTCCTTGTGATTGAGAAATTCAGATCACAATAGGTTTGATTTATTTTTTGTATTTTCACTCACATATTTTTTTTCTCCTCATATTTTACAGTCATTTTATATAGGATTTTGGTGCACACCTGCATGAAAACCTCCTTCAATAGAATGGCAACCATAACAGAGAGATTTTAGATAGTCACTTTTATTGGTTTTTTTAGAACTCTCTTTATAGTTTACCATTATTTGTATCTCAATTTAGGTATTCATTAAGCTCTAGCCCATAATGGTGAAGCCACATTTCCTATAAATTTTCAATCATTATGATTTGTATCATTCCCAAGAAATTGTGTACTTGTTTCATAATATCATACATTCTTGAATGGCATTCCCTTTAATAGTCACATGATTGAATTGTTCATATGTGAAACATGCTCATGTGACTTTGACACTATGAATTGAAAAATGGATGAAACCCTTGGGAGATTCACATTTTTGGAAAGGTTTTTTTTGTTGGATAGTCGGTGTTAACATTTAATTTTTCCATAATTACAAATTTATTCATTTTTTTACTTAACATTTAGTTGCTAAAAGTTGAAGAATTTATGTTGGTAAATAATTAATTACCTATTTAAATCATTTACCACTTTTGGGTTTTTCGTTTTCGTGGTTTCATTCATAATTTCACTTTTTTGCACTGTCAATTTCAATTTTTCACACCACATGTGCACAGTAAAAGACCTAAGGTCTTTCCCATACCAAAGTATGTTCTTAAACATGTTTTCTTGGTGATATGGGTGATTTAGAAATGATTGGGAGAGCCAAATTCCTCATTTAATACACAATATATGCCACTAAGCCAAGAATTTTATATTCAAATGACTTTTAATATAACCAACTAAATCCTGCAAAAAAAGAATAAAACAATTTATGTTAGGGTTGTGGATTTAGGCATTGAAACAACACACCATGATATTTCAAATTTAAAAATAATGGTTTGAGTCCTAGGTAGCTTAGAATCCTATCTAGAGGTTTTTTTTCAAAATAAGGATGCACTCCCATTTGATTCTCATGATTAGGTTGTAATCATGAGGCTCTCGCTCAAGAGTGGACCTTCCCAAAATCTTGTGACATCTTGTCACAAACAAAACCATCAAATTGAAAAACACATCATGCAAGAAACATAGCTCGCTGAGATATCATTTTTCTCCTTCAAAGAAAAAAAATTCACATCATGTGAATATCTCCATGTACTCTTACATATTGGTGTACAAAACCATCAACCAAACACAAGTCGAAAAAACATGCCTCTTCAAACAACTGACTCTCAAGTCAAATAATAGCTTGTAAAAATTTCTATTTTTGTTGCATCTAAGTGTGTCAACATAACTCTACATTCAACATCTTGCTTCATGCAACATGCACCATACTTTTAATTTGAAAAGAAATTCATGAAACATCAAAATACATGCAAGGCCTTAATTGGATAAGAAATCTAACCATCCCTTACCAAACCATTTCAATGGCGCTTCTTTCAGATGCACTTCATCATGTGAATCATCCTGACCCTCATCGATTATGGAATCCTATTTTCCATTATTGTCAATATCTCTTTCCACCTTCTTCAAATGTCGTGGATGACTTGTTGGATACAAAGTCCAACACTTGTCTACAAGGTGACCTTTCTTATGGCAATGAGTGCAAAACAATTGCATCTTATTTTCAACATCATTTTCCTTGTCCAATGGGCCTTTGAATTTTTGCCTCATTTATTTAGAAAGTTTCATGTGCATGGATATATTCTTCCAACATATATAAACATTATGATTATTCAAACCACAAAAGGAACATGCAAACTTTTCCAAATCTTATGTGAATATTTACCATGTTTATCATAATCAAAAGCAATTTGATTAAAGGCAGATTTATACCTTGAACATTCACCTTTGTCGCCTTCTTGAGGAGGTGAATTTGATGAGGTAGTGGCTCTTCTCGGAATACTAGCAATGAATTCAAAAACTTTAGAGCTTTCAACATCCTCTTCTTTTACATTCTCATTAGCTGCATGATTATTAACATCTTCTTGCAAAGTGGGTGTCAAAATTTTCCATTCATCATGAACACAAACTTCACAAGCTTGAGGTAATGAACATGAAATGAAATTCCTTCTTGGAACAGCTTCATGTGCCTCCTTGGCTTTGGAGCATTCTCCATCATGTTTTCCATAACCAAGACCCAAATAATTAGGCCTTTCCTCAACAACATTTGGCTCAACTATGCCGTGTACATGCTTTCCTTTAAAACTTTACTTTCATAGCCCATTTTCATCAAAAAATTGGACCTTATTCCTCTAGTGTGTCTCTCAAAAGCACGTACACATTCACTTTGAGAGGAAATTGAAGACAAACTTGAATTGCATACTTCTTTTTCATTCACATACTTGGCTAAGGCTTCCTTTGCATCATAGAGTTGAATCTCCATGTCATGCATCCTTGCTTGGTTTTCATTTGCAATATGGAGTTGAGTCTCCATCTCATGCATATTTTCAAGAATTTCTTTTTTCTCCTCATTCTTGGAAATCAACTTCTCTTGACGGATAATGTTCTCCCTATTATCTTCATACATCTCTTGCACCATATCATTCATGATGTAGAGCTTCTGCAACATCTCCTTATCAAATATTTTTGTTAAGGAAGACTGATTAAAAGAGATACTCGATGAAGCTTCCATCACACTTGTAATGCATAAAAAGTTTCTTTGTCATGATTTTAGAACTGAGCTCTCAATATTGACTTTCTCTTCACACACATAAACTTGCACACAACTAAAATCTCCTTGCATAAATACAAAAACCAATAGCTAATTCTTCTAGCTAACCTTGACTAAATGAGCTAAATTGTACTTTGATACCAACTTGATTTGAATATGGAAAAACTAGTTTTGTTGTGCTATCTCCCTCATCAGTTAAATAAAAATGTGTTTAGGATTGTCTAAAGTTATCCAATTGTGAAGGGGTTTATGTGTCAAGCTTTAAGTGTATTTTGTGAGAAATTTATGAGTTAATTAGCTTTTAAAAACTCATGTACAACAAATAAAATGAAAAAAAAACACACAGCATACACATTACATAATAGCTAATAATGAATTTCACCCCTCTTGGGTTACATCTCCATCAGTCTGCTTCAACTGGCTAGGACCTCTTGGGATTAATGGTCAAATGTCTGATTACATGCACCTACAGTGCTCCAATGGATTTTCAGCTTGCTCCATTGGCTTCAAAATACCCAAAAGCCTCAAAATAAACTATTCAATCTCTGGAAATGGTCTTCAGCTGATCTAGGCATGACCTCCTCCCTTGGTGGCCCTAGGCTTCTGTAATCTTCAAAGTGGGAAAATCACTTTTAGAAGTGCTCCAATACCTATACAACCTATACCATCATGTTAAGACCCCCAAAATCATCTAAGAATGACTCTTCTTGAGCCAAAATTGGTTGAAATTAGAAAAATTTATGCTTCCTTCAATTTTCCCTATGAATCTCCACTAAAACTAGGGAAACTCTAGTTAGCACCACAAAATTCTAACATTATTTGATATTGTTAATGCCTCTAGTGTTTACTTCTACAAGTTCTATAGGCAGAGTCTATAAAGGGATAGGTAGCCTTTGGATCTCATCTTTTATGAAAGGTGACATATCCAGTAAATGCCCCTACAGTCAATCTCTAGAATGTATCTAAATAGAAGTTCTTCATTTTAATATCCATAAAACACAACAAATTTAAGGTAAACTATGTACATGTGTCATTTCTCCCACAAACTAAAGGCTTCCTCTAATATCAATAAAACACAACCACTTTAAGGTAAACTGTGTACATGTGTCATTTCTCCCACAAACTAAAGGCTTCCTCCCATTAATTTTAGATGTGAACTCTACCATAAACTCTTTAAGTCAAAATTTAAGATAAACAATGCACATGTCATTTACCTCATGATCTTGTGTCATTTTTCTCATGCATTTGCAATAAATTTCGATTTAATATATATATTTTTAATGAATTTGTTTTTTTTCAGGGATAAGAAAACCATTAAATATGGTTGAAAAATGGAAATTATGCATAGAAGTTTCTTGCTATACCAATCCAGGGAAAGTAGTGATTACATATGTGCTTTCCAATATTGCGACTAGCAAATTCATCCAAAGGAAAATGAATATACCGGGAAGAACAACAAACAACGAGGCATATTATATTGGATTGATAGAAGGCTTGGGAACAACGATGAAGTATGGATCAAATGGAATTGTAGTTTTCACCAATTCTGAACTTGTGTGCAACCAGATGAATGGTGTGTTCCAAGTTAAAAAGGAGAGGCTAAAAGAACTGCATGGAATAGCAAACAATATTATTAGCCAATTTCAATTTTTTAGTATAAGACATTGTACAAATTTGAATAAGATGTCTGCTGATCTATTGCGTGGGGCAATGCCAATTCATGGTTCATCTATCAAAGGTGAATTAGAATTATATAGATAAATTCCAATGCAATATTAATCTCTCAAAGATGAATTGGTTTTGAGATGCTCTTCTTCAAAAATTCAAGATTCATCTCTCAAAGATGAATTAGTGTTGGGACGCTCCCCTTCAAAATTTATTGATGGTCATTGTAACATATCTTGGATATGTTTGTGTTGTGTACTTATAAATGTGTCTTTTTTAATGACCATGTGTTTTTTCAATTATATACGAAGTGTGCTCCCACCACACCATGTAAAGTGCAACTTGGTGAACTTCACATTTGCAACAAGTGAACTTCACGTTTTTATAAAATTAAAATGCAGGGACTTCAAGAAATTTTTGTTTAAATGGAGTTTCACGCTTATTTTTTAATGACCATGTGTTTTTTTCAATTTTATACCAAGTGTGCTCCCACCATGTAAAGCGCAATTTGGTGAACTTATCATTTTTATAATTTCTTTTTTGCTTAAATTGAGTTTCACACATCAATTATTGCTTTGAAAGTTGTGTTCTACATAATTTGTGTACACTAAATTACAAATTGATTTTCTGAAATCTATTTTGTGTAAATTTCCAGCAATAGATATATATATCATGGAGGATGAATGAAAAAGATCAACTGAATCCCATATGAGGGTTAAGGGATCGGGGGATATTCACAGTATTTAAATATAATCTTAAATCTCCATACATGTGTGTACATATGGAATTGATTTTTTATTAACTTTGTGAGTTTAATTATTTGTTAATCAGTTTCATTTTTTAATTTTTAGGAGGTAAGAGGAGAAGGGTTTCTAATCTATCCATGGAGCGTACCCATGGTTCACCCAATTGTGGTATGGTTCACGCAATTTAATCAATGAATATGTATATGTATTTATATGTACACATGAATGTATTTTTCAATTGATTATAAATTCGTATTTGTTTATGAAGCTTCTCTCTCGTCTCGAGAGGTTGGTGGTGGTTCAAATCCACTTAGAGGGCCATCAATGAGTGGTAGCAGGTTGCGTGAAGGGGGTGATATTTATTCCCTCGAAGGCCAATCAACAGTTGCTGGTTATCAGTAGGGTCATTTTGGGTCTGGTTCTCAACAGGGTCGTTCTAGGTCTAGTTCTCAGCAGGGTCATGTTGGAGAAGATGCTAACCAACAATGTCAAGGTTGCCATCAATTTCAATATTTTTTTCATTAAATTTGTACAACTTTTTTTACATGTGTTTTTTCTAATATACGAAATTATATATATATTGATGCAGAGGCTGAAAATGTTCCAACTAGTGGTCAAAATAGATGCAGGGTAGACCGCTACATTCAAGAAGAAGGTTTTCTACCTAGCACAACTTATCCGGCCAACATTACAGATATACCGTGGGAAACAAACATGGCACAATGCACCTTACAAAGGTGTGAAAAAATTCATGCAAAATTGCAGAGAGATCTCATGGCTTTGACTCTACCTGCTGAGAGTCGACAAAGCCTTGAAATAGTTACACATTCATTGGGAAAAATTGTAAATGTGTACAAAACTCTTGGGCCAATGACTGATACATTTGTATAAGTGATGAGAAAGAGAATGGAAACAGTAATGGGTCCAGATAAATGGGAGGATGTAAAACAAAAATTTACAAAAGATGTGGCCAAGTCAATGTTTAATTTCAAGGAAGGGCCAAAAAGAAAAATGTTGAAGGTGCAATATTTCAAGCACCCAAATATAGCTCGCTATTTGTATGATAGGCACCTTGCGGCCTATGGAAGGCTCCCATGGAACGACGAGGTTCCTATTTATTTTGAACAAATGTTTTACGCAAAAAAAATTTTGGGTATGAAACCCAACTTCAATGACCTTCCGTTACAATTTTTTGGCCCAGGGAAAGGTTTATTATATAATCGTAAGGGCGCTAAGAAAGATGTGGAGTTGCCTCACCCTGAGCTGCCATTGGTGAGTCGACCTTTTCAGGTCGAAACTCTGCAGTAAGAGATGGATGTGACTTCTCAAATAAGTCGAGAAGCAAGGGATGTTATGATCGAAAATGTTTACAGCGGATTGGGTGGAGTCGATGTTTGTTTAAATCGACAAAGAGCACGTGAAAATGCACGTGCCAATTTTGTGTATTGTACAGATGAAGAGATTGACAACATGAATGTTGAAGATATCCGAATATATGAAAAAAATTGTCGCAATGGTTTGCAAGACCTAATTCTTCATGAGGAAAGAGGGCACCGGAACGGTATGTGTTAATGACCTTAGGGTTTGAAATTATTTTAACATACATATACATGTGTACAATTTGTAATAAATACATGTGTATGTACATGTTGTTGGGGTTCCCATGTTTTGGCCAGATTGGCAAGACAAAAAGATGAGACAACATCAGAACCACTTTCAGACCTTGGGATCTAGCCCTCTTGGGTCCAGAGAGGGATCTCTCTAGTTTGAGCAAAGGTTTATGTCTATGAAGCTCAAAGTTTAAGATGTTAGGCTAGTTATAGGCACGAATTTGTTTGTTTTGGTTGCTGGTTATTAGGAAAGAAGGGTTCAATTTAAGACCAGGATGAGCAAAGAGGGATAAGGCAGAGGTGAGATATTCCAGGAAATATTCAAAACCATTGGGCAATGGAGTTAGGGAAGGATTTTCTCGCTACTCAATAGGCAGGCTTTCAATTGGGCTAGTCATCTGAAACATAGGATCTTCAAGATGATTATGTGGTGTGGAAAGTAGGAGGGGAGGAGATAACACAGATTCGGAGCACAGAGTTACAAATCAGAAGGTCGTACAAGGATCCTAGTGGACAGGGCTAACTCTAATCGCCAATGTTCCCAAATCTTCCAACTAAATCAATAACAAGAAACATCTAAGAACTGAATTCATTTAATTCATACATCAGAGAGCACGCAATAACATCCACTACACTGGTTAAACCAATTGAAATCATTTCTCAGATAATACATTCAGAAGAGAAACATAAATGGCAAGGAGAGCAGGAACATAGGGTACCTAACAAGGGTAAATCCTATGCCAAATTTCTGATGCAAGCCAGTAGAAACAGAATGAAATGAATGTAAACACAAAGACAGGAAAACATCACCGCTGCTTCAGGTCAGGATCCAAAGAAATGTGATTTTCATATTAAACATCAATACCAATCGAGTACAACAATGCCAATAGTCGAATACTCAGTCTGAAAACATCTCCTTCAACCTATCTTACAATCTTTACATAGAGACTGTGTCTCAAAAGAAACTACTTGCAGTTCTTTGATAACTGATCAACAACCATTACAGTGAGTTCTTCATGAATTTATAGCTCTGGAGGAGCAGAGGAGGTAGATGGAGAACTAAATGCAGTATTAAACTCTTGAAAAGAAAGGGGGCCGAAGCCCATTCTATATAAATCCTGCGCATTAATCTCTGGTGTTCTTTGGGTGAACAAATGATCTTCTTCAGACTGTAGATTACTCTGATATGACTCTAATGTGTTCTGGCTGCAGTACTGTGTGTTGCTATTGGTGAATAAAAAAAAGATAAATAAATGACAAAGAAATCTGCCATAGTGATGAAGTAAATTCTCTGATAGTACTGGGGCTGTTCCAGGGTAGAAAATCTTTCCACAACACGACATAGATCGAATGCGGTATGGGCGCTCTATCCTTCATGGAGGAAAAAACATTATGCTGCTGTATAAACCCTAATATGCCTTGATTTCTGCGTGCTGTACCTTTGCATAATCTATGGGGTCTTTGATCTGGTGCTTTGCCTCTAAACTGTTGTATTAAAGCTCAAAACCCTCAACTCTGAATGCTAGAATCTTTGATTATAAGTTGGTCTTTCTCCACGACTTCATAAATGTCTTGATTTGCAAAATATGGGCTTTAATGGCGCCAGATAGATTCCTTGCGGAGATTGAACTGTCCTTGGGTAATATTCATGACGCCATGACCATATCCGGGCATTTCCATTGTAGTACCAGCTTCCATATTTAAATCTTCCTGCATAGCACGCTACCAAAGTAGTACATATTGAACCATGGCATTTCTTCGCCTCTGATAGCCCTATAAAAACATGAAACTAGTTATGAAAACAATGGCTGGGAGCGGATGATGTGGATGATAGTGGGGCTGCGGAGAAATGGCGGAAAATTTCTGTGGAATGGTGGAGAACAAAGATGGCGCAGGTTGGTGGAATGCAGAGGAGATTTAAATGAAAACCTTAATAAACCCGACCCATGAATAGATATATGGAACAGGAGGGCGGATGTATGGCAAGACACATGGAGGTGACGTGGCGGGACCGGGTGGCGACTGAAGAGTCAACAGCAAGAAGACAATCCTGGACCGTCGGATTTGAGAGGAGATCGATGGTGGGAAACATGGTAGAGGGCAGTGGAACAGTGGGCCAGGGGTACGGTGATCATGGCTTAAAACCCGTGCAACTCCGTCAAGCGATGACCGTTGGATGGGCAAAGGTATATCTGATGGCTCGTACGAATATCGCTGCGCGTCACATGCTGAACGTTAATGCGTGATGGGAGGGCATTTTTGCCATCGTACAGGAGACAGGTGTCGAACTTTGTATGGAATCGATGGGCAATGGAGAAATACCGCCCAACCCCCATTAACGGTGCAATGAAAACCAGGTTGTTTCATGGTATGGCGTGCGGTGGGGACCACAGTGGCGGATACACTCTGAACCGTTGATCTGGTGGTGAATGGACGGCGATTGCGTGATCAGTGGTTTGAACGGGTGAATCACGAGCACTGCAGGTTTAAACGGTCGCTGTTCGATCTATATGGATCAACGATGGAGAAAGTGTCTGATAAATATATGGGACCAGTGCCTTTGGGGCTAGCGCTCGGTTACAACACTGGGTTCTGTGGGAGGAAAAGGTGCGGGGGCTAGCGGAGAAGGGGCTGAGGCCTATTATATGGTTCGAAAGTTGGTTTTTAACCCTTTTAATGCATTTTTAGGCTTGAGGAGGGTAACGATAGAGAGATGGAGGGGAATTTTGAGGAAACAAAGGGTAAGGGTAGGATTTAAAGGGGGATTTGGGGAAAGATTGGGATGGAAAGGGGACTTTGCAAAGGGGAATAAAGGGGCAACATGGAGAGTTATACAAAGGAAAATTTATCAAAGGCATAGGTAAGGAGACTTCAAGGATGATGTGTCTTCAGGGGTGATGCATTCCTTGAAGGCTCAAAAACAATTTACCCCCTACTTTGCTTTTGCCAAAAATTTATAGGGGGGCTAACAGTGGCTCCACATGGGGATGGCTTCTTCTTGAAGGAGTCAAGAATTGAGAGAATAGATCTATGGATAAGGCCAGTTTCCTGCTGCTTGGCACATCCCTTTTTCTTTGATCGGCTACCACAATATGAAGACATTACATCAGCAGAAAAACTTTCCCAACAAACTACCTACCCATCCTACAATCCTAGCATTTCTTCTTGGGTGCATTTGAACTAGCAGACCCTTTTCATCATTTATTGTTACAAAAGAAAATAAACCTATTCTATTTCTACCCTTATTGCTCCATGAGACCAGATTAGACTGTTGATCTCATATTTTTCTCTACCTAGTCTAATATCTGTTGGGATTAAACTGTCCAGGAGATTTCTTCTCTACATTCTAAGACAGGAAATTGAAAAATAGCCAAGCCAGGATTAGACTGTCTGACTTGCTGTGGGTCCAAGGCATAAAGACAGTTTCACATGGACAAAATTTGCAGAAAACTGAAAACAAACTGTGAAGGCTTGAGATCTGGAACGTGTAGTATCCTTCTTTTCTTTTTGTGACTCAAGTTTTGAGCATGTAAGAGTCACTTCCTTTTCTTCATTTCAGCTCTGGTTTTGAGCATGTTAGAGCTGATTCTTTTGCACATCATAGGTTCATATTTTAAGCATGTCTGAACCTCTCCCTTTCTCTGTTTTTTTTTTTTTTTTTTTTTGAAGCATTTTTACTTTTTTTTTTTGAAAATAAAAATTGCAATGGTATGTACAATGGAAATGGAGACTGGAAATTGTAAATTAGCAGAAGTAATGTTTGAGCATCCTGCCATTGACAGGACCCCCAAACAGCTCAACACCATCTAAGTCTTGTAAGAAGAAAGCATTGGGACCCACAGTGGCCTGGATGAGGTATGGACCTTGCCACAAACTGTCAAATTTGTTGTGCTTTCCTTTATCCTCTCTTCTCGAATCCCACTTCAGAATCTTATCTCCAAATTTGAAATCAACAGCTTTGGTTCTTTTGTCAAACAATTTCTTTATATTCTCCTGAACTTTCACTGCTCTGTTGTAGACCTCTTCCCTTGTTTGCTGAAGATGGATTGATTGGTTTATTCTCCTCACCATATTATCTTCTTCCGATTGGATCTCCTGGACCATCTTGATCACTGGTATCCCAAGTTTGGTAGGGAATACTGCTTCTGTTCCATAGACCAGCTGGAATGGTGACATGCCAATGGAATTCTTTGTTGTAAGCCTATCAGCCCACAAAGCATGTACTAGCTTGTTATGCCACGATTTTTTGTTCTCTTCCAACAACTTTTTGATGATGATCACCAGGTTCTTGTTTGACGATTCAGCTAATCCATTACCTTGAGGGTAATAGGAAGTTGAATGACCAAGTGCTATTTGGTACCTATGAAAAAAATCAATCATCTTTTTGGATCCAAAATCAGTAGCATTATCAGTGATTATTTTCCTTGGGAAGCCAAACCGAGAGATGATATGACTTTCTAGGAAACTAATGATGACTGAATCTGTGGCATTCCTAGTGGGCACAACCTCTATCCACTTAGTGAAATAATCTGTGGCTATTAGGATCCATTTTTGTTGCGCAGAAGAAGCGGGATGAATCTCCCCTATGAAATCTAGGCCCCATTGTAGAAAGGGACCTTCAACAGTGATGGGCTGTAGGGGTAAAGGGAGGAGTTTTCTTTTTCCTTCAAAGATTTGGAATTTGTGGTAGGCAACTATCATTTTATGGACATCATTGAAGAGTGTGGGACAATAATAGCCAGCTCTGAGTGTTTTGTTTGCAGTGGCTTTCCAACTCAGGTGGCCTCCACATTTTCCAGCGTGGAATTCTTATTTAACCCTCTCTGCCTCATTTTCAAGAAAACATTTAAGCAATAGGCCATTAGGATTCTTCTAGTATAAGTTTTCATTCAAGATGCAGTAATTTCTGGTTTTTAGCTTTAAGAATCTGGCCTTGGTCTTCGATAATCCGGGAGGGGCATTGAGGTGTGTAAGTACATAAAGAATTTCGAAATACCAAGGAGAGCTCTGAAATTCTTCCTTAATAGTGAGATCAGGAAATTCTTGTTGTTCATCCAAGGTATTTATCATGTTAATGTCTAGGGCTTGTAGGTTTGATTTAGCCATTAATTTAGCTAAGCCCTGACCTTTAATCAGTTTGGTGGGTTTTATCTCAAGGTCATACTCTAAGATCACAGCTATCCATTTGCCCCTTTTCCCATCTGGGTCTTGGGACAGTATATCTTTGACTATGATGTTGGGCACATAAGCTATAGTGTGAGAATGCAATATGTACACCCTGAAGTCTTTCAAGGCCTTAATCAGAGCATAGGCATGTTTCTCCATGATGTTATATTTCAAGGGTGCATCTCTGAGTGCCTTGCTAAAGAAGGCAATTGGCTGTTCCATTCCCTCTGTGTTTCTCTGCAGCAAGACTGCAGCCACTGTATGCTCAGAGGCGAATGAAAAGATCAAGAAATATTTGGAGAAATATGGGCTGATTAGGACGAGAGCTTGGGTAAGTGAAAGTTTCACTGATTCGAAAGATTGTTTGGCTCCTATAGTCCATTTAACTCCTGCACCTTTCTTCAGCATGTTAATCATAAACCTCCTAAGGAAGTTAATATTCCCAATGAAAGACTGTAATTCCTTGATGTTTATGGGATTTGTGATCTATAGTATTCCCTCAACTTGCTGTGGGTCTATCCTGATTCCCTTCTTGGATATAATGTGGCCAAGGAGTTTACCCTATTGTAGCCCAAAGACAGTCTTTTTAGGATTCAGGGAGAGACCGAACCTTCTGCATTTTTCAAACACTTTTCTCAGATGTTTTAGGTGTTATTATTCAGTCTTGGAATATACTATTATTTCATCTAAGTAGATAACAATGAAGTGCGCTATCTCATCTGAAAATGCTATGTCCATCGCTCTTTGGAAGGTGGCTCCCGCATTCATCAATCCAAAAGGCATATTCACATACATGAAGGTACCCCATGGAGTGGTAAAGGCTTTTTTGAGTTGGTCTTTTGGGATTACTAAGACTTGGTTATATCCGAAGAAACCATCTAGCAGGGAAATCCTCTTAGAACCTACTACCTTATGAAGAATATGTTCCATTTTAGGCAAAGGGTAATTGTCCTTGAGTGAGGCTCTATTAATATTCCTGAAGTTTATACACAATCTGATTTCTCTTGTCTTCTTCCTCACAGCCACTAAGTTTGATACCCAATCAGAGAACCTCACAGGCACAATTATACCTACTTCATACATCTTCTTGATTTCTTTCTCTACTGCAGGCAGTTGTTTAGGATTGATCTTACGAAGCTTTTGTCTGAAGGGCTTCTGATTTTCTTTCAAGGGTATTTTGTGTTGGATGACATCTGTGTCATAGGCCTTTAAGTCCTCATAGCTCCATGCAAACACATCAATGAATTCCTTGAAAAGGTCAATGTATTTCTTCATGTCTGCAAGTAAAGAATTAGCCAGTTTAATCATTTTGGGCTTCTCCTCAGTGCCTATGTTGCATTCTTCCACATTAGAGTCTGCATGTTCTATAGTGGGCTTTTTTTCCACATCATCAAAGTCGAAAAGGTCCTCTAAGGGTGCCAGGCCTCTGGGTATATTCTTATCTTTGGCCTGCATCACCTCCATTTCCTCACTATCTGCGTTTTCACATTTGCGGTCTGGGTTTCCAGTCTGTTCATCTAAAGAGTTTATTTCTATGTTACAGGGTGTTTCTTCCTCATCTGAGGACTCATCACTTAGGCAGCTATGGTCAGATTTAGAGTCTGAATCAGAAAAATCAAACTCGTTTCTGCCTACCAGAAAATCTTCGATATGTTTATCACCTTCAAAGACCTGCCAATATTTTTCGTTGTCTGGCATAGCAGGTCTAAATTTAGTCTGAATGATGATTTTCTGGTCACTGGGAGTCTTGGGGTAGGAACTGGCTAGGCAAGCTAATCCATTTGCAATGACATTTTGACTCCTAGGAACGAACCCTAATTTGTATTCAACAAACGTTTTCAGTAGATCTATGGTGCCATTCGTATATGCTCTCAGCCTAGGATGGTTTGCTGTGTATTCCCCGTTTACCTGTTTTATCACCAGCTCAGAATCTCCCTGCATGGCTATCCTACGGGCTCCTAATTTTCTCAACAGGTTCAACCCTAGGATAAGGGCCTCATATTCTGCAACATTGTTTGTGCATTTGAAGTGCAGGTTGCAGGCATGACTCTCTGCGTAATTATTCTCTGTGTTATGAATCCACACTCCTACCCCAGCAGTTCTTCTGGTGCATGACCCATCGAAGTTCATCACCCACAGGGGTTCATTTTCATTTTCGTTATCTCTCTTTTCCCTATGGCTGGGTTCACCATTAGTTTGCTCTATAGGGTCTGTACTGGGCTATGGATTGATTTGTTCCTCGTGAAATGTATGAGTTTCAGGGATCTATTCAGATGGTTGTTTATGCTCGGTTTCTTGTTCACTCGGAGTTAGGTCTCCACCGCATATCCTACAGGTTTCGTTGCGGTTTTCTTCTTCGTTGTCCTCTAAATCCAAAGCAGCCATTATGTTAAAATCCATGGCCTCTGCCTCTCAGTTTTTTTTTCTATCTTCAGACCCTGACTCTTCTAAGGATTCATCATTGCAAAAGATGAAGGATTCAAGGTCTGTATGTACAGAGTAAATTGGTGAATTTTCTGGTTTTTCGGGGTTACTGACTAGGAATTTCATCTGTGTCTCCCTATACAATTTTATAAGTTGGCCAAAGATTAGGATTGTGGCATATGAGCCATCCATCTACATTGTACCATGCAGCTTGGCTCCCCATGATCTTGATAGTAGCATGCCATACTTGGGTGGCACATCTTCCACCATGACATCCATGACCATGTATTTAACTAGGATTTGAGTTAAGCTCACACACAAGTCTTTGATTAGGCCTAGGAATTTTACTCTGCTAGAGTCGAAAGAGTATAAATATTTGTAGGGTTTGGTTATCTCTAGACCTAGTCTTTCCATAACTACCTTAGGCATTAGGTTGTGAGATGCTCCAGAATCATGCATTGCATTGTGCAGGATCTTGTCATGAATGTTGAGACTGATATAGAAAGGTGAAACTACCCCCTCCTGAAACTTCCCCTTTATCTTAGGACCAAAAAAGAGGGCAGGATGATCATAATTCAAATTGATAGAGTCACCATTCTCACTAAGGTTCAAAGCCTTCAAAATTTGGCCTTTATATACATCCTGAGTGGCCAGCTCAGAAAGTGGGACAGGGATTTTAATTCTTGCAATCTCACTTTCCAAATTGAAAGCGGAATGACTCTTGGGAACACTCATCTCTGTTTTATTTTCCACTGCCTTAGTGGCTGAATCAGTGGGCTGATTCTCATTATGTACAATGTTTGTGACAGTTTTATCAGGAGCACTAATTGCAGTGCTAGTGCTGCTAGCTGGTTTACCTTGTGCATTAGTGTTTTGGTTGTCTTTTTCTCTATTCTTTCTAGAACTCTCAGCTGATGATTTGCTACTTTCAGTAGTTGCTTTAGAATATTTCTCAGGTCTCTTTTTGATGGTGGCCTCAGAAGCTTTCGGTTTGGAAGTTTCCTAGCTCTTTTTACTCCTGAGTTCATATTGTTCTCTGACTTGCATCATGGCATTTTCGAATCCTAATCTGTAATCCTCAAATTCTAACCATTCCTCCTCCCAACTAGAGGGTGAGGGATGATCTTCTTCTGAGTAACAGTTATGGATTGAATCTTCTGTTTCAAGCATATTAATTGTGTTTCCCTCAGACTCTTTTATGATTCCCTCATCTTCATCAAGAAAATTCTCTTGGAATGGGGGAATAACTTGTTGGTCTGACTCTCTTTGTCTGTTGGGAGTGTTATTGTTTCTTCTAAAGTTTTGGTTCTGGTTTTGGTTTCTATTCTGGTTACTAACTGTGACAACCATTTTTTCCATCATTTATTGTAACCTTTCCACATTTTTAGACAGCTTATCATAATTTTGGTCAGATGTGGAAGCTACATTGTCATATCTGTATGTTACCCTTCTCTCAGATTTTAGTCTTACTCTTTTCTCAATCAGGTTGGCTTCTATATTCACTGCTCCTTTCTACATGTCCTCCAATGTGTTGTATTCCTTATCCCTAAGCTCATAGGCCATGTCAACATCGAAGCCTTCAGGGTATTTTGCTAGGGCCATGCCTTGTGGAGGTTTCATATGTGTAGGGAGAGCATTATAAACGCTGTTGAACCTTGTTGTGTAATTGTGAACACTCTCTCCTACATTTATTTTAAGGGTCGTGTACTCTGCTAGGAGTTGGTGAGGATTTGCCCTAGTTTCCCATTTGTTTATGAAAGTCTGATATAGAGCTGGGAGATCGTTTATGCTACCTGGAGGTAGGCCCTTACACCATTTCTTCACATCACCCCCTAAGATTTGGGCAAATATTCTCATTTTGACTGTATCATCATCAATTTCCATGTAGTCAAAAGAATCCTCCATCTTATCTACATGTTGTTGGGCTGTGATGGACTCCTTTGCAGTGAAGTTTGGAATCTTAGACTGATAATCATTCGGTAAGGGTACTAGAGGCTGGGGTAAAACCAGAGGTGCATACCAGGCTGCCATGATGATATTTTGATGAGCTAAAGGGGCTTGGACAGCAGGTATATGGATTACAGGGATATTATGACCAGCAGAGGACTGATGAGCAGACCTAGGGTGACTGAGCCCCAAGTTTTGTATGAAATGTAAATCAGGAGGTGTAGATGGAGGGTTCTATCTATTCCCAAGGTGTCTACTACTTTCCTGTGGTAAATCAGGAAGCTCAGGGTCTGGCTGGTCTAAGCTACTGAATGACCTAGTTCTAGATAAACTGTTAGGTGGGTCTAGGTCAAGGTGAAAGTGTGATAGAGCTATAAGATCTTCTAGTGCGGAATTAGCTCTATAGATGTGACTAGAAACAGTTGATATTTTAAGTGTAGGAGCTCCCTTGAGGATGCTCTCGGGTTTATCAACTATTTCAGGTGGGTCTGGGTTAGGGTAAGCTCTTGTATGAATGGTTCTAGAAGCCAAAATGTTGTTTTCTGATCAAGCAGCCTAACCCTACTCATTACTTATATCGTGGTGATGTTTTTAAGGAGGCTGGTCTTCCAGTGGAGTCTAATGTGCACCAAGATAATCAGCAGGCCTACTGATCACCAATGGAGTCTTTGAAACGTTTATGGAATATTGGAGTCACCAGGTGGAGGGTTTAGGAAGTTTTTTGGAGGGTACATTGTCCACCACATTTCTCTTGAGATGTCCCTTTTGGAGGATATCTTCAAACACAGTAAACTCTAACTAGAGATTGACTAGGAGGGCATTTACCAGATATGTCACCTCTGAAAGAGTGTGAGATCCGAAGGCTACCTGGCCCTTTCCAGACTCTGTCCAAGAGTATGGGAAAATAAAACAAATGGTGTAGAGTTTGATGTGAGAATAGGAGGGTTTAACTGCCAACCTAACCAGAGATCGTAGGTGTTTTGAGTGCCTAGGAATGTTTAAGGTGTAATGCACTCATTCCCCAGCGGAGTCGCCATTATGTTGGGGTTCCCATGTTTTGGCCAGATTGGCAAGACCAAAAGATGAGACAACATCAGAACCACTTTTAGACCTCAGGATCTAGCCCTCCTGTGTCCAGAGAGGGATCTCTCTAGTTTGAGCAAAGTTTTATGTCTATGAAGCTCAAAGTTTAAGATGTTAGGCTAGTTATAGGCACGGGTTTGTTTGTTTGATTGTTTGTTTTGGTTGCTGGTTATCAAGAAAGAAGGGTTCAATGTAAGACTAGGATGAGCAAAGAGGGATAAGGCAGAGGTGAGATATTCCAGGAAATATTCAAAACCATTGGGAAATGGAGCCAGGGAAGGATTTTCTTGCTACTCAATAGGTAGGCTTTCAATTAGGCTAGTCATCTAAAACATAGGATCTTCAAGATGATTATGTGATGTGGAAAGTAGGAGGGGAGGAGATAACACAGATTCAGAGCATAGAGTTATAGATCAGCAGGTCGTACAAGGATCCTAGTGGACAGGGCTAACTCTAATCCCCAGTGTTCCCAAATCTTCCAACTAAATCAATAACAAGAAACATCTAAGAACTGAATTCATTTAATTCATACATCAAAGAGCAGGAAATAACATCCACTACACTGGTTAAACCAACTGAAATCATTTCTCAGATAATAAATTCAGAAGAGAAACATAAATGGCAAGGAGAGCAGGAACATAGGGTACCTAACAAGGGTAAATCCTATGCCAAATTTCTGATGCAAGCCAGTAGAAACAGAATGAAATGAATGTAAACACAAAGACAGGAAAACATCACCGATGCTTCAGGTCAGGATCCAAAGAAATGTGCTTATCATATTAAATATCAATACCAATCAAGTACAACAATGCCAATAGCTGAATACTCAGTCTGAAAACGTCTCCTTCAACCTATCTTACAATCTTTACACAAAGACTGTGTCTCAAAAGAAACTACTTGCAGTTCTTTGATAATTGATAAACAACCATTACAATGAGTTCTTCATGAATTTATATCTCTGGAGGAGCAGAGGAGGTAGATGGAGAAATAAATGCAGTATTAAACTCTTGAAAAGAAAGGGGGCCGAAGCCCATTCTTTATAAATCCTGTGCATTAATCTCTGGTGTTCTTTGGGTGAACGAATGATCTTCTTCAGACTGTAGATTATTCTGATATGTCTCCAATGTGTTCTGGCTGCAGTACTATGTGTTTATATTGGTGAATAAACAAAAGATAAATAAATGACAAAGAAATATGCCATGCTGATGAAGTAAATGCTCTGATAGTACTGGGGTTGTTCCAGGGTAGAAAATCTCTCCAGAACATGGCGTAGATCGAATGCAATATGGGCACTTTCTCCTTAATGGAGGAAAAAACATTCTGTTGCTGTATAAACCCTGATATTCCTTGATTTCTGCGTGTTGTATCTTTTCATAATCTATGGGGTCTTTGATCTAGTTCTTTTCCTCTAAACTATTGTATTAAAGCTCAAAACCCTCAATTCTGAATGCTGGAATCCTTTATTATAAGCTAGTCTTTCTCCACGACTTCATAAACGTATTGATTTGCAAAATCTGGGCTTTAATGGCACCGGATAGATTCCTTGCGGAGATTGAACTGTCCTTTGGTAATATTCATGATGCCGCAACCATTTCCAGGCATTTCCATTGTAGTACGAGCTTCCAGATTTAAATCTGCCTGCGCAACACACCACCGAAGTAGTACATATTGAACCACGGCATTTATTTGCCTCTGATAGCCCTGTAAAAACACAAAACTAGTTATGAAAAAAATGGCTTGGAGCGGATGATGTGGATGATAGTGGGGCTACAGATCAATGGTGGAAAATTTCCGTCGAATGGTGGAGAACAAAGATGGCGCAGGTTGGCAGAATGCGGAGCAGATTTAAATTAAAACCTTAATAAACTCAACCCATGAATAGATATATGGAATAGGAGGGAGGATGTACGGCGAGACACATGGAGGTGACGTGGCGGGACCGGGTGGCGACCGAAGAGTCAACAACGAGAAGACAATCCTGGACCGTCGGATCTGAGAGGAGATCGACGGTGGGAAACATGGTGAAGGGCAGTGGAACGGTGGGCCAGGGGTACAATGATCGTGGATTAGAACCCGTGCAACTCTGTCAAGCGATGACCGTTGGATGGGCAAAGGTAGATCTGACTGCTCATACGAATATTGTTGCGCCTCACATGCGGAACGTTAACGCGCGATGGGAGGGAGGTTTTGCCGTCGTATAGGAGACAGGTGTCGAATGCTATATGGAATCGATGGGCAATGGAGAAATACCACCTGACCCCCATTAGTGGTGCGATGAAAACCGGGTTGTTTTGTGGTATGGCGCGCGGCGGGGACCACAATGGCGGATACACTCCGAACCGTTGATCTAGCGGTGAATGGACGGCGATGGCGTGTTCAGTGGTTTGAACGGGTGAGTCACGAGTGCCGCAGGTTTAAACGGTCGCCGTTCGATCTATATGGATCAAAGGTGGATAAAGTTCCTAATAAATATATGGGACCAGCGCCTTCGAGGCTAGTGCTCGGTCACAGCACCGGGTTCTGTGGGAGGAAAAGGTGCGGGGGCTAGCGGAGAAGGGGCTGAGGCCTATTATATGGTCTGAAAGTGGGTTTTTAACCCTTTTAATGCATTTTGAGGCCTGAGGAGGGTAACGATAGAGAGATGGAGGGGAATTTTGAGGAAACAAAGGGCAAGGGTAGGATTTAAAGGGGGATTTGGGGAAAGATTGGGATGGAAAGGGGACTTTGCAAAGGGGAAGAAAGGGGCAACATGGAGAGTTCTACAGAGGGAAATTTATCAAAGGCAGAGGCAAGGAGACTTCAAGGATGATGTGTCTTCAGGGGAGATGCATTCCTTGAAGGCTCAAAAACAATTTAGCCCCCTACTTTGCTTTTGCCAAAAATTTATAGGGGGGCTAGCACATGTATACATTTATTTGTATGTACATTAATCTAACAAAAATGTATGATTATATGTTAAAACACCATTTGCAGTTCTCACACATGATGCATGACGAAAATGTTAATATCACGTTCGGGACCTTTGGTTCAAATAATGCAGATGGGTCTGACCATCAAGATATGTTGGCAAATGTTAGTGTTTTTTAAGTGATTTTAAAATAAATAATTGTGCACACATGTACATGTATGTATATATAATTTGATAAAAAAATTTAACAGATACCGATTCCTTCCGATGTTTTTGGGATGGTAGTACCTTCTTCTTCCTTGGGAGATGTACCTTCTACTTCCTTGGGAGATGAGCCACAAGTATGGACAATTTTTCACAAATTTAAAATTTATGTTTAAAAGTTATATATATATATATATATATATATATATTCCATCTCAAAAAGTTCCATTCAAAATTGAGATATATATATATATATATATATATATATATATATATATAGAGAGAGAGAGAGAGAGAGAGAGAGAGAGAGAGAGAGAGAGAGATGGTCTATATTTTGAGTTATTTAAAATTTTTTGAATTTAGGTTCCTACAAAAGATTTCTTTAATCCGTGGACTCTAGCGACGGAGATAGGAACATCCACAACATTTGAACAAGTTGTCTTTAGTTCCTTTTTTTAATATTGTTGAAAATAAGTTTATATATGTACACGTTAATTTTCATTTGAAAGTTTTTAATATATATATATATATATATATTTTACCGCTGCAGATGTTCCTATGGGGGTGGAACTTGTCCATCAAATGGAGAGGGAACCTCATGAGGTATTGCATGATTCTTTTGTTATATTTTTTTTTTTACATGAAGTTCTATATATATTTATTCTCACTCATTTTTAAAACATCAAATTTTAATGTTCAAGTACATGTGCATTGTGTATGTAGGTTTCCCATGATGCTTCACATGATAGTGCACGGATTGAGACCCTGATAGGAAAGACGCTAGATCCGTCTCTATTTGATGGACATGATTTGTAAATTTGATTTCAATATTTAGATGGTCTTAAAATTTGTTAAACTTGATACAGTTTGATACTTGTGAGATCTACAATTTGTAGACATATTTTATTACATTGTTAATATAATTTTTTTTTTTTTCAAAAATTTAATTTTTGGATGGTTTTAGTACTTTTTGCATGTGAATGTGAAGTAATGTTGTCATCTATAAGTTAATTTTGTTATATAAACTACATTTGGCATGTTATGTAATGAAATGTGTTATAATTTTTTTTGTTTTTAAAATTTATGTTTTGGATGCTTGGAGTACATTTGGCATGTGAAGTAATGATGTGATCTATAATTTTTTGTTAGATTAAAAGTTAAAAGTTTTGGATGGTTTAAATCTACATTTGGAATGTGATATAATGTTAAATGTTTTTATTGGATATTTGAATTATAATTGGCATGGAATGTGAAGTTTTTAAAACTCAAGTTTTGGATGGTTTCAATCTACACGTCCCATGTGATATTTAATGTTTTAATGTTGCATGATATATAATCAAAAGGTTTTTAAAACTTATGTTTTGGATGGTTTCAATCTACATTTGGCACATGTGGTATATAATGTTAAATGTTTCTATTGGATCTAGTTGAACTATAATTGGCATGGCATGTGAAGTAACGTTGCACGATATATATAATCAAAAAAAATTTAAAACTCAAGTTTTGAATGGTTTCAATCTACATTTTGCATGCGATATTTAATGTTTTAATGTTGCACGATATATTATCAAAAAAATGTTAAAACTTAAAAGTTTTTGATGGTTTCAATCTACATTTGGCACATGTGGTACACAATGTTAAATGTTTCTATTGGATATTTGTTCACTATAATTGGCATGGCATGTGAAGTAATGTTGCACAAATCCCTTTTGGATGGTTGAAGTACATTTGGAATCTTAAGATTGATTTTGATCTCTACATGTAGTCTTGTTTGAATGAAGATTTTTCCAATTGGAAGAACATAGCTTTTCAATGCAACTAACCATGTATCAATTGAGCTCTAATTGAAAAAAGAGTTTAAAGAAGTAGATATATGTACAAATTATCCCTTTAATTCTGATTGGAAATATAAGTCTAGTACATATATATGTTTGTTGAATTTGGGTCAATGTCATTAATGCACTCAAATAGGTAGCCTTGTTGATTTATAATTTGGTAAATTGATGACATTCAGTTAATTGCATTCTAGAACATAGAACATATATCCGACCATTGGACAGACAAATTTTGTACTAGATTTTCAATCAGGAATAGAGATGTGGGTCAAATCCCACCAAAAGTCAGAGAAGTGCTCTGAGTCTCTTGTCTGAAAGGAATCTTCGTACAAAACTATATTGTGGATGATTTATTTACATTGCACGGATACTTTTTACCAGAAAATCTCACAAGAAAAATTGGGCACATTAAGTTCGTGTATATATCCAATACGATTTTTCATCAATGCACATAGAAAAACTACTTTTAGTTAAAATTGCATTCTAGAACATATATATTGAGTACATTTAAATCATTTTTCATCAATGCACATAGTAAAACTACTTGAACAATTAATTTCATTCTAGAATGTATATATATCCAATATGTAAGTAACATTTTTCATCAATGCACATTGAACATATCCGACCATTGGACAAACAAATTTTATACTAGATTTTCAATCAGGAATAGAGATGTGGGTCAGATCCCACCAAAAGTCGGAGAAGTGCTCCGACTCTCTTTTCTGAAAGGAATCTTCGTACAAAACTATACTGTGGATGATTTATTTACATTGTGGATACTTTTTACCAGAAAATCCAACTAGTTTTTCATCAATGCACATAAGAAAAACTAGTTCCAGTTAATTGCATTCTAGAACATATATATTGAGTACACGTTAATCATTTTTCATCAATGCACATGGTAAAACTACTTGAAAAATTAATTTCATTCTAGAACATATATATATATATATATATATATATATATATCCTTGATACATGTAACATTTTTCATCAATGCACATGTATATATCCTTGATACTTTCAGTTGATACTAGAGCATGTGCACATGTACCAAAACAATTTGTACATGTGCAAACACTTGCACAAATAACATAAGAAGCTCAATTTTTAGTTTCAAGTGTACTGGAAGTTCTAAGACATATTTAATCCAAAGAGAATAAATTGTTGGGCAATTCAATCAAAAAAATTCCAATGGAATGCCATCTTCAATAATACGTTCATGATCGGATTTTGACATTTTCCATTTCTTAATTTTCGTTTTTCTCTTTGATTAAACCTATATCAACTTTATGCGTGCTGCAGACATCAAGTGACTATATTGACAACTTATGGAATCAGGTTCATAGTCTTCAAAGTAAACAAAGTCCCCACTTTGATTAGTTTGTTTGAAAAAATAACCTTTCAGTATAATAGATCCTCTGTCATATTGAAATCCGTGATCATTATGGTTTTCTAATAATTTCATTTTCCATTCAGTGCAACGCATCAAATAATACTTAACATTTTCATCATTGTCAATAGGTGCAATTACAACAAAAACATCTCCTACACAATAAAAAAAACTTTTAAACAAAATTATACATATTTAAATTTATTTCTAGATCTTTCAATCATTAGAAAGAAATTCAAATGTTACCTTCTCTACCAAGATCAGAAACTCGATCACCATCGGATGATATTGTAGTTTCCTCTGATTGAATTTCTTCAAACATTGTAACAGATATTTTTCCCTTTGTATTTAGCTCTGTATGTTTCCAATATTTTACATACATGTTGTTTTCACAAACGTCATTGGATTTTGTGTTGTCTATGCAAACATCACAAAAACAAGAATATTTTCTTTTATCCAATGCAAACACATTTCTGGATGACTTTGTTTTAATTGAATGCAATTTTCGAGTCCCTTTTATTGTTTCAACGCCATTTCCAATTGACCTATCTATGTCTTCGATCCCAATATGCCAGAAAAACCTTTATATGGAAAATGACAAGAAGAATTTGTAAATATGATATCAAAATAAAATCAAAGATAATCATTGCACGATAAATACATACACAATGTTTAAAATTATATTTCCAATAAAAATTAGATTGAATTTGTACCTTCGCACTTCCCTTGATGGGTTAGTCACATGGCTTAGAGCAGCGATGCACCATTGAAAAAATTCTTTAGCGTTCACAAGTCAGCTTGCAGAGGGGTTCATTTGATATCTTCGAAGTGCTCATTTTATGCATGCTCCTGCACTGTCATGTTCTCCTTTTCCATGGCTAGTCTCAAAGAAATTCCAACAATGTTTAATGTAGGTTTTCTTATGAAGACAACACAACCAAAAGAATGATCGTGAAGATTCGAATTGCCCTGCACATCCGTCTGACCATATCCAATGTTCATTGAATGTTACTCCACGATTTTTCAAGGAATCATAAATTTTTCCAAAACAATGTTGTACAAAATATGTATCATGTGTACGATTGTCACTGATATAAAAGTGATATTCTTTAATGATATGTCGATTTTCACTCGTGATTTCTATATGATCGAAGTTTTGTTCAGCATGTCTATATAGAATATGACGGAGCATGGAGACTTGGTCAGAATGATAGTATTCACTCTGAATTTATTTTTGTGGAACAAATGTGTAGTTTTCTGCAAAATCAATCACTGAAAAAATAGGCCCTGGTGGAAAAAATTCATGAGATTTTTTGAATTGCAAGTCTTGCCATCGAGATCTATGGGAATGCTTTGTGTATTTGTAAATTTTTGCTTCAAACTTTCTCAAAAAATCTATCACAAAAATTTCGTCTTCTAGTAATTCAATTATTTTAACACTATTTTCACCCTGAACCGATGTACCGATATATTCATATCTCTTCCATTTCAATTTCATGTTGTAAAATGATTGATCATTTATATCAATACGATATTTTTTTTGAAATTTAGTCAAGTTTCCATAATCATCGCATTTTTTACCACCAACACATTTCTTTTTGTAAAATAGTTCATCACTTTCTCTTTCACTTAGAATTTGAGATATGAAATCATGTATAGTGGAAGGAGGAGGTGAATCCTTCCATAATGTTCTACTAAAATCAAGGAATGTGTCATAATATAACTCAAATTCCACATGATAACGATAACAACAAGTGTCGCGTACAGTGATAGGTTTTACATACCATGGTTTTTGTTGAAAAAAATCACTGATTGAAACATGAATTTGATGATTCTCTTCTTTGAACTTGTTGAATAACTCTATTTGAGTGGTTTCCAAGAAATATTTTTCATGTTCTTCGTATTGATTTCATGCGATTCTTCTTTGCATCACATGCCTTGCAATTGGCGAAGCATGCGAATTGTTCTTCCAATATTCATATATTATTTTTTTAACATTTTCTCCAAGTCTATCTTTGTATGGTTTCCTATAAATAGTTCTTCAACAAGAGAGTTCATCATTTACATCTACTTGTAGCCAAAATTTCCGATGTTTGTGCAAAGTTTTTCGCGAGGTTCCTAATGCTCGTGCCATAGATGTTACCAAATGATTCTCTTTAGTACTTGATGAAACCATTTCCATATGTATTCCTCTACGTACAATTGAAACATCTTTCTCTCTAGATCTCTTAATTGAATTTATAGCACTACTTAAATTTTGTATCACATCTTCCTTCATTTTTTTTATCTTTGGTTGATTTTCGAATACCCAGTAGTGTCGTAGCTTCTTTTAATTTCCTTAATGATAGGAGACCTTTCAACATTTGAGCTTGAAATGTCACCGCTCATTTAAGAAATACTTTTCAAAAATGCAGTTAACACGATATCATATAACATGGTCAGGTTTTTAATCTCCATATGTGTGTGTGTCAACATTTTCTAACATCTCATCATCGACACTGATTTCATCTGTACATATTCGAAAAAATAGTACATAATAAGCTTACATATGAACAATAAATAACTAAATTAATAAATATATGTATAATTTCAATAATACGTGCATGTGTTCAATATATATATATATATATATATATATATATATACCTTGTGATTCAATTTCTTCATTTGAATTTCTTTCAATATTTTCACCATCTTCAATCATTGGTTCAACACCTCTTTCTCTTTCTCTTTCAAAATTTTGTATCTCATCATCAATGTTTTGAGGAATATCTCTGTCTGTTTACATTAAACAAAATATTTAAATTCAAATTAGTTCATCAAATAAAAATTAAGCTTCACATTTTACACTAGGAAAATTTTAAATATATCAATAGATCATAATATTTACATTTACATACCTGCTTCAATTTCCGCTTGAGGTTGATTTTCCCCTTCAATATTTGAGAGGGCTTCTATCTTTCTTTTGCAAGATTGTCTCGTCTCTTCTCTACGTTCCTCAGGGTCTCTTTTTCAATCATATTTTCTCGCACAAGTCCTTCGATTTCCCATGATAATAGAGTATGAATTTCAAAAAATTTCCTTCAAAAAATTGGCCAATAACTCAATTAGAAAAAACATCACAAAAGATTTAATTTAAAAATAAAGTCATTTTAAATTTTTTGCAAAAAATACATACTCCAATCCAAAACATTTACTTTAAAAAATTCAAGCAAAAAAATGTCTTATAAAAATGAAACGAAGCTCAAAATATTTACTTCAATTCAAAACTCGTACTCTGAAAAAATGTCACTTAAAAAAATGCCTCCAACTTAAAAAAAAAAACGTCACTTTAAAAAATACTTCTAGAAAATGTCTTTTCCAAATTAAGCCCAACTCCATACTTTCAAAAAAAACGAAGCACAAAAAAAATCCAAAAAAATGTATTACATACCTCCAAGAAATGTCCTTTGAATGTACGTCCAAGAAAATTCCTTAAACCTAAAACAATTCTTTGCAAAATCAGCCCGCCTCCAAGAAAAGTCTTTAAACCCAAAACAATTCTTTGCAAAATCAGACCGTCTCCAAGAATTCGAAATTAAGCACAAATCCATACTTTTAAAAAAAATGAACAAAAAACATCCAAAAAAATGTATCACATACCTCCAAGAAATGTCCTTTGAATGTATGTCCAAGAAAATTCTTTAAACCCAAAACAATTTTTTCAAAAATCAAACCATCTCAAAGAAATGTCCTTAAACCCAAAACAATTCTTTGCAAAATTGGTCTGCCTCCAAGAAATGCCCTTAAACTCAAACCTCCAAGAAATGTCTTCAAAAACAAACCAAGACCTTTATAAAATCAGATCAAATGTGCGAAATGTGCGAAAATTATGAATGATTTCGCAACAATTTATATTGCCGCGAAATTTGTTTTAGGAGGGGTGCCACGGAATTTTCCGGCCGACGTAAAATTAGATTACAGTTCGGCTGAAATTTTATTAAAATTTCGGCCAAAATTTGATAAATAATTCGATCGAACTATTAAGTCGTTAGATTTAACGGGCCGTTGGCACAAAAAATAGTTCAGCCGAACTTTTAATCAAATTTTGGCCGAACTAGCGTGTCACCAGTCACACAGCTTGACATTTGTGCAACTTTGGACCGATTGAACTCCATGAAACATTCTGAATTAACTATCGGAACCAAGACAAGCATTTTCAGAATTGAATCTACTTTCAGGAAATATAACTTTTATGGAATTTCATAAACATTTACTAATTTTAATTAATTTTCTAATAAAATGGGTGCTAACAATTTCTGAGGGTCATTGTGATTCAGTGAAATCAAAATTTTGTATCTCTTAAAATACATTGTAAAAAAAATTGAAAAAATTATGGGGCATTACATTGGTTCGTCGTCTCGAATGGGTAGCTTTTAGATTTTTAATTTATAACTTATATGTTAAGAAATTTGTTGCATCGCGAAACATATCCAAAATATGCAGTTTTTTCATATTGGACTAGTTCAAAAAATTCTAGTAATTATGATATGCATCCATTGGCTTTGTAAATATGACGAAACCAAAGTAGACTCTGTCTAGATTGTTGTAACACATTTTTTTTTCTCAAAAACACAAATTTTCAATGAATATAACATTGCGTATTAACATGACTTCTTATGAATCCTTTGATTGTTAAGAAACACACACTCAAAGAAACGCTAAGTTGACATATCAAATCTACATAATTTTTTTTCAAAAAATATGTAATAGAAAGCTAACAAAATTTCTGACAACTTTTATTTTTATCGCAAAATGAAATTCTAGACAGAAAAATTGTTATAGTTTGCAGAAAGTTGAAGAACCGAAAAAAATGAAAAAAATTTCTCAAAAAAAGGCAAAAAGTGTAACCCAACTTCACATTTTCACAAGTGTTTAATTAATTGATTAATGATTGTGAAAAAAAATGATTATTTTGATCCAGTAAAATTTATAATGATTCACCCCTGCCCCCTCAATATAAGTGAGTTTTCAACAGAAGAAGAATTTGAATTCTAGAGAAAAGAACAAGAAGGCTATGTATTCCTTCCTCGGAAGATCAATTTCCTCTGCAAGTTCATCTTCGACTATGCTTAGTTTCTCAAACCAATACAGGAGATGGTGAAGAAGGATGAAATCTACAAATGGGATATAAGGGAAAAGGATGCATTCTCCCAAATTCCAATAAAGTTATTTTTTCTCTACAACTTTTCTTCTGATACTTGTTTCATTGGTGTACTCACGCAAAAGGATGATTTGAACAACAAGTGGTCTATGTCTTTCATGAGAACTAGTCTACAAGGACCCAAACTCAACTACCCTCAGTTGACAGGAAAGCTTATGCGGTATAGAAGGCGGTGAAGAATTTTCATCGCTATCTATTGAAAAATCACCGCATTATCTCTATCTCACACCCAACAGTTAGATTATTTCTTGTTAAAAAAGAGCTGGGTGAAAAGAGAGTGAACTAGATGACTTGTTTGCAAAAATATTATATAGAGATTAAGCTAGTTCACACAATCAAGGGCCATGGTCTTTTCTGACTAATAGCAAAAGTAGTGGATGCAAAGGAAGAATAATATCTCTCAAGGTGGGAGAAATAAATTGAAATGTAAAATAACGAGCTAGCCTTCCCCACTGTTAGCGCAAAATCTTGGTACACGAATGTGCACCAACAACTTTCACAACGCACCATGCCCTCCCATTTTTGTGCAGAAAAGAAGAGGGTACTCATTCTCAAAAAATTATCCTACTGGGCAATGCATGGGGTGATTTTCAGAAAGCACCATAATAGAGTACTTCTCAAGTGTTTGGAAGAACATGATTCATAGAAGGTATTGCGTGATCTCCACAATGGACCAACCGGGGGAAAATTTTCGGGAAACACAACGACACACAAAATCATGTAGGCCAATTTTTATTGGCCTAGAGTATTAAAATATGCTCATGATTATGCCTAAAAATTTCTGGTTTGCCAAAGGTGTGTCAATAGAAATAAGAATTCATACACCCCATTATAGCATGTCACACTGGAATAACATTTTCAACAGTGGGGATTAGATGTTATGGGAGATTTTTTTTTTTCATTTTTCAAAGAAACACTATCATATTCTTACTACTACATATTATTTCACACGATGGAAAAATGTAATTCTACTCAAACAGGTGAATGATTAGGAAGAAATTATATTTCTTTAGCATAATATCATTTCCAGGTTCAACATTCCTACTTCACTTGTTTTCGACAATGCAACATATTTTTCATCGTTATGATTTTTCATTGGAAAATGGAATTGTATTGAAATTTTTTCCTAATTATTATCCTTAGGGGAATGGTCTTGCTGAATCCACGAATAAGAACCTAATAAACATCATTAAGAAGACCATTTTATCTAAGAAAAGGAACTAACACTTTGCTTTTGTAAATTCCTAATGGATTGTCCAAGTTACGTCGAAGCCCTCCTTGAACACCTCCCCTTACTTCTTTGTATACGAAAAATAATCCATCCTCACGCCAAACATCTACTTACCTACTCTCCATCTCTCACATTAATCCCAAGGAAGACCATGTCTGTTACTGGAGCATAGGATGGACACCCTTCTAGCTACAGAAACAAAGGTTGAAAGCAAAATAAAATTTTTCACTCCATCAAAACCATATTAAGAGGTGGTTCAACAGGAAGTCTACAAGGAAGAAATTTTTTTTTGTGGGTGACCTAGTCTTGAAGTGGCACAAAGCCCATGAAGACAAAGGGAAACACACTAAGTTTCAATCCCTGTGGATTGGGCCATTCATAGTGCACGAAATGATTTGCCAACACACTTATCATCTTTAATCACTTAACGTTAATATTGACTCTCTCCTTTCCAATGACCAAGATTTGAAACATTACTTTCTCTGAAAACCAGGGGCTACGCCCTATGCTATGTACATGGTTTTATGTTATTTATTGTTTTTGTTGTTGTTCTCTTCATTTCTTGTTTTTTTTGCATTATGTGAATAAGTGTTGTTGTTGTACATGTTTTGATTTCTGAGAATGTGTGTGGATAAAGTCTAAGGGAGTATTGTGACACTTCAACATTTGGCTAGCCTTCAGTCTTTCTTCCTTGTGTTGGTTATGTATTTTGGCCGATCAAGTTTCGATGGAAAATACAATTTTCCTGTAAAGGATAGTTTTAGTCAAACTGTGAACTCATGTCTATTTAAGAAACCTTGTGACTATATTTGGTTCTCTATGTTTTGGTGTTTACATTCTTATCCAATAAGTAGAAAAGGAGAAGGGTAAAAAATCTAAACAAGAAAAACTAAATCATAGGTTTTCATATGCTTCTCTAAAGGAACAACCTCTCTTGCTCTCAATAAGCCAGGATACCTCTTCTGCCCAAGATGAATAAGTGCCAATGAAAATTCCTATTTAAATAAATAAATAAAGGTGAAATAAGAGAAAGGATTCCTACGCAGAGAGGTGAAGCAAGCAACTCTGTCGGGGTATTTTTCAAGCTAGATGGCAGTGGAGAAATGTTTCTATTCATTTAGTTAACATGTCAGGGTAATGTGTAGGCTTGATGGAAGTGGAGCAACACCAAAGATGAAAAATAATACTATGAAAATATTAAACTCATGAGATTCTCTACCCTTCCCAACTCAAAACATTGTGATAATGCAGAATTTTGGTTGAGTTAAGCTGAGAAGGAATGATGGGGGACTACGTCCATTCACTGGGTAAGTTAAGAAACCAAAGTAATATACATGATGAATCAATACTCCCGGAATAACCAAGGCCCTACATAAAAGAAGTTAACCAAGACAGAGAAGTTGGAATTCTCCTTGAGTATGTCTCCAAGTGTTGTAGATGTTATAACACCCTCAAAAATTTTGGCCTATACCCAATTTCAGAGCTTTCCTTGGTATTTTTTATCATCATCGCAAAATTTGAAACTCATTCTAGTTATTTTTTTAGAGTGTTGTGTTCCCTTTTACAAGTTGTGAAAAGTATCATTTTTTGGCATGTTGGCTATCACATCATGTATATAATCCTATTCTGGTGGTTCCAAGATGTCATATTTGTGAAAATGAGATTTTATAACCTTGTAAGTACCTGTTGCACTCATTTCCAAAGTTTTGAGCACTGCCACAGAAGTGTCATCACGGTTGCCACAAATTATATATCTTTAGTGTCTCACTTTTCATAACTCGTTGTAAAGTTTTTGCACAGAGGGAAATGATTTTTTCATACTCCATGGATGATATATGTTGATTGAATTGTCAAAATATTCTAAGGGGGTGATCACAATAAATTTTTTATCACCATTTACATTGAACTCACCGATCCCACACAACCATTTTTGGAAAGTTCTTGACCAAACAAACTAGCTTCATCCATCCTCCCTGATTTGTGCACTATGTAGTTTCAGCACTATATTTGCAACCTTGATACCTAGCATTGGGAAATTCATAGTTCCTACATCTCAATACTGTTGCACTGCGTAGTTTCTGTGCCCAAGCTTCGACCTTGACCTCTGAAATTATGCAGTCATGTCTCCTAGCTTAGATTAAACTACACACTTCACAATCACAATCACAATCCTAAATCTTATTCCTTGAGCCATTAAAATTCATATTTGCACAATAGACTAGCCTTCCTTTTCTCCTAGAACTACACAGTATGCTCACGCGGTGCCCATTCCCTCATCCTATCTCATTGGCTCCTAGAACTGCACAATTTTTTTCCCGAGTCCATCCTGAACTGCGCACTGTGAAGTCTCAAGGTTGAGGGCTTCCACTTTCCTACTTGAATTTCACAATTGCGTAGTCACTGAGCCCCTCTTCCTAGCCTATCACTTGTTTTTAGCTTAGTCTATGGATCATAATGCACCATTTTAAACTAGGGGGTTTTCGGATTGATGTCATCTTGTCATGAGTGAATTGCAGGAAACATTACCCTATCATGTCCTGGAAATATGATGAATAAGGAGAAGGAGTGAAGCATTCTCAAAGTCACTCTTGTAGTTGAATTTACAATTTGATGAATCAGGAGAAAGAAAAGGGACACTATTTTGCGACCACTATCCAAGACTTGAGATCACTAAATAATCCTTCTCACCACACCATGTAGAGGTGTAAAGAAAATCGGCTTTAAGAAGACATCCAACTCTCAGAAGTAACAATGGTTTGACATTGCCACATCACCCAGAAGTATATGTCAGCAGTTTCATGTCATGTCATTTCATAAGTGGTCATATGACACATCACTATTTTGGATGATGTAAAATGTATTCAAAATGTATTGTAAAGTGGAATTCCAAAGGACACACATGGAATATGAAGATTCATGTAAGTTGAAAAGTCATATGAAGTCAAAAAATCATGAGGGTAGTAAAAGAGGCACTAGGAGGATGGAGCATCACGCCTTGGTTATATGTACTCCCTCATTATATGAGAAAAGGAATTTTCACCATGGCTCCACCTGCAAAGCATTATAGAGATAAGTTAGTTCTTTTGTGGTGTAAGGAGTGGCTCTAATGCTCCACTATTGGAGCTAGTGATGTTCATCATATACATTTGTCTTGTACATTTTACTTAATAAGAGAATCCTTCAAGCCCAAAAATTTCTTCATGAATGGATTATGAGTGTTTGTAAGACTATTATGCGGTTGTTTGTATTTCATGTTTGCTTTCACATGTGCTAAGGTAGTTGAACTATTTCAGTTATTTTAGTACTTATATTACTGATAATGTGTTGTAATGGTTGTTATCATTGTCCTATCATTGTGGACTATTCTTCAGGATATTAGCAAAACATTTCTCATTTGTTGGTTTTAATGACTGTCACATCCCTTGTGGACTGTTTCGCTAGATGTTAGACGGATCCTTCGAGTTCAAGTGTGTCTCTTCTTGGGTGGTAGTATTACCTCTCTCTTAGAGGAACATGCAAGATTTCCCCTTATTGTGTTGATGGAGAACAATTAAAACTACATGTGAATAGGCTACGAGCTCGCCCCTCATTGGACTGAAGCTGCATGGGAATAATCCACAAGACATGCCCCTCAATACATTGAAATCACATTGTTCAAACAATATGTGGTTTAGTTAAATTCCATTACAGGTGGCATTGGATATCAAAATTGGTTGTGGGATGATTTGATATTAATGAGGTATTAGGTTCGACCTTCATTAGTTACCAAGTTTGGTTTGTCGCTTTATTTTTAATATATATGTCATTCTGTCGCATCATTAACGATTTGTTTACTCCAGTTTTGTAGCACCGATGATGAGTTATGTCCAGTTTGTAGAAGAACACTTGGAAAATGAGAAATTATAGAGAAATTAATTTATTACATATTTTTCTATGGTTTTTATAAGTTTTTTGGCTCAATAATAGTTCTGATTGAGTTCCAGAAAAGGAATGATGATCAAGAACTAGTGGTGTGTGTTTTTGGATGCTTGGAAAGCCTTGTTAACATACATTGGTTGACTAGGATCACTTTTGCATATTTTTATGGTCTATGACAAGGTTGTTTTAGCTTTTGGATACATGAGGAAAATAATTTCCGAGAAGGGGATTGAGTGTCCAGATTGATGATATGGTAGAATCAAAGTATGGGTAGCAACATTATAGCTAGTGGCAGTTGATTATATGATAGTTTGTGCAAGTATTTATGATAATGGTTGTAGAAACAATAGGTGTAGGTTATGATAGTGATTATAGTTATAGTGGTGACAGGTTATTGCAATGGAAATGGTTGCAGGTTATGCCATTGAATCATATAAAATTGAATCATAAGTAATGTTACACTCTACAACCTGTAACCTTCTAGGAAATTGATCACAATGTCATTGGTAGCCTTCTTGGTAGCTATGGTCTCTACCCACCTAGTGAAAAACTTCATGGAAGTCAAATCCACTTATGATTGTTGTTGTAAATCTCCTTTAATTCACTGATGAAGTCAATATACCATTGTTGGAATGATGCCTCTACTACCACTAGTTGCAAAGGAAGTGTAGCCAAATTTTGGTTTCCCATGAGAAATTGACACGCCTGATTCTCTCTCTTGAATTAATGTACATCTGAAAATATGGATGGCCAACAATGACCACCCTTAAGGATTGTATGCATGGTATTTTACGTAGCGTGATGGTCATTGCATAATCCTTGGCGAAACTCTTTGATCAGGTTATGAGATTCCTCAAAGTTGACGAATTGCAAGATCAACCCATCTAGGCTTCTCAATCCCCACACTTGATCAATGAAATAGTGCTTATAGGCCTTTAGCCTCAGATATTTATGTTTATGCTTTGGGAGGTTTCTAGGACTACTCAAGTGTCAGAGGTAATAAATTGCATTTTATACTACTCAATGTTTTGTAACTCTTGAACAATTGCATTAACTATAACATACATTTCATCATATATTCCAAGGTATTTCTTATTTCCTTATTCCATGAGTTTTAGAATTCCTTGACCTTTAATCACTTTAATGGGTCTAATTTCCAAATCATACTCTTGTATCCTTGACATCAACATTCCTTTCATTCTAAAACAATCTTGTTGAGATAATATCTCCTTAACCATAGAATGGGGAAAAAAATCCATAACCTTAGAATAACCCACGTAAGTACGAAAGTGTTTTAATGATTTAACCGAAACATAAGCTTGCATTTCCATAATGAAATAATAAATATATGCATCCATGAATGTCTTGGTCATGAATGTGATGGTTTTTTTCGTGACCTTCTTCATCCTTTTGAATAAAAAACCCAACGATGGTTTCAAACCAAAATTCCAACTTAAAAACAACTATAAACTTAGAAGCAGGAACTTTAGCCACTAAAACCCTTATTTTTGCACAAAAAATATGAAAAAAAAAACTTGAAATTGAAAAGTGGTGATGTTGCATCACCCTCTTTTAGGTTTGAAATTCCAACTTTTTCTACCCATGGAATTAAAAACCAAATACAATGACTAGGGAATATGTAAAAAACACTCTGAAAAGCAAAAGTGGTGATGCAACATCACCCTTTTTTTAGGGTGCATTAGAGAACCTTTGAGGTACAAAATGGGCCTTCTTAGAAAAATGTACAACAAAAATAAAATTTATAAGAACCAATAGGATTAAAGATGATGATGTCAACCATGAGGGATGATTCCCCATTTTTGGGGTAAAAAAGTAAAAATATTAAAAAATAATAAAACAATAAAACTATTTTTGCAACTTGTATTTTCAACTTATCTCTCTAAGGTTTTGCTCAAATTTCGAGTGAGATTACTTGTTGTATGAAAAATTTAATTCCTCATTCAAGGTGTACCCATGTTGCATATTTTCAATAGACCTCACTACATGAAAAATGAGAAATACATGAAAAAACATTATTGCAATCATGTTTTTCATGTATTTCACATTTTTTGTGTAGCGGGGTGCATAGAAAGTATGCAACATGTGTACTCCTTGGATGATGAATCAAATTCTGCATCCAACAAGTATTATCACTCGAAATTTTAGTAAACCCATAAGGAGATAAGTTGAAAATACGAGTTGAAAAGTTGTTATTTCTTTTTTCCCTCTAAATTTGATGATGTAATCTAATATTATTTTACTGTTTCCTGAAGAGGCCCCTTTTAGACCTCAAAATTTCCCTAATGAAAATTCGAACATTTTTCAACCATGGCATTAAAGACAAAAAATCATGACTACAAAAGAGATGAAAAACAACCTAAAATGCATAAGTGGTAATGCAACATCACTCTTTTTTTAGGCGGAAATTAAAAAAAAATATCAGCCATGACATTAAATACCAAATATCATGACAACAAAAACCCCTAAATATCAATAGCTAAATCAAGAATTAATTTTACGATAAGGAAATTTTATCTTTTCTATCTTTTCATGAGGTTAAAACTATACCTTATTTGAAATATTAGAATAATACAACTTTACCCTTTTTAATGAGGCACTACAATTGCAATGTTTTTTTAAACTATAGTTTATAACATCATCATTAATGTACAAAAAATCATAAAAAACACCATTTGAAAAAAACAAAGTCACAAAATTTTTAATTGAAAAATGAAAAGTTAAATCATTTAGAAAGAAAAATCAAATTAAATAAATAAAAAAGCATCATTTTCCATATATATATTTATAATTATTAAGATCCAACATTTCAAAGAAATTTAAAAACAAATTTTAAGCCTAATTTAAAATAAAATAAAAAATAAATAAGAAGGCAATTTGTGACATCACCCTCACACAATGTGTGCTTCGTGATATATATATGCATGTATATTCTTTTTTAGTTTTTATTCTGGTTTTTTTATTGATTATTTGTTTTTTTGGAAGAGGGGTTATTTCCTTCTTCTTTTTTTCGAATTTTTGAGGTGGGGTTGGGAGGAATTAATACATGAATTCATTTTTTCAAATAATTGTCAAATTGTTTTTTTTTGTGAGCTAAGATTTTATTGCCTCACAAAAACAAGGATTTTTGTACATAGTGCTTCCATTCATTATCAACGTTCTTTACGGCATATGGTCTCAATCTGCCCAATGGGAAACCATTTATTTTCACCATCTACCTATAGAGTAGTTAGTCCTTAACTCAAGAAATTGTAAAATTTTCACATAACTAGAGTGCCCATAAACGCATCATGCCACAAGAGACCAGGGATAATTTTAAGAACCCCCCTAAATTTATATATATAATAAATGGGCGAATCCCCATGATACATAGGAAAAATGGAAGGCGATTTTATTAATAATATAATATGTATATATAATTTTTTGGCGAATCTCTCATGAGATTATATTATCTTGTCATGGTGAATCATCAATACAAATGGCAAATCACTACTACAAAATGGTGAATCGTTGTCTAGTGGAGTTCGGGGTGTTGGTTCCAATGAAGATATGGTAGTTGAACCAAGATTAGAAGGAAGAGAACCACCGAGACCAAGCATGGCAAATGGTGACACTGCCCGCGTGTTCACGACTCCTTCACGCCTTTGCTTCTTTGGTTTTGGTTCGAGTGCACATGTGATGATGAATCCTCGTTGATCTTGTGGTTATCCTTTCGAGCATATTACAAGTCTTCTTGAAATTTTAACAACTATTCTTCAATAACCTTGAAGTGCTCGAGACCTCTCTTGACTTTTAGCTTACTCAAATTAGACCACAACAGTGTCCATGATAAGTAAGGAAATTTACTCAACTATATTAATGATAATCCGTACCTCTGGGGTCAGGAGGCCAACCTTCAAACATGTGATCATAACAGATGGGCAAAGGACCACATGGCTGGCTCAGGTGGCGGAGATAATGGCACATCGAGCTATATGGTGGCTACTAGGGTCTACTGGCTGTCGGCTAAGGACCATCTAGGAGAAAATTTTTCTCCTATTCATACTACCCACAGGGGGTGGATAACAATTCCTTAGGAGGCCCATTTTAGACCTCAAAATTTCTCTAATGTTTGTATGTGGTGCCGCAATATCTCGTAGTTCACATGTTGGATGATGATTGTTGTTCTTAAGTGAATGAACGTCATCTCTCCCCTTAAGAGTTTTATATGGGGCATTAATTGACCTTTTTGGTGACGATGTCATAAGTCACTGTGCCCTTAGCAACATTGTGCTTCCTTGAATGGGGTTTTTGTTCATTTTGGAAGGATATAACAAGGACAAATCATTTGAGTGTGTCTTTTCCCCTAATTCAACTTCTCTTGTACTTTGATTTTTTGTCTTGGGCTTACCATCCATATCACCTAATATGTCTTTCTTGCAACTAACCCAAAAATCATTCCAATTCCTTATGTCTGCATTTTTCCGCGCACTATTACCGTCAGGTTCAAGAGATTGATCTCTTTTATTTTTCTCAGGAGGGTATATCCATGACAAGTCAATTGGATGTGCCTTCACCCATGCTTCAAATTGTTTTGTTTTTTTCTAGGTTTTTGTGAAATTCTTCATTTTTCTGCCAAAAGTCTATGTACTCCTTCCCAAAAACCGATTCCGTCGGATCCATTTTTCCAATAACACCGCCAGGTTGGCACATTGGATCAGCTATTTACTTCTTCATGTGCCATGGCTCAATAGAATAACGCTATCTTTCTGGAGTTACTTATTTTAGGAATATCATTTTTAAGCCTTTTTATGAGAAGGATTCATGATGAAGTGTAACAGCTTGCACAATTTTTATGAAAGTAGCTTAACACATTAACCAAAAACTAGCTTGTATCAGAAGAAATTACATTCTACATGTTAAGTGTTTGATAAAAGTTCACGTGGATAATAATTTAGAAAAAATATTTTAAGCCTACAAATGTTGTAGTAATGGATTAAAATTTTATGTAGAGTAATGAGAAAATGGTTGTAAAAGAATGGATGAGTGAATTGGTTTGATGTAGAGAGAGTTCTATGGAAATTGGAAAAATCCAATCAACAAGCCATATATTATTTGTAAACAAGGGATTACAGCCCATTCATTCAACCAACATGGATCCTTCGCAAAAATTAAAGTATGGCCTCCCTTCCTAGTCTTGTACAAAAATCACTATTTTTGGAATGGATACAAGGACTTTGTTCTCATTGTAGCTCGCACAAAGAAAATTACTAACAATGCCAATAATGAATAGGATTCTAAGTCCAAACTAAGTTTTTCTAGAGCTATAGGGTTTAGTTAATTTTAATGAAAATATGAGAAGAAAATTGTTATAAATGATATCCTTGGTTGCAAGCTTTCATGCCAATGCCACCTCTCACGCCAAGAGAAAGACAATCAAATCATGTTTTCGTATTATTTCTTGATTGTTCAGGCTTAGCAATCAAATATGTGGTAAAGGATTTATAGCCTACTATTAATGGTTTCCTATATGTAGTGAGGACACTGGATTAATATTTATTTCCTCTAACTAGATTCCTATTATTTTGGGTTGAGGACTACTTAATGGAGAATATATCATATCTAATACATCCTCAACACTTCCATTATAGAGAATCCATTGAGGGTAAAATTATGTATCTATGCAATTAGCCAAAAACATTAAGAATACATATATCCTTCAACTCATCCCTTACCCTGTGATTTTTTGGTTATATATCTTCCCATCAATAGTGGCCCACATAAACATTTTCATCACTTAGACATCATTAATGGCTACCAAGTTAGTGGTTCATATAGCTTAATAGGATGTGGCATCAAGGGGAATGGTGTGAGTTGAATTTTCTCAAAATGTAGTCCACCATTGTCACACCCATTCACTTAAGTCTCAACAATTTTTTTAATTCTCTACTATTCACAAACCATTTTCATTCCTCCCTCTTTCACACAGAAGACAAGAAATTAAATAAAACAATGTTTAATGGTAAATTGGAACAAATGTTTGAGACATGATCAACTACATCAAGCATGAACCTAGAAGCAATTATAGCCTAGATAATTTTCATCCTTTACTTAATAACCAACAATTTCCAAATGCTCATTTAGCTTGAGCTAGTATGCAATTTGTTCTCTTGGTTTCTTTTCTTTTACCCTTAAAAACAATTTTATCTTGAACACTTCAATATCTATGAATTTTTAATATATCATTCCAATAATAATAAGGAACATAACACTCAACTCAAAGGTAAAATACAATGTATTGTGCCACACATTAACAATTCAACTTGTAGAAGATTGTTATGGTTGTAGGTTCCCAAAAGAATTTTCCCACCAAGTCTACAATAAGAAATGTAAAAACATAAATTGGATAAATGTCATTGTACATGTACTTTGTGAGTAGAATGTGTAGCACTCAATATTGTTGTGATGATTTGTTAGTTATGCCAATGACTAAGTAAAGGAATGGTGGTTGTGGGTTCATCATCCAAGAATCTAACTAGAAAGAAGAAAATAAGAAATGATTGTAGTGGGTTCATCATGCAATCCTCTTGTATTTATAGATTTTCTTGTGGGGCTTTTCCCTCCTTAATTAATTGAGAAGGGCTCATGGCAACCCCAAATTTGGGCTTTTTGCCCCAGCTGCCCCAAAACTTACCCCATGCTACCAAAACACTGTGTAATTGGGGTTTTCCCCTTTATCAAAGACTATGGCCTACGGGGATTGATAGGCTACTTTGTTCCCCGAGCAATTAATCCATAGGGGACATTACAAACACTCCAAGGTCATCATGTCTCGTCTTGGACACTCATATTTCCATGTCCCATGTCATTGTGTCAGCTGACTTAGGCAACCAGTAATGAGCATTCTCTCGGTTACACCACCCTTATTATAGCACTAAGATCCCCATTCTATAGATTTCCTTTATGAATTGCTTGAAAGTTGAAACTAATGTCCTAGTAAGTGCTAATTGTGGTCTTGATTTTCCAGTACAAAATCATAGACTATCACAAAAGTTTAAGATGTGCAAGAGGGCTAGGCTTCAAGATCTTTCTGCAACCTACAAACTCTTACAAGTCGTGTGATACTTTGTGCTGCAATATTATAGTCAAGCTTTTCAGGTTGAAAATGAAAGTAGAAAACAAATTTCTAAGCAATCTGGATTACATAGATCAGAAAATTAGATAAATTTCAGGATTCCGTCATTAAATGATAGTATTATCTTTCTTGTAATTGAAAGAGAAGAAAAGATAGACTCTCCGATAGCGAGAGCATCATCCTTTGCCAGAGGAATTAGTACATTAATATGTCTATACTAATTGTCAATATAATCTCATATAAGGATAAACATACAAAAATGTATCTATCAGAATTCTAAAATTTAAATAAGGTTATCACCTGTAGAGTCATTGTTCAGCTGCCTAGATGTCTGCACCTGTCCTCCCTTAATAGAAAATAATTGAGGCTCCACTTTGTTAGAAATCCTATATTCGTGAATGAATGGGTTCACAGGTGAAATTCCAGCATTTCACCGTTCTTGTTATGTCTCCTAATTTATTGCTTCATTGACATCTCTCTCTAGTAGTTTTTCCCATAGTGCCGGCTGATAATTCTCTGTTGATTGATTTATGTTTCCCCACATATATGAAATTGCAAGAAATTAGGCCAATTAGTAAAAAAAATTACCACCTATAACTTCTAAGAAATAAGAATAATCTTTCCATTGCCACTCTATTCCAATCCTGAATTTCTCACTGATCGCCAAACATAATAAAATAATATATTTTTTTTCTTCTCATGCACTTCAAAATTTTCATTTCTTTCTCTACTTAACTGAACTAAAATTTATAGGCCTTGCATATGTACCAAAATAGTGATGATCCTTAATTAAAAAATAGAACTGCTACTGGAAAAGAATAATATGAAAATGTGACGAGGAAAGATGTCATTCCAACTATTCATGTTATCAAGGATATTGCATGGTAAGCCTGCCTAGAGAACCTTGTTTTTGTTAATATGTGGAAAAAGTTGATAAATGATCATTCTGTAATAAGAACAATCTTTTGTTTTCTGCTCTGTTGTAAGATCAAACAGAAGCATAAAAATATGGAAAAACCTTTCTCAAACAACTGTTTGGGTAGAATGGAGGAAATCCAATCACAACAGCCACTAAACGAAACTCGGCAGGGTGCGGAACAATTTAATTGATACTACTGCAGGGATTCAGCTACCCCGCGACCTAAACAGTAGATACTGTGTCCAGCAATCAACATTTGGTCCAATTCATAGATAGCGCTAGACCTGAAAGAGTTAGATAGGCCCTGTCTTTTCAATACTATTCTACTTATGGCATTGCACTTTGACAATCCTAAGAATCCATGTTGGATCAGACTACATTATCAATCTCCTAAATATGGATTTTGCAAACTTTTGGCAATAACATCAGCTGTTCCCAGAGTACCTGTATTTCCCAGCGACCTTTTGTCCAATGTCTGAATAATCTGTGTTAAAAGTATGGTTTTAATTTTAAGTACATTTATATATTGTTACTTTTGCAATCTACAATGACATCACATGTCTAGATCAGAACCATAATATCATAGATGAAGGCCCAACCAAGATAAGGAACAAAATAACCAAAAGGGATATATCATATTTTTAATTGGCTTTGGATGGTGAGGAACTACATTTTTTATTTCCCAACAGATGATTGTAATGTTAAACAAGTATCTAACCTTTTTCATCCAAGAGTTCTAGATTATTAGTATAAAGTGAGCCAAAGTTAATTCTGAAAATATTATGAGAAGATAAAATCCCAAAGCGTGACAATTCATTACCATCAGTAGCGTACTTAAAAGGATTCTCGAGATTCTCAGGATCATGCTTGCTGACATCCCAATGCCAAGAATTGTCCACTGTTACTGTTGCTATAGGATGAACTGCTAAAGATGTGTCACTGACAAATTCTTTAAACTGATGCCTTTTATCCACTACTGATTGTTCCAGAATTTTCCCATTGCTTTTGTGTTTTAATTCTTCTAGCAGAGCCCGTGATTCTACATTGTCAATACCTTGAAAGTTCAAGTCATAATCTCTTACATCTGGTAGTAGAAATTCTGAGGCTAAAGGCTTGTGCTCAACCGCGTTCTGAAGGGATGTTTTAGGAAACTGTTCCAGTGACATTACAGTAGCTTTCGTATTTCTGTCAATATCCTCATCTGTCATTATAATATTCGTTTGTGCAGATTTGTTTTTACTAATCTCTGTATCCAAAAACCTTATTTCATGTTCACTTATACGTGGGTTTGTAATGCCATTATTTTGTACCCGCTGCAGTTCCCCTGCTTTTGTAAATCCTGTTGTCGGGCTATCTGCAAAACTCTGCTCTTGATCAGAAATAAATAGTTCCCTTGAAGATTGAAAATCTAAATTCTGATATGAGGTTTTTTCAAGGCCTTTAGAACTTGGGCCTTTTCTTTCCTTTTCAAGTTCCCCGTCTTTATGAATAATCCAGCTGGAATTTCTAAAAACTCTTTCTGGGTTTTTTGGAATACATGTGCCTAAGCTTCCTTGCGAATTTTGAGACTTATGGAACATTCAATGCTACCAGAAATCAACAACTCACTACCTCTCACCAATGCATTAAAACATCCATCAACCTTGCACATTCTTCATCCCCAAAGCACAACCATAGAATTAATTCTTCTGCAACTGACATCTTGCTTCATTAAAACTGGGATCCTCAAACGTGTTGTCTAAACTTCAAAGATGGAAATACTAAATCTTTGCCTCCACTTGGGTTTTTAATAACAAGGAAACAGACCTTCCACCTATCCTTTATTACTTCCAATTTCTCATAGGATGTCCACTTGTACTCCCGATCCGAACACTTGGCAGTGGAATAGTGGAATGGAACTGCCAAAGCCAAAGGGTGAGAGAATGAATGGATGACAAAACTGCTTGGAGTTTGGCAGGATGACAACGAAATTCCAATCCAACCTTTTCTCCTTTAATGGTAATTAGTACGTGCAGAGCGCGTATTATTAGATTTGTAAATGGCATTTTCATGGAATAGGTTGAAGAACAATGATGCTATCATCCTAAGTCATCATTCCTTGATCTAGAAATACTCCTTTGTTAGCAAGTGAATCTGCCATTGCGTTGAGGTGCCTCTAGATATGGAAGAAATCAACAACCTCAAATTTCGGAATTTGCAGACTTATTCTATGCAAAATAGGAGAGAGACTTTGCATTTGGTTATTTTTTATTTTGCACACCTGTTGAATAACTATCATAGAAGCACCAAAAACCATCAGTTGCCAGATGTTTTTTTTAAGTTGCCAATTTGAACCCCTGCCACAATGCTAAGAATTCAACCTGATTGTTAGAGGAACGCCCTAGGCCCCAAACATATTTGGTCTCTATTTCTTCATCAGGGTGATTAATAACCCCTCCTACTCTTGCCTCCCCAAGGGGTATTTATACACAACCCAAGATGAACACTTTTCCCAATAAGACTTTTGAGCCTATACATAGAAGGTTGGCTTTCACAAAGCCTACAAATATAATAAGGATAAAAAATATGATCAGCCTTGACGAAAAATATAACAATCATACAACATGATGTCAACCATGGCTGAAAGTGAAGATTACACCCTAAGTTTAAACATACTTCTTTTAGCATGTTAGATCCAAGTTAAAAAAGATAATGTAACTAGGAATTGTGCATTTGTATGTTATCGAATTTTTTGTACCTGAGCTTTGAATATCACAAATATTTTCCAGCATATTCATTCTTGCAATGTAAAAAATGCATTGATGCACTCAGATTTCATAGAGAAAATCTGCTTTGAAGAGATTTGTGTCAATGCACCTTCCCTTAAATTCACCTCTGCATTTTTGCAAAAGTAATATATACAGTATCGATATCAAGTGCTTGTTCAAATCTTTCTTTCCTTCCGTACATGCTATGTAGAGAATATTTTAACTCATGCATTATTTTTAAGTATTGAAGGAATGCTCACATAACATGCATGGTGTGTTAATACAGATATGTTTACAACCTCCAATGTTAATCATTCACAAGCAGGGGATGCAGCCATAATTATGGCAAATGCTGCAACTATTCCTATAAACAACCCAAGTTCAGATGATGTACGACTGTATATCCCTGGAATTTTATATCATGTAATTTGCAAAGACAACCCAAAACATGTGCAACATATACCTCTGACCCAAAGATCATCAATGTCAAACACTAACAATGAGGAGTTCACAGAAGAGGAAGTTGCAAATAAAGATGTCGGCATACCATCCAATAGTCCTAGCTCTCGCGGGAATTATCACAACCAAAATGAACGTAACTCAGCAAATGCTCCTCCGCTAAGATGTGTTGTCATAAAGGGTGATGATCCTGGACTTGGATTTACAAGAATTGTATTATCAAAATCAATGTTGCTTGATCATCGTTGCCAGAGCTACGAAAGTGCTTTGGAGTCTGCAATTGATTTTGCTAAACATATTACTAAATCTCATGGAAATGTTTCCACTTAATTAGGGAAATCTACTTTATAACATAAATTGAATCCAGACCGATCAGAAGTTTTGCTTATGTATTCCTCTCCACTAATCTTATTTGTCACAAAACAAAAGGCATGCAATGTAACTGAGTTTGGCATTCCTTTTTGACTGTCTTTTCAAGATAGGAAAAGAGATTTCCTTAGTGAGGCTCAATCAGATTGATCAACAAATGCAGAAGGGACAGTGACAGTGCCATTGGTTTCAATTATTGATTTATTGCCGATCTGTAAAATTGCAGACATCTTGATGAGACTGCAAATACTGGTGTTGGGACATGAAAGCTTATTTGTATATTTTCTAATTTGTATTTTTCTATATATAAAAATCATGATTTGAGCATAAAAAACATGGATTTCAGGGATAGATTGGAGCAAAAGGCCCATTTTTGCAGTCTACTTGGTTCAGTAGGCTAATAATACTATAAAATTGAAATTTATAAATTGCAGTTTCCAGCAGCACTTTTGGGTGGCTAGAGGCATATTGGATGATATTTTAATGGTTTAAAGAGTTATTTAGGCTTTTGGCTAGTCCAAATGTTATCTCAATGGTTCAAAGTGTTATTTTAGGCTTTTGGCTGGTACAGATGTTAAGCAACTTAATTTGAAGATAATCGATCTATCATGGTCATATAGACAACTATGGTAACAGGGTTGGAATAAATAGAGTTTAATGCTGCATTTTGATCTTCTAAGTGAGACCTGAGGTGGTTATGAGCTACATGTGTGAAGATTAGATAAGTTGTTTTATTAAATGTCAGATAAATGGCCACATCGAGGTCAATGGATGCAGTAATTACTAATTTCTTTGTACAATGCTCAACATATAAGTGTTTGTCCATAGAATCAAGTTATCCTTTAGTAATGAATCACTCGATTGAAGCATTGCAGTAATGTAGCAATAATACATCATCCAGACCTCTGGCTGGACCATCAATTTCTGTGGCAGACCCACAAAACTGCCCCCTGTTTCCACTCACTAAAATGAATAAAACCACCAAACAGTCGTTGAGCCCACCTCTATATGATAAACATACTAATGGACCATAAAATTTCTCTTCTTCCACTCACTAAAATGAATAAAACCACCAAACTGTCACTGAATCCACCTCTATATGATAAACCTGCTAATGAGAGAAGAACCTCAGTTGAACCTGAAGCTCATGCAACTTCCGAGATGACCAAAAACAGGGAATTGATATGCCAAAGGAATAATTTCTTGTAAAAGATATTAAGTTAGTCTGTTCAAAATTCAAATAAGCATGGATATGATTTGCAGTGGAACCATCAATCTATTTACATGATGACTGAGAAATCCAGTCATCGAAATCCAGCAAAAGTCTGTGAATTAGATGAGAAATCAGATGGAGTACAGGAATCAACTGAGTTTTCGATCATTCGAGAAACACAGGACATAAGGGCCGACAGAATAATGTAGGCAACGAATGATAGAATTATGATAAGGCAAATCTCCACCTCTTCAGAAAATGACATAGATCTCAGCGTACACTAATGAGCTGGGGGGGTCCTTATAAGGAGAACAATAGTAGACTGCTACAAGGGAGGCCAGGGTGGTTCCAGATCATACAAACATGTAAAATGGAAAGACATAATCCATCTTCAGATAATATCTCACACCGTATCCAAATGCTCGGGAACGTAAGGAGACAGTGGCCACACCAAAATCAATCGGAGAGATCTATAGAGTCTTTGATAAACCCATAAGCGTCAAGACTCATAATTGGTAGAAATGGAAACATGGGGATAAATACAGAGAGATGGAAACTAAGAAAAAGAGTCCGGACCAGTGACTGCATTCCCCAGTATTTTGCCCAATGAAACACCTCATAATGTCAGTGAGCAACGATACACGACCATCTTCTTAATCAAAGCCTAAGTTTTGCATACCTGTGCTAGTGTAAGAAATCAGAGAAAAGCTCTCTGACCTCTGTCATCCCTGAGCAAGACCTTTTTCATAGTGGCTTGGATATTGAGACTGCTGGCCCATTGCTGCGCTCTCCCTTCTATATCAGAGTTACAATTACTCCAACCAGAGCAGAGCAAGCGAAGAGCAAATCATATGTCTTACCCAAGCTCGGGAACTGGACGGGACGATCCAGACTAGTCTGCAATAGCGAAATTCAGTTTCGGCTCTTAGCATTTAAACCTCTTATCCCTATTACAGTCTACGGAAATAGAAACTAATAGACTCCTATCGATGAAATTGCAGAATGCATACCATAGAGACATAAGTGCTGCAGCCAATGAGATCCCTGCCACAGAACTCAGATTGGGTAACAGTGCTAAAAGGTAGTGAATACAACTGAAAATGAGGATCCAGTAAGACTGCCTCAGTGGTTTACAACTTCTGCACACTGTTTCATGAAATTTCTTTAATGATTGTCCACCAGTAACCATATAAACTATGTTCACACCAACTTCAACCATCAAATTCGGGGGAACAAGAATCCATAGGCCAACCTTCTCTCCAAACGCATGCTGTGCTAACTCGTGATATCCATCGAAGCGCTTTCCTGGGACAATTTCATGCATCTCTACCAGCTACCAGAGTGTAAATAAGGTAACCTACCAAGAAAGCACATGTATCAGAATACCTGGACCCCTGCACATGAAAAGACTTCATAATATTACCGGATATTGTATGGCTTCAGCTCCAGTCCCAAAAAAAATCCACCCAAAACCCTCCATTGCCCTATAAATCTGGGCGTATGCAATCCAAAACCACCGTAAATCTCCATTGCCCTGTAAATCTGAGGCATCTTCAACCCAAAACCACTGTAAATCTGGGGCATATGCAACCCAAAACCAGAATCGATCAGCATAAATCTGAAGCATACGCAACCCAAAACCAGCATCATTGGGGTGAATGCAAATCCAGAGCCCTCCAACTTGGTAAATCGGGGCGAATACAACCCCATAAAATCACAGACCGTGAATCGAAGGCGAATCCGACAATTTATGTTTTATCCGCACTTATTTCTTTTGGCTAAACCATAATAATTATTTATTTTTAAAATAATTTTAGGGCTATTTATACAAAACTATACAAAATAGATTTTATATAAAAAATTCGCCCCTTTAAAATCTAGAACCCCTTAAATTTCGCCCTTGGGCTAAAATTCGCCCCTAAAATTTTCCCTGCAAGAGACTATCAACAAACATAGAACAACTAGGAGTCAGAAGAAGTGAGAGGTGTTGAATCTCTTACACTAGATCCTGGGGGTGGAAAATAAGTGGCCATGCTTGGAATATAACACTCAATTTTAGTCATGCGAACATCCATCCTTCCCATATAAAACCTGTTACACCATTTTTTGGTCATCTAACTTATTATCATTAGATGGACCCAAGTACACCATGTAAGACCAGTTTTACCCTAAGTAAAACCGCTTTCACTATGTTAAAACATGAAACCCCAAAGGAAATATTAAACAAACCTATTTTGTTTAATTTTCCTCATGGAATAATTAATTAAACCATAATTTAATTATTATTCCTAGTCATGTTTAACCCAAAAACAAAGAAATTAATTAGATAAGCCTTTATTTATCTTATTATTTTCTAGGAATAATTATTTAAATCTTATTTAGATAATATTCCTTGTTAAATATGACCAAATCACCCACAAATAATTAAATAAATCATTATTTATTTGATTATCTTCCAACCACTTCCTTAAAAATATAAATAAATCATTTATTTATTTATTAATCAAGGGATTTGACCCAAGTCAAAGACCCTTTCCCTCCAACAAATATAATAAAGTATTCCATAAAAGGTGGATCTAGATTTGGTTAACATTATTTTAATCATGCACCAAGATCTAGAATGACCCAATATTTTGTAATAAATAGGAGGGTTTTCCCCATCATTCTTCACCTTTTGTTGCCTATTAGATCACTCTGGATCTATACACTTGGTCTCATTTTTCATCATTTGCTCCCATTGAGCTTCATTTTTGCATTGGGTTTCCTACACCTACAAGAGAGAGAAAGCTTAGATCTGAAGTGCTGAGGACTACAAAGAACCCATCCCATTGAGGAGAGCTAGATACACCTTCTTGTTTTCCTCCCAGGTGCCCTGTAATATAAAAATTCTTTCAAAAAATTGTGTTCTTGTCTTGTCTGTTGGATGCATGGAGCAAACCCTTTATTTTACTGCTTAATGTCTTTCTATGCATAGATCTGGTGTTTTGCAGCTATTTTCTTGTCTAACTAATCGCAGATCTGAAGATATTGGCGGCCACTTTTGTTGTTAGGGCTATCAGTTATGCGTAGCTAAAGTGGTCCTTTTTCGTACACTTCGACAAAGGATTCATACTAACAAATGGCGACTCCACACGGGTTTTAAATTACGACCGCTGTCATTTTTCATATTCCTACATATCCAGCTACTTCAGGCCCTAGGGCTTCTTTTCAGCTGCTTAGTTTTCCTCTTTTTATGTCATTTTTCTCACATAAAACCCTCACATATTAAAATTTCTAACTTCCGTGTGTTTCTGGCCCTATTGCGCAGGTAAGCGACACCAGCCGCAACTGTGACGGCAACTTTTCTGAAAATCTGCCGCCGAGACAACCGGAACGGGGGGTCACACTTTTTGGCCCATAACCTGCGACCTGAACCTCCAGGTCACACTTTTCTGCCCATTTTCTGCGACCTGCACTGAAAACAGGTCAGAAACTGCGACCTGCCAGTTTTTCAGTGATTTTTTGGCAATTTTTTTGGGTTCTGCTGCAGCTTCTGTCAGGGTCTTCCAGCCTCTGTCTCAGCCCGCCTTGACCAAGATCTGATCTGTTTTTACTCATCTAAGTGGGAACTCAGCCCCTTAGGGCTTCAGTATCCTCCACTTTTTGTGGAAGAGTTTTAGCTGTTTCAACCGTCGGTTTTTCAGAGCTTCAGCCCCCTCTTTTCCAGATCTGTTACCTCCCTTTCAGATCCTTTGAAATCAGCCTCTTTTCCTTTCAAATCACCTCTCGTCGTTTTGTTTGGACCTCCTTTGAAGGCCTCCGCCTTACCCCCTCCGGTTTTTGCTGATTTCCTTCCTTTTTCCAGCCACCTTGCCTCTGTCTTTTGGCTGTGATCTGCACCTCTTTCCTGCAGCTTTATCCTCCAGATCCCTGTCCCTTTCGACCCTAGATCTGTTGAGCTCTTTGTATGTGTGTTTTGACTAGATTTTTGCCCTCTTTTAGAGTAGTTTTGAGAGACCCGCCTCTTTGGGTTAGATAGATGCATAGTTAACTGTTAAATGTTCTGTCTTTTCAGCAATCTATATTGTTTTATGCAGATTCCTTTTCAGTTACGCAGCACACTTTTTCTTGCTCTCAAAACGAAAAGGGTTTAAAAATTAAAATTAACGCACGCCACACACTGACCCTAAGTGAAGAAGTGCCTGGTTAACACCGCCTGGAAACGACTCTAAAATAAATTGTCACTGCACCTTTTCTGCCCTTGACCTGAATTGATTCTGTCCCTTTCTGCCCCTGTCGGTTTCCTTCTTCCTGTCATCATTGCGCCCCCAAGGCGCCTTTCCCGGAGACTTCTTGGCCTTCATCCTCAGTTTCCGGTCGATCGACCTGCTCCGCCCCGCCGTCATCGAGCCATTCCACCTTCGAGTCCGCACTCTGACTCCTTTCCTGATTCATCGGGTTCTCCTTCTCCTCCTGGTTCTCCCCCTTTCACCATCACTATGTCTGGTCCAGGGCCTAACGCTAGTGGTTCTCCCGACCCTAATGCCGGCCCTACTACTAGCGGAACCACCACAGGAACTACCCCAGCCACCCCCGTGCTGCCGTACATTGCAGGCCTCAGCCTCCCCGATTTCCATCAGTTGATCAATGACCCCATTCACCACAATGCTAACTAGCCCGCTATGCCAACCAAGCTCCCCTCCGACATCCCTAAGTTTGAGGGCCTTAATGGAGAAGATCCAACCAATCATGTCCGATCTTTCCACATGTGGTGTTCCTCCAATTCCATTACAGATGACTCCATCCGTATTCGTTTGTTCCAACACACGCTTACCGGCGAAGCTTCTAAATGGTATGTCGAACAAGCCACCTCTACCCATACCACCTTTGAGACTCTTGCCCAACCCTTTTTGTCGTACTTCCAGCTCCCTCTCCGATACGATACTGGCACGGAGCTCTTGACTTCCTTTAAGCAAGCCTCTTCAACACGCCTTTCCGCCCATGTTCAGGAATGGCGAAGAAGACGGAGCTTATGTCGAGCCCCTCCCTTCGAAGATCGGGTTTACATGGACTTGTTCCTTCGCACCCTTCCCGCTCCCATCGGCAAAGATGTCGCCTCTCATTTTCCTCAAACTGAAGAAGCCGCCCTCCAAATAGCCTTGAAATATGACCTGATCTACGCTCAATCTGGTTATGTTTATACCGTTCTTCCTGACATCCCCAGGCCCGGTGGCGCTAACGCCCCGGGGGCATCTCATTCCATCGACGGTATCGTTGGAGCCCTTTCCCATCCATACGCTCAACCTCCTATGGGCTATGGTCTCCCTCAGGGAGGGGCCAGCTACTCCAGCACTCTTCCCCCTCCCGGTAGCATGTATCTAGGATACGGCATGCCTCCTCCTTTTCCCCAACCTCCTGCTTACCTCAATGTTGCCCAACCCACCCATTACCCTTATCCGCAGCCTGGTGCGCCAGCTCCTCCAGCATATGCGCTTCCTCCTCCCTTGCCTCCTCAACCCCAGCACCAGCACCTACAGCCCCCTCCAGGGCACGTATTTGCACAGCATGGCGCGACTAATCCCCCTTCTTCTCAAAGAAGGCGGAGAGGCAACCAAAACAAATCTGCCCCTGGTACGCGAGGACCCAATTCTGGCATGGACCCTAACACTGGCAATCAGCAACAGGGCATTCAACCCAAGCCGGACAGGTCGCTTCGCACAAGCAAACCCTGTTACACAGTAATTTGTCACTGTCCCTACCATTCCCCGTCCCGCACAATGGAGGACCCATTTTGTGACCTGTGAACATTGTCATGCCTTGAAAATATCATCAATGCATC